>CM041629.1:891013-914545 GCA_023333625.1 Bothriochloa decipiens
CAGACAATGAACGCAGTCGCTTGTTTGGCTGAGCAAGGGCCTGCAAGGCAATAATGGATGTAGAGAAAGTAGACTACTTAATTAATGTAAACGAGTTGAGCTCATTGCTGCAGCACCAGCGTAATGAAAAACAAAAACGGCATTCAGCACCATAAATCAAATACCCCAAGCTGAGGAGACTACTTAATGTAAACGAGCTGAGCCCATTGCTGCAGCACCAGCATAACAAAAATAAAAACGGCATTCAGCACCATAAATCAAATATTCCAAGCTGTATAACTTTGAATTCCGCGGATGCAACACACGAAAAAGTCTAACTCTTGCTATCCCAATTAGCAATGCTGTTCAAGATTTAAATGTCAAAAACCAACCTCACAGTAAGAATGGCCATATGTCCTTAGCTGTTATTATAGAAGTACACTATCAAATACTCAAAAAAGGAAGCAGAACATCTAACTATCAAGCGAAGGCAAGCTTGAGAATTTGCAAAATTAGATACCAAACATGAAATATTTACCGAGGTTCCATTGAACAAAATATTATATTATAACAACAAATGACAGGTTAGTCTGCTTAACCTCAGCCCATTTTCTGCGTGTGTCCTCATTACATGGCCTTTGCTCTGGGTAAACTCCAGGCTTGATCAATAGAGATCCAGAAAGAGGAACTCCGTAAACTTGGCCAGCCTGTTGAAAAAGAAAGAGCACCATTTTTTTAATGTTTAACACAATATCATGTAATTAGAATGTATTATATTTTAACAGGCACCAGTACTAAAGAAAATACAGAATTAATACCTTTCTCTTTTGAGCGCGAGATTCATTGATCGCTCTTAAGCGCTTCTTTAGTGCCTTCATCAAAGAATGAACACAACAAAGTATTAGTTGTAGCCTTATCTGAGTAAACCATACAACAAAGGAAAAGGAAAAGGAGAAGCGGAGGGGAAAAGAGTTTTCAGGAAGAAATAATAAATTATTAGACCGTACTCTAACAAGCACTTCATAATTAAACAAGGTTCACTAGATACAGAAGCAGTCTGTTCTAGGGCTTCTAAACAAAATTTAGTAGAACATATAATGTAATGTTACTGGCCTAGCACTTTCACATACAAAGCAAGAAAACATTTGCTTCAATTATCTGTGAAGAGTATCAAATAGCACGATCAATCGCGAGTCGGTGTGGGATTAAACACAAAAATAGGGCATGGATGGGAATATCAAATGCTATGAAACCATGAAACAAAAAACAGTGCTACATGATAACTAATTATAGCACTTCCTTCTGCCTGAATATCCATCCTGCCCTCTCTTTTTACAGTAGCATTTCTTGAGAACAAGAAAACAAACTTTTGCGTCATAATGGAAAAAAAAGGATTGCCTTACCTCCTTGCACTTTATGACAACATCTGGCTTACAGAAGTATGGGATTTGGCTGAGTACAATCTCTCTTGCTTCCTATCAAGCCCAGTAAAATTTAATTTCAGTCAATGCAAAAGACTGTTGGAATATATCCAAACTGTGGAAGTGAAAGCACAGTACAGAATAAAGAGTAAGAGGTTATGGTTGTCTAAACTCCTAAAAGTAGTGCTGCAGCGGAAAAAAGAATAGCATGATGCCCATAATGTGTTGTGTAGAACTTCTGTTTCCATACACACCTCAATTCCTTCAACAGTCTCCTTATACCCAGTTTGTGCATACTCTCTGGTTAATGTCTCTTCAGGACAGTTTGGTGTTTGTGGATAGAAGTCAGGTGGCCCAAGCCTACAGAGGAGACATAATTAGAGGGTATGACATACTCCCTCCGTCCCAGTTTAAACGTCGTTTTAGCTTTTGTCAGGTGCATGCGCGGTGGAGTGAACCTGGACAGCTTTGCATGCAAATTCGTAGGCCATGAGCTGAATCTGGACAGTCAAAAGAACCCCTAGGACGACACTATATATGGGACAGAGGGAGTAAGATCAAATGAAACCATCTCGTTGAACAAATCAACAGTTCTAACTTCTAAGTTATGAAGATTATGAAAATGGTGTTTTATAAGCAAAAATCATGTCAGAGATTGGGGTGGGGGTGGGGGGGGGGGGGCAAAAAAGGAAGAGAATCACAACCAGCCTCAGATAAGCATGAAAAAAAGAACAATCGTTAGCTCTCTCTATGAAGTGAACTGATTTTGGTCAATAAGTTGACATACTTGTTATTAAGTGGCTCCTTGTCACACTTTAGCTTGTACGGAGCTAGCTGTTGCTGCCGCCTGAAAGACACGGGTTTTAGGGAGAAAAAAGTATCAGAATCACCACCATGTGGGGAAAATGCACAAGCAAAATATTATAAATAAACAAGAAATAGAGTACTGAAAGTGAGGTCACTGCTACTTTGTACTAGTCAAAATATTTTGAAAGCGTGATTCTCTAGGCAATGCATTTGCACAGGTGGTTGCATCATGTGATGATGATAAGAAATAATGTGGAAAACTTGAAAGATTCAACATGGAAGTTATTTCAAAGGATGAAGCAAGTGGAGAATAATGCGCATTCCAAGCTATATATGTTGATAGATTAGATTTCCCACTTGTTAAAATAGAAGGGTGTGTGACAGACTATTTCATCTAGGGCGGAGATGTATAGCAGTTTGTACGAGGATCAAACACAAATCCCGTTTAAAAATGTCTAAGTACAGGATGCATGCAGTTTGCTCATGGAGTCAGAGCGCAGGAACAAGAACACCCAAGATATTACAGTTGCCAATGAGGTGCCTGAAGTGTAACCATATCGTGCAACCACAGCAATGAAATAAGTAACGCCTAACATCACATTGGACAGGGAAACAAGGAGTGTCACCTTGAGCTGACGGGGTAACCAGAGGAGGAGGACGAAAACGACGAGGCATCCAATCTGGCGCCGTCCCTAGCGCTGCTGAAACCAGCGCTGTTGCCGGCGTACCTCTGCATGGCCATCCCCAGCAAGTCACCTGAGCGGCGCCCCCGCCATGAGCACGGATCAGTGCGCTCTGCTGCGGCACGAGGGGTGGGGAAAACCTCTTGTATTTGTCCTCACTCAGCCGCCGACCACAAGAGCGAGATCAAGTGGAGGTCAGGCAGTGGCTCGGTGCTCCCCACGCCGGCCGGGCGGGAAGAAGTCGGAGGCGCGGTCGATCACTGCAGGGCAGCAGGGTTGAGGAGGTCAGCGGGGAACAGTGACGTAATTTTTTTTTTTCATGGGGATAAAAAATTGCAGAGCGGCTAAGGAGCGGCAGATCGCGGGGCGGCGAAACCCTATTCCAGGATCAGGATTTGAGAGGAGATCCGCGCGCGGGCGGATCCCGAATCCGCGAGAGTAGGGTTTTAGGGGGAGAGGAGCCTCACAAACCTTGTGCGAAAACCGGGCGGGGAAAATGGCGCGCGAGGCCGACCTGCCTGACCTCGGGAGAGCGGAGCGGAGCACAGGGCAGGTAGGCTAGGGTTTGGTGGCGGAGCGAGGTTGGCAGAAGGGAGCAGCGGGGCGGAGGTGACGAATGGATGATCGCTGGAGCTGGAGCTGCTGCTCGCTGCGGCTGCGGTGGTGGTGGTGGTGCTGGGCCGGGGCGAGGCTGCCCTCCAAGCGCGACGCGCGTGGCTGTGGCTCCTGAGTGGTAAGTCCAATCTCTCCTCCAAAAATCGATTCCGCGAAATTCTAGGAGGCTTGTTCCTTAACCAAATTTGAATTTATTCTGGCGCTTGCTGCAATGAGAGTCCCGATCGAATTAGGCGTGGAAGCATTCGGTTGGTCATCTCTTGCCCCAAAAGGCTAAATCATCTACTTGCATTGGTTCACGGGATGGGCAGATTCACCATCCGATTTTTAGGGGGTACACAACAACAGCTCTTTTCTAATCCAAATTTGAGTGTGGGGTTACATTGGTGGATCTGCCATGGAGTATGTAGATGTAGGGCGCCTCACACCTGGACCTCATGATGCATGTGTAAAAGAATTTTCATTCCAATCCTGGAGAGACCACTAGCGATAGAAACACTACTTGATGCCTGCTGGCGGCTATTTGCTTTTTGCAAACAACAGCGGCTATTCCTTTTTCATATATACTCCAACAAATAAAGGGAACATTTGTTATGGACTTATGGTAGTATGCCGAGATACCATCCTGTCTTGCCTATATATGCAAATCATGAATCACATCCTCTGTGCTATCTGTCCTTTCTTCCCTGCATGTACATGATGACATGGTTTGCTCTGTAACATCACTATTTTTTTGTTTTACTCTAGCATAGCAAACTAAAATTTGAATTTATGTTATTGCCTGCTGTTACTGAAAATCAATCAGTTAAATCCAACTTTGTTTACACTTTACTCAGGGAAGACAAGTAGCCACCTATTGCATCTTTCAGTTCGTTCCCCACCAACCACAGCTTTACTGGGATATGTCTTTGTGGATTGTTTCTGCTGACTTTCTGGGGGTGATCCTGGGTTATGCTGACTTTAGTAACCATATGTCCCCACTCTTGATAAAAAAGGGAAGAAAAAATAGTCACTCCATTTTCATTCAGTGTGATGGCTTTAGAACCAAATTTTAGCCTACGCATGTCAATCCAGCAGTAGAGCTATTCAAGCGAACAAGACTGAAATACAATCTGAATTAAATCAAATACTTTCATTGATTATAGTTTAGTATGCACAACCTGACAACCCAACCAAACCAACACACTCTCTGTCGCACATGTACACACATATGCTCACACACTCACCATTTTGTAAACTTTGCTTAAAAAACAAGCTGATTGTCACCCATAACTGACAGTATACACACAATAACAAGAATACACACAGGGACACGATGAAATTCACATGACCCCACAGTGAGCCGCATGCTACCGTGCTTTTGGCCCCAAGAACATCCCTTACCGTGTGAAGCCATTAACTGTGAATCTGCTGAAAGTTTCTATATCCGTCGCATGGCTCAGGATAATGTCACATAACAGCTTCCACTGATGTCTTTAAGAATGACATTACTTGGACTCTAAAGTGAACTACTCAAATCCACAAGCGCATGTTTTTTCTGTGGCCTTCCATATTCAATTACTGGATTTTGCCACACAAACATGTTGTTGTCAGTATGCCGACTTCTATTTATGGGTTATGACTCTAGTTGTTGTACTACCAAATCTACAGATGGTGTTAGGGAGACTCCATTACTGACTATGAGACTGAAGCTTCAAATCCACAAATCATAAACTAATTCTTCCAAAAGTTCATCTAGTATGCAATCCCACATTACTACAGTGACCTCTTCACTTTCTGATCGAAGATCCATCCAACTACCACCTCCAAGATCCATGTTAACCAGCTGGTCTAACGTGCTTGGAAATTGATAATGGAGATGGCGCTCGACATGCTTATTGATTTCTGAGATAAGGTTTTGTCCCGCTGGAGGTGCCCTTATGCTGTGTCTGAGAGAAGATAAGCATGGAAGGCATCTAAAGTATATATCCTGGATTTCTGTCACAGCTTCACAAATGCAGTCAAATAAAAGCTTCATATCATCAATTTGATTGCCTTGATGTAGTTCTTCGAACAAGCAAGGGCTGATCAATTCATCTTCTAGATACCATACCTCTAAGTTCTGGTCTGTGCACAACTCTGAAAGCTCTAGTAATTCCTTTATGTAACCTAACCTGAGATCCTTGTCTTCCCAGAAAATCCCTTGGTCTGAACCATCCCCTGTGGTGTATTGTGTCCTCAAGATATCTTTGTGCAACTCACCTGTAGATCATTGGAGGACCAACATAAAACATTAAAAAAAATTAACACTCATTTTCTCAATGTTAATGGAAATTTCAAGTTTGACTTTGAGTGAATTGATGAGTTTACATTCTATCGTGTTTTCAGTGTCAGTGCTGTCGACATCTTCATGGAAGAACACATCAAGAACAGATACAGGACTCGGCTGCTCTTGCTTTTCGTGGTTTCCATCAGGAGAAAATTGTGATATCTGTTCAACTGGTGCACTCAGTCGGGGAGTTGTGGGCTCTTGGCATTCTAGTTTTTCAAAGTCGTTCTCAGGGGAGCTTGGAAATGTTCCAACATGCACTTGTTCTGGTTCTGCTTCTTCCACCATATCCTTTAATGTAAAGTACTCAAAACCATCAAATCAAAATAATAAAAGCTGTATGGACACAAGATGGAACAACGCTGAATATTTGCTGAAACATACTTGTGATGGTTTATATGTGCATTGCTTTACTGGGGTGCACCATGCATTTCTATTTTTTTCCACGCAATCCAGCTTGTCAATTTCTTCAGTGCATAGAGTGTCAAGTTCAGAACCTGCAAATATTTTACCATATTTTTTAAAAACACAACCATGTGTGCTGTTGAACCATTTTGCTAGTTTTAACTTACCTTGTTGTGTTCTTTCTTGACTTTGTTCTTTGACGCAACACCTTTCTTGAACAGCCTGCTCATGCAGTGCTTCACTAGGATCACACACAACACTCCCTGAAAATTCTCCCGACTGGTTTTCTTCTTTTAAAAATTCTTCTCTCTTTGACTTGTATATGGCATGAATGCTTGCCTCTTCAGGTGAAAGGTAAATGCAGTCTTTTGCCCTACTCTTAGGTGATGATGTGCTGGACTGAGGGAGGGAGAGCATCCTCACCAAGGACCTTGAGATCTGAAGTGTTGGGTGCTTGGTTGTTTGTCTTTTGTCCTTCAGAATCTCTGTTAGATGTTTCTTGGCCTCGTCATAGAAGACAGATTCATCCTTTGCCTTTGATGATGTAATTATGCTACTGTTTTCGGTTGGTCCATCATTCCTTTTCTTTTGCCTACTGCTATCTGATGATCTAAAATCCTTTATAACTGTAGATTGGGATTTCTCTTCTGAGGTATGTTCAGCGAGCTGTCCGGTATCTTTTATTATCGTGAAAGCTGAACTTTTGAAACAATGTTGATCTTTTTGGAGGTTATCTTCAGACACTGAGGGTCTTCCTTTTGTAGCTTCACTAGTCACGATTCTGAATCTCCTTCTAACTTCCTTGATTGAAAATTTTGAGCTTTCAGTTGCACCTAATTTTGGAGCTTGAGTTGAACTTACAGCCACAGCATGGTCAATCTCTCTTCTTGGATTTGGCTTCAGTATAACTATTTTGTTAGCTGTCTGAGAACTACTGGTTCCTTCTGCAGTCTGCCTTCTGTTTGATCTTTCCTTCTTCCAGAAAAAGATATGCCTACTCTCTTTACCTTGTGTCTTGGTGGCCAACTCATGCTGCTTTAGACTCTTTGTATCTTTGTGGGAGTTGGTATTATGTGCCATTTTTGTGGGCTCTAGCGCGGTCTCTATCAGTCTGTTTTGGTGCCTTTGGACGCTCTCCGAAATATGTGAACTTGGCTTCTGAAGTATCTTCAAGAAAAGTTCTGTGTCTGAGCTTAGCATCTCCAGTGCATCTCTCAATTTTTTGGGTTCAGTTTCACTGCTGCTGCATAGATGTTTGCCATCAGCAGTATCCTTTTCCTCACCCCGTGGAATCTGCTCATAAGCAAGTGTGCAAGGTGGATTATCTAATTCAGCAATCTTTGTTTGGATTAGGACCTTCAGCTCCGTACAAAGCTCCCCATTATTCTTGCAATTTTTATGAGGCCGATCATCATGCTCCCTATGAATTTGTCCTAAGAAATCTGTCACTGCGAATTCAAGTTCATTTCCTTCTGCTTGTTTCATGCAGTTGGAACCAGTGGGATCCAAAGATCCAGATGGAGCTGCCGTGGTGATACTTCTGCTGTGATTTTGGTCTCCCTTTGCTTTGCTGTTCTGGGTTGAACTTTTGTCCAGGCAGGCACCATGTCCAAATTCAGCTAATATTCTTTGAACCTCATCATTTGGAATCTTCAGCTGTTTTACCTTTCCTAGCTCGTCCTCCATAAGTCTTTTGACTGTTGTTGGTTTGCTTGAACTGGATTCCTCCATGTTCTGAGGAACATAAGAGCATAGGACATGCATTTTTTTCAGAATATAAGCAACATGTGCAGCATAAAAATTACAAAAACGAGCTAATGCATTCAATTATATCAAACGTTACATATAATAGAAACTTGATGGAAACTAAATCAGTTCCAATTTGATGCTTATCATGTTAATATACATGCAAAGTATCCCCTGATCCCTTATATTGACTATAAACTTATCTGTGGATGATATTAAAGTACATGTATACCTGAAGAAGCACTATTAATGCCAGGTCGAAATTTCTTATGCAAATGATCGCATAGTCAAGAATGGCTATGCTCACTAGAGTGCTGGATGCATTGCTTCATCTTTTGGCGTAAACAAAACCATTAAGCAGAATGTTGTATTGATCAGCCAAAGTGTGATTAAACTTCTTTTACTCTGGAAAACACACTAATAGATCTACATATATGAAGAGAACTTACATCGTCGTATTCATCTATTTCGTCCAAGTTCTTGGAATTCTTTCCTGAGTGGCCCCTTCCTGCAATCATGCTGGGTGCATCAGTAGCATTACACACTCCAGGAACCAAGATTGTAAATATGATATTTTCTTCAGAATGTCTTAATATTTTCCTGGGGGTGGGGTGGGGGCAGGTGGTACTAAGTCTAGTTTTGGAGAATTATATTTTCCGGTGAAATCACAAAAAGCTAGAGCCCAAGGGAGAATGGCGCATATTAGGATCATATCGGCATG
Source organism: Bothriochloa decipiens (assembly GCA_023333625.1). Classification (NCBI taxonomy): domain Eukaryota; kingdom Viridiplantae; phylum Streptophyta; class Magnoliopsida; order Poales; family Poaceae; genus Bothriochloa; species Bothriochloa decipiens. Next base: position 899,699 of record CM041629.1, read on the forward strand.
GAGCAATTGCAGTACCATACTTTAATGACACAATTTGACCAAGCTGCTTATATATATATATATATTGACAACACTATCAGAAGTACAGATTTTATCGGGTAAATTGACAACAGTGAAACAGCCATTTCCCTGAATGAAGAGAAATGATTTACCTGGAAAGCCGCTGAAAGTGTGCCTTCTGCTGCTCCCTTGCTTCCTGTCCAACAGGAGCTTATTGGCGTCATGGCGGGAATAGAACATGCGGATGAGGCCTGTCATGCAGCCTATGCTGATGTCCTGGCGTCGTGTAAGCCGCTTCTGTCTTCTCTTCCCCATTTTGGTGTTCCTTACCTATACTTATTTCCCAGTACTCCGCACTTGTAATTTGATCCCTTATGATGTCCTCATTGCTTAGTTCATCGAGCCAATTGATCTTTTCTGTAGGAAGTGGGTGGTGGTCCCTGTGAGATTTGCAGGCAGACGATGAAGCGAGCAACCAGTAAAACAGTTGGTACGAAGTCTTTTTTTTTTTTTTGGTATGAAATGTTGATTAACACAAATTAAGGTGTGAAATCATGTAGTAATATGCTAAAAAATCATGTAATATTTCGAAAAGGGAAAAAAAACCCAAGACTTTCGTAGTATGAAAATACAGCTCTATTATTTCTGTATTATTGGAAGAGGGCACTAGCAGTTTAGTAATTGAAATGAGCGTATATGCTGCAACGGGTGGGTAGGTAGAAGTGAAGAAGGAAACCCAGCGCCTACCTGACAAATGAGAAATACAGGGAGCGGAGCTTCAACGGCTGTGGACTTCAGTTCAGCTGGGAGAAGCCTTGGCCTCGCCTCCCCAAGGAAGGAATCAGAATGGCCGAGCTAGCAAGCAGCCTCTGCTTCCGGCGTCGGTGAGTACCCGGTGGTCTGCTGCTTTTCCTTTTCAGCCTTGCGATTTGTGAAGGAAGGAAGAAAGGAGAACGCAGGGTGAAGAGCCGGCCTGGAGGGGCAGGGTCTGGAGGAAGAGGAGAGGGCCAGGAGGAGGAGGAGGATTATCGGAGCACATGCCATGCACAAGCAAAGCGCACGCTACTCTAGCTTAGCTTTTTCCCCACCTCCCACCTCACCTGCAGCGAAAAGTGGGACTGAGGCAGGCAGGCCGGCCGATCCTGCCTTGGTAATTGCCTGCCTGCCACTGCCACTGCCAATAATAATCCTGCTGCCTGTGGTAAGCAGTGACACTAGTTTTACGGATTAATCGGATTTGTATACGATACCTGGTGCCTGCATGCCCGTCTACTATATCCACATACGTCTCTCTCTGTAGTCTGTATGTAGTGGGCCTCTGGATTCTTGCATGTGTTGCCAGCAAGAGCAACGCATGTAGTACACAAACAAGGGCCAAAATTAAGGACAGGTCCATTCCATTCCAATTCTTTTCTTTCCTTTTGGTCTGCTAGATTCCACAATCCAGTGCAGCACGGCACGGATAGATACTCCACCAGCAAGGCAGCAAAGCGTTCAGTGCCGTGTGAAGCGAGGATCGGAGGCCACAAACAACTTGCCCCTCGCCTTTGCCTGCTCTGCACTCCACTCGTCCACTATGCACTGCACTCGCCCTCGTCCTTGCCTTCCATTCATTCCAAGCATTCGATTATGTATGTTCATGTGACTTGCAATTCGCACTTATCATCTTCATCAGCACAACTGAGGACATTTATATATTGCATGCCAGGAGAGGAGACGTTTTCGATTTTGACAAACTCTTTTTGTATAAGGATCACATTACCTTCACATGTCACATCTATGGTAACCTCGGATTGTTGGTTACCAACTCCCAGCTATTCATCAGCTAAGACAAAGCACCATCATTATATGCTATACTATTTAAATTAAATATAGAAGAAATATAAATAAATTACCACCACCATCAGTCCATCAGCAACACCACGTATGCATATTATGCATGGTCGCTCAACTCCCAACTACCGTACTGTATAAACAAATTATATATTAACCAAAGCAGTGCTTGTCCCACTCCTCAGTTTCATATATATTCCACTCCATGTCTCAGTCTCTGTCACATACCATTTTCTTATTCAATTTTTACCGTATCAAATGTCTGCACTACAGTGGTATTGTTTGGGAGGTCGGCATACATATGTTATCCATGTTGTACTGTGTTGCTTAGCTAACAATTAGCTGACTAGGTCTCTTTGAATCCATGTCCCCACCCCCACCCCCACCCCCACAAAAAAAATGATCTTATAGGTCTCTCTTTCTTTTAGGTACGGTGTGAATTAGAATTATATATATGCATCCATGATCACTTATTTGTGTGCCTCGGAGATACTGTATGTGTGTTATATGCTCATTCCTTCTGATCAGCCTCAATTAATGTGCACCCGGTCGGGGCGGTAGAAGACTGGATCAAAATAATAAAGAGTGTCGGCATCCTTGGATCATCAAAATAATAACGCCCGAGGCGGCGGTCGTTACTTCCCTTGCCCACTTACTAGTTGCCTCCCGTTACAGGGCGCTAGTAATTGCCTGTGACTGTGAGTATGCATGGATCCCATTCCTATTTCTGCTACTACTGTAGTAGTAGAGTCTAATGTACTGTAATTAAACGAGTATCAGTGCCTGTCTGTCCCGTTGTTTCCTTGTCTGGACTACTACTCAAGTCTCCTCTGCTCGATCGATTGATTAGGCCGCCCCGCCCGCGCCCGGCGCCCCCCGACCCATGCAGTGCAGCAACCCCACAACTGCATCGCAGAGCATCATACATAATCCATCTCTATGATGAGACTGCCCCATTGTGGTCATTATTTCCCTTTTAGCCATGCAGTGCAGGGCCACAATTGCAGTTGTTTGGATCACAAACACGTACGTACCACGCAGCAGCGGGCATCGCGCAGAGCCTACTGCAAACAGACAAGCAAGAGGCAGGCATGCTCGGTCCACTGACCACACAAACCTTTTCTGTACATAAATAATCAAGCAATCTATCGGATCACAAAACCATACCAACAATCCTGCAGCTCAACTCATTCAATATACTGCTACTTACTACTAGTGATGCTCTAGTAGTACTAGCGATTTCATTCCCACCTCCAATATGATCCTCTAGTAGTACTCTAATTTATGTTTACCTATCTACTCTGTTCCTTTTCTAGAGTATGCATGCAAATGCAATTCAAACGCTACTCCAGTTATCGATTGCATCAATCAATGGATCATACCGATGAGAACTACTACCCAACCTCAGGCGTCATGCTGGCCACGATGGCCTGCATTTCTCTTCTCCTCCGCTTCCTGGCCCTCCGCATGATCTCCTCGCTCTCCTCCGTCCCCACCTTCATCAGGTCGCACTCCCTCTCGCCTGCACCTGCACGCACAAATAAACCCCGCGTCTTTCTTGTTCAGTTCAAACCACGCACGTATCACTATAAGCTACCTGAATCTGAACGAAATGCTCGCCCTCCAGTACGTGTTACCTGATCCCGATGACTTGAGGATCACGCAGGAAGCACGGACATTGCTGTCATCGTCAGAGTCCTCGATGAATATCACCACCTGCATGCGTTTGCAGTTTCACAAGCAACCCACCATCACACACACGCTCTGACGCTCATAGACACAAAAAAAGCCAAGCAAAACGCGTGCTCTAGCTAGTTGCCAAAGTACCACTGCGGCTTTTTACCTTCTCAGTTGCCGCTGCCCGGATGAACTTTGTACTCGCCGCCTCTTCCTGTTTAGGAGTCACCCTGGATCTAGAACCAGTTAGCTTTTGGGGAAGCACTTTCAGTTTTCCATCGTCTACCTTCGCCTTCGGGTTTGCTGCTGCCTTTACAGGGCAGACCAAAGGCGCAGGATGCCTGCCATCAGTAAGCAAGACTAGTCAAAACATGATACAATCATCAGACAATGACACAGAAGAGTGAAATCCATCTGTTATGTCTGTGATGCACCTGAAAAATCACCAATCTGATCTAGTTTAACTGAAAATCAGACTAGAACATTCTGCCATCTTCCTCATGAAAAAACAACCAACATACCAATACTCTTAACTTGATGCAGTAAAATGACCTCTTATCAAATGTTCATGGTTCTATGCATGGATGTTCATTCAGCTTTCTCAAAACCATATAGCAGTTTCTGAAACTTCTGCTCGGCAATATTCCAAACACCACTTAAATGCTCAGTACTACAGGAGCTCAGCATACAACAAAAACTGCTAGTATATATAATCGTAAATTGTCAGTCGTATAAGTAATGCAACTGACAAGAAACAACTTAACCTTACATGATGAAAATCAGCGCAAATGGGAAAATAAAAGCCATGCTAGTACAATGAAATTACTACCACTCATAATTTCATATAGGAAAACTGATAAAACTGATGTTATGAACCAACCAACATTCCACTGCAATAAACATGCTGCCATTTCAACACTTGAACTGATGTTATGAACCAGATGTAATGAAAAAGGAATCAGCCTTTTTAAAAGAACATGCACCCAATGATGAAACTTTAGTTAGGTTTCAGGTTAGCACATAATAATATCAACACCCATTTTGTTTGGGATATCAAGATCAGAGCAGCCACTTTGCATTTTGATTAACAACCATTAAGATAATTCAAAAAAAACAACTTCCGGAATATTACACTTCCGGTGCGGGTATTTTGTTTGTATGGGTCCATCCACTTGCTAGAGGTATTTGGTTCATCTGGGGCCTTCTGCTTTCTGCTGTTTTCTGCCTCATCATGGGTCTTCGCTTTGGTACTGGGATTTGGTTGGTCGGAGGTTTCCCATTTGCTGCTGGTACTTGGCTCATCAGGGATCCTCCATTTGCTACTGACGTCTGGTTTGTCAGAGGTTTCCCATTTGCTGCTGGTACTTGGCTCATCAGGGATCTTCCATTTGCTACTGATGTTTGGTTCACGAGAGTTTTCCCATTTGCTGCTGGTGTTTGGCTCACCAGGTGACTTCCATTTGCTGCTGGTGTTTCGTTCACCAAGCTTGCTACTGGTGTTTGGTTCACCATGGTTGCTACTGGTGTCTGGCTCACCATGGTTACCTCTGGTGTTTGGTTCACCTGGGGCCTTTCATTTCTATCGACTGATAGTTGGTTCATCAGGGGCCTTCCATTGGTTGTGCATCTCTGGTCCTTCAGTCAAGATGAAAAAGATAAAAACTAAGAGGAGATACAGATGGAACTTTGACTTGCTTACTATAGTAATGAATACATACTGTTGACATTTGGATTGCATCAATCTTACTGTTGAGAGATCTGACAGCTCTAACAATCTCCTGCACAACAAAGAGGCAATGATCAGACTGTCCAAACAGTGGCTCTGCATTATCTTTTTCAGCAGCCCAAGCAATGTGGTTTCAAAATGCAAAACGGAACACAAGTGACATGGTTTCAGAATGCAAAACGTAATACAAGTGACATGGTTTCAGAATGCAAAAAAAGAATGTGAGATTGACCATATAATTTGAGCCATCTCCAAATTTGAGCTAGCATGTATGTTTATGTGAATCTGAACTCAGAATTCTTTTCAGAAAGACAAAGAAACTCAGAAACTAACAAGTTGGTAAGATAATTATTTGTGTGCAAATGCCAACCATCAGAAGAACCCAAAAGACAAATGGAATTAATGGATTAATATCGAAATTAGAGGTGAATCATAGCATAAGAAACCCATGGGCTACCTCCATGTCTTTTCGAAGACTTCTGAAGAGGTCACTCTGCTGTTGCTTTAAATCTGTTTCTATTTGTTTTGGCAAGATTGAAAGGGTTGAGGATATCTCATCCAGTTTGTTGGAGTGGGAGTTCAGAACAGTCAGCTGATCAGAGATGCTTTTCGCATTGCTCTCAACAAGCTCTTTGAGATCTTGTCCCTTAAGCTGTAACAGCATAAATAAATTAGTGAAACTTCGTTTTCTGTCAAAGCAGAACACAGGAGGATGAAGGACAGAAGCATCATTTATGCTTACAATTTTCTGCAGCGAAGTGTCTAGGACAACAAGCTTTTGCTGTACGCTTCCAGCTAAACATGACATGCATGCTTTCAGTGGTGCGCCAGAACATAATTGTAGTGCAAAAACTCATAAACAAAGAGAAACTTCTGCAGTACCAAATTCAGGTACCAATAGGACTTACAATCTAGTGCGGCTTCCTTCATGGCTCTGTTTAACTGCATAACGTCGTTTTGCACTGAATCAAGCACCATCCCAACCTTATGCACCGAACTTGCCATATGCTGAAATTTGCGCTCAACATCCTCAGTAGGAACCACACTTGTTAAAACACTGCCTGTTAGGAACACAAATAAAAATAGAGCTACAACGAAACTATTGGGGCTCAATTAATAGTCTGGATATACAGTAAATGAGATGATAAGAATGAACCTAATTAAAACACAACCATCTGCAGCCCCAGTTCTTCTGAAATACTACTATGCTGGTATGAATAAACTGAAAATTTTCTACCAAATGCAGCACAGGGATATGGAGGGTTTACATCTACTGTCAGGAAGAGAAGGGTTCCATCGATGGACAGGGTTGCTTGATGTTTTTGCCAGTTGCAGCTGAGATTCTTCTCGCACACAAGAAGCCGAGCTGACAGGCAACGATGGCATCTTCTTGGATGAGTCATCATGTAACCCAAATCTCTGATCACCAAGCAAAATAAAATGGAGGTCATAATTGTGCAATAAACCATAATTATACATCTTTGAAAACTACATTGTAGGTCATAATTGACCAAGCAAAAGAAGCACAGTGAAACATGAGCAGAAAGAGCATGTCACATTGGGCACTCATCATTCCTTGAAGAATAAAGCATAAGTCACTGCTGAGAGTCAGAAAATACCGTGACCAAATTGCATACTGCTGGACTCACATAATGGAACCATAATTTCAAACAGACTCACATAAATTTAAAAGTTAAAACAGTCTCAGAGTACATGCTGAATCAAAGAGATGTCAAGATGGTGCTAGTACCAGAGCAAACACTACTACTGATCGGAACTGATAGGCAGCTAAACTGTGGGAAACTGGAGAATCTATGCACTGTGGTTCTGCATCCTAGAAAATTTTGCAACTGAGGCCACTGGCCACCCAACTAGTAGACCTGAAAGGTCCTCAAGCAGAACATGCTTTTATGAATTCTGCGATTAAAAGTGGCAACGCATCAATTTGAAGTGTTCCTTACACGCATCTATGAAGCACAACTGGAATCACCTGAAGCAACTAATCCAAAACGATCAACCTGCTACAACTAGCACGATAATCACATGACCCCCCAACGGCCTAACCACTAACCGCCCTTCACGAACTCACTGACGAAGCAAAATCCCTAATCCCGCTCAACGGCTCACATCCCCGATCAGCGACGAGAGGGGGTGAGGAATGGGTGCAGACGGGACCTGATCGCGCACGGGCGAGGCGAGGTGGAGGCTGAGGAGGTTCTCGTCGAGGGAGGCCTGCGAGAGCTGCGCCTGTGAGGTCAGGAGCGACGACGCGCCGCCGCTCCCCACAACGCCCTGCGAGAAGGACTGCTGCGACATGGGCTGCGACCGCTGCTGCTACGACCCCGCCGTGGCGGAGGAACCCGCCCCGCCGCTCCCTCCGGTCCTACTGAAAGCATCAGAAACGCAGGACGAAGCGATGCGCAGGTGTCAGTCGGTGCCGCGGCGAGAGGGGACGGAATTGGAGAGCGGGGAGGGCGGGGATTTCACCGGGGAGGGAGGACGGAGATGGAGCCGAGGTCGCAGGCCTTGTTGATCTTAAGCTTCATCCCCGGAGCGGGCTCGAGCGAGGAGGCGGCGGCGGCCGTGGCGATCGCCGGTGCGGTGAGAGAAGAGCAGGCAACAAGAGAGGAGCAGAGTAAATGGAATGGGAGGCGCTGCGAATTTGAATTCTCTGCTCTGCTCTGCCTGCCTGGCTTATACTCGCCCACCCTGCCTGCCATGTGGGCCCGTGTACAAGGCAATTCTGTTAGTGCGACCGGGCCCACTTGACGTGCTGTACGAGTACAAGCATAGTAAACCTCTTCGCTGGGTGCCAGCGCCACTGACACCTGGGCCCAAACGTTGGAAACACACAACATCTGAATGTCTCCTGAATGAACCTACGCGGAGCCAAACAGGAACGGAATCAAACCACGTCATAATATGTTCAAACTGTACACTTCGGCATATGGTATAACATGAACATACCGATAGAATTTGGATCTTCCGTACAAACTACAAAGCAAAAACTCAGTGCGCCGAGGCCGAGTTGAGCAACAACTCTGCCAGTGCTCTGTGTACATACAAAGCAGAGACATGATTGCTGCAGCAGACACTGTTTCAGATGTCAAACAACAGCATCATGAAAGAATTTGGGCCTATTCTTACATGGCAAGGTGCAAACCCCAGATTTTATTTTATTGCTTTCAAACAACAGATTAGCAAAATAACAGCATTTTTGTGTTGAGTGTTCTTATGGTCAAGAGCTCAGGGCTAGTAAGCAGCAGCACATTCATCTAACTGTATGCTGAGGTCGCAAGGCAAACAAATACCGATACAGTAGGAACCCAACTCATATCTGTGGAGAACCCGCTACTGATAAAGTTGCACGGTCCAACCCATCGAGTCGTCCACACTGCGCATCTAGAGGCTTGTGAGTGACCTGTATAGTTGCCGACTCCTTGGTTGCCATATTCCACCCTGCAAACCAAAGCCATAGGATGTCAGATTCCAACATAGCTGCACATTACTGTCACTTTCAACAAATCGACAATGCAACAGGTACGATTGTGGTTCCGTTGCTTCACTAGCAGTTTATCAACTTAACCGAATATGTGTTGAGGCAAAACACGTTCATGAAAATACTTCTTTCAGAGTGCTCAAATTGATCTAAGGCAACAGTACTGAACTTAATGAGAAACCATGAAGCTATAAGTCATTTGACTTTTTTTTTGATTCATATATTTTATTATGTATTTAGATAAAAAAAAATATGTCTAGATACATACCAAGATGTATGAATAAAAAAAATCAAACGACTTATAATTAAAATAGGGCGATCGAGTACTCAACTTTCGGTAAAGGGTACCGATCGAGTCATGTTCACACATGCATGCATGCTCACGCTCAACAAGTTCACACGCTCATGCTCATGCTCGTCTCTCAAAACTTTACCGGCGAATATATACATGGTCGTTGGGGCTTTAATTTGAGATAGACGATGGCGCAGACTGCATATATTCGTCAACAAACTTAAACCACTTTTCATCACGTGTGTAGACATACACCTCATCTTAGAGTCTACTTTTTTTTTTTTGATTGAAATCTTACAGTGTCTACTCTCCATGCGTCGTAAACCAAATGCTTGTGAGTCAATTTTTTTATAAATAGAAAACAATATCAATATTTGTATCTCTAAATATGAACCTTCACAGTTTAGAATAGCACCTAAAATTACCTTGACAGTTCGGACGTACTGGCACTCAAGTAAATATGAAATTATCTTTGTGGTTCGAATATTAGCTAGCTAGCACTCAAGAATATGCATTTTCTTGGAAAGGTTTTGCTACGACCTCCAAGGTAATTATATATTTTCTAGGGGTTAAATTTTGCATATCAAGGAAAATCGTTAGACACAAGGATATTCCATTTCTTGATATTGGCATGTCTATATCATACCTTCCGTCCACTCAGATTTGATTGAACTGAACCTTGACCTCTAAAAAAACCTCACAAAAATGAAAAATCTCAATTCAATCTGGCTAGATTTTGGGCCAAATCTGTTGAAACAGGTCCATGGGCCCACACCATAAATCTCTCGTGTTTGTGTTCCTAACGGTCGTCGACAACTATATGATATGTATTTTATTATCTCAAAGAAAAAAATATGACATCATGTAAATGTCCCCTCTCTTCTCGACCGGTCATCATATCCATCTCTGCTTCCTTCCCATTCTAATTTCATCAGTTGGCTGCAATGGAATGCAACGTGTGGGTAACGACGAGCGAGGGCATTCCAATTTCACTACTGGAAACTGGGTCTTTGCCGTGTGTAATTACACACGGCAAAGACTGGAGTACACACGGTAAAATATTTTGCCGTGTGCAACACACGGCAAAGGGCACACGGTAAAAATCGGCACGGCAAAGTTTTTTTGCCGTGTGTTGCACACGGCAAAATATATAGAAACTTTGCCGTGTGCAAGGTCTGGCATACGGCAAAGTTTTTCGTCCGTCAGGCCCCCGTCCGTTAACTAATATTTTGCCGTGTGCCTTGGCAGGCACACGGCAAAATATTGCAAAACTTTGCCGTGTGTAAGGCTTGGCACACGGCAAAGTTTGCAACATTTTGCCGTGTGCCTGCCGAGGCACACGGCAAAGTTTCGCAATATTTTGCCGTGTGCCGGTCAAAACACACGGTAAAGTTTTGCAATATTTTGCCGTGTGCCGACTAGAACACACGGCAAAGTTTAGGTGTATTTTGCCGTGTGCCAGACAAAACACACGGCAAAGTTTAGGTATATTTTGCCGTGTGCCTGCCTAAGCACACGGTAAAGACTCTATATATATATATTAAATCAACACATCAATAATGACATCTATATCAGCAGCATGCATAATATATCAAAAAACAAGCATATTTCAGAAACCCATCAATAATCCACCAAAGATCAACATCACAAGTTCATTATTACAATTCCGCCAAAGTTCAACATCACAAGTTCATTACTACAAGTTCAACATCAAACAGCACTACAGCCCTACTACGGCGACGGAGACAACTGTGGCCTCGGTGCTGGACCGGACTGCGGTGAAGGGTTGACGCCATCAGCCGCCGGTGACACCGTAGCGAGATAGTTTGAACCCGCCGAAGGAGGCTGCACAAAAGAGGAGATTGCATGTGTTAAGACTCAAAATTGAAAATTTCGGCAGCACCTCCCCTGCACCGGGATGTTTCCAACCTGCAAGAAACAACGGCACGAAGGCCGACAATCCCAACGGCACGAAGGCCAACAATCACAACGGCACGAAGGCCGACAATCACAATGGCATGAAGGCCGAAAATCCCAACAGCACGAAGGCATCAAACTTCATACTTACAGGAGTGAAGAGTCCAACCGGAGTGATAGCTTGGCCACCCGATGCCATGTTTTGGATCATCTGTAACATTTCCGCCATCTTCTTCTGCGTGTCCTCCAGCCGAGCCTCTAGGTTCGCGGTCGTCTCCTTTTGCTGTGACAGCGCCGCCTGCAGTGTTTGAATCACATGTTTCAGTATTGCAAATATGATCAATGTGTCTAATGTTCAAGGTACGACGAGTGAAACCAGAATTACCTCAAGTTCGTCCACCTTTGTCATCGTTGGAGTAGGCCGTGCACGTATGGGAAGGCTCGTGGCCGTGCTCCGTGACCTCACTTCAGAGAGAGAGGGTGCAGACCTCGCGGAGTCAGCGGCGTTTGCAATCCACAACCGTCCGTGCTTCCTGCCTTCACCCAAACTCACGATCACCTCTGTCTCAAGGGGCTTAGTGCTCAGATTGTGATCTGGGCCACGGATCGTCCTAACCGCCTCCGTGTAGTCTCTGACCTTGGCGTGGACGCTCGGGTCAGAGTAAGCCTCGACAGGTGCATCCGGGTTGAAGACAACACCGGATTTCACCCGGCCCATGTGCGACACAGCCCATGCCCCAAAATCAGACACCGGCACGCCAGGGTGTTCTTTCTCCTGCAAGAAAGACAGCAAGATGATTAGAAATCAAGCAAAATTGAGCGTTATCATAGATAAATGATTCTCGTACAAGAGCCTGCTTGAATGTGGTGAGGTTGCGGCTTCCTTGGTGGTGAGTTGGACCGGGCCTCATTTGCCGCTTCTGCTTGCCTTTCCTGCGCTTTTCCTTAAACTCCGGGGATAGGAACCAATCCACAAGCTTCGACCATGCCCCTCTATGCGACTTGCACCACTCGGGCGGCACCTACATCATCAAGTGTTTGACATGTAAGATGATCAATTCTAGATCTATTAAATCTCAAAAGAAATCAATACTATTAACCTACCTGAAGGTACTGTGCCTTGGTCAGCTCTAAATCTCTTCCATTTCCCTTGATGAGGGGCTCTTTTAGGATGGACCTGTAGTACAAGACATGGGACTGGAGTTTAGCCTCATAAATCATGTCGTTGAATTGCTTGTTACAGGCTTTTTGTGCCGTCAGCTCTGCCTCGATCTCTGTGCCTTCTTCGATCTTGAAGTACTTCTGCATACAAACACAATGTATCCGTTCATTATTTCAATAAAAGACTTACCCAATGGAGGATATGTATTTAACCTTCATTGTGAGGCACTTACCTGAAAATCCGCCCAAACCCGGGCCTGCTTGTTGGCCTCCTCGTCATCAACACCGAGCTTGTACATCTTCCACGACCGGACCGCATCCCACGTGCCATCTTTCAATTGCACAAGGCCGGGGTAGTGTTTCTTGAGCAGACATCCCATGATGTTAGCGGGCACACGTGGGGGGTCAAGAGCACCCGACACTAGCAGCCAGCCACTGCACAAGTGATTAAGACAAAATATCAGTTTCTGTTTTGATTTTCAACATTTCATATGAACTACTAGTGATAACATGTATAGTTACTTACTTTCCTCCCACAGGACAAACCACTGGGCGTAGGTCTGGTTGCGGAGCACTATGAAGGGCTGTGGCACCTCGCAGGTAGGGTGTTGACCGACCAGAACTGTCCCCCGTCTGCTGAGTCTCCTCGTCCCCCAACGGAGTGTCTGTCGCCTCATCCCCCAACGGAGTGTCTGTCACCATGGTGGTACCACCGGTGGTAGCCCGGAGTAAATCCATGCTTCACAATATGTTGACCCATGGTTAACTTATCTTTCCTTCTTCTGTTGGCACAACGGTGGCAAGGACACAAAACTAGAGTATGGCCTTCAGCACTGGGGCCAAATGCATGCTCTAAGAATTCATTGACCTTCGCTACAAACTGCCAGTCCCTCTGCTGCGTGTACATCCACTCACGGTCCTCCATCCTTTATCAGACACAAAACAGGAAGCAATGTGAACATCAATTGCATCTACGTGGTGTCCCTATTGTCTAATAGGTGAGGATAGGTCCTAATCCCACCCGCGGATGCACGGATGAGTTAGTTTCCATGGTTCGCTCCTATCCGAGACAGAATTTCGGCAGCACCTCCCCGCTGTTCTCCCGATACACGTCCTGCAAGGGAGAGTGTGTATCCGGAGAACAACAGGGAGGTGATGCCGAAACTCCGTATCGGACAGGAGCGCACCATGGAAACTAACTCATCCCCGCATCCACGGGCTGTCCAAAAAACGTGGACAATCCGAAACAGATACGGTCAAAGATATGCAAAGACCTGCATACCTCCATCCGCATCTCTTTCGGACGGGAGACGCCTAACTGGGTTACGTGAGGGCTACGACAAACATACGGAAAGAGAGGTTATTTATACCTAGGGTCTCCTGGGTGCTCTGATTCGCCTCCAACAGGTGCTGGGCTGCAAAATAAGAAACACATATCACTATGAGATGAAAAATTCGGCAGAACCTCCCCTGTACGGGGAGGTTTCCAGAACCTGCAAAAAAAGCCGACACGATGGCCGACGACCACATTAAGGGCACGATGGCTAACACATGCACAATTCTGGCACGAAGGCGCCAACGCATAAATATCTAACATAGACACTCTTTAATCTCTGTCATGTTATGATAAATGTATCAATTACTTTATATATTTGTCTCATCCATATCTATAGTTTTCTCCCTCTGCGTTGTACCTTCAAGTATCTTCAATATATATATTGTTTTCTTTAATAATAGCTAAAGTTATGGCACCGTCCATGTCTCATGATGTTTTGCACTACATTTTGACTTAAATTTTCATCATAAAATTTGCTACATTGTTTGCCTGCATGTTAAGTTGAAAGTCTTGTGCTTATGATTGTACCTTTTATTCGAAATACTCACTCTGTAGTTGTTTATCAAAATAAGGTTCTAGGTTTTAGACTGCACTCTTAGTTACTGCAATGGCATAGACAGTCATCAAAGCCTGCCAATAGCAGTGTCTTATTTCAAATAAATCAAAGAAGGGCACCCCTAATAGCTAAAAGCATTCAAAGAACTAGTGCTTCACGAAATGCGTTTCATGAATTCCATGTCTTCTCTCAGTGCATATTCGATAGGCCCTTACCTCAAGGATGCATAAATGCAGGACAGGGAGACTTCATGATAAAAAAGATAAGCCCTTAACTCCTGCCAAGAAGCACTATGACTTCCATAAGGACAGCACCAAAACTAGCCATGGAAAGCCCCGGCCCCCAGCATAGTCGCATACTCCAGATATAGGGAAGGCATGTCATGATTACTGCTACAAGAATATTGACATTCAAGCACCAAAAGTCGCAAAGAATCTGCTGACATATTGATTCGGTAAGTTTTACTGCAGACTGGTTTTACAGAAAAAGGAAACAGAATCATTTTTTCTTAAAAAAATGATGACTAGATTTTGTATTCTAGTGTTGCAATACAATGAAAGACACCAAAACCAGACATCGCCAGGACTTACTGCAAGACATCAACTGTTAAAACTCACAACTTCAAAGCAGAGATTTCAAAAGTGTACAAAAAACACAGAAATAAGGGGGAGTGACCCACATTTAACACTCAAGCTCTAGGAACTTTCAGTGTTAACCTCAACTTCAAACTGTTTAAACCTTAAAAATTTCTTAATGTGGATGTGGACCACAGTCCACCCTTTCCTAACAGTTAAAAGCCAATTAAAGAAATTTATTTGTGCAACTAATAACAACCACCATGTGTAAATGA
>CM041629.1:944545-993796 GCA_023333625.1 Bothriochloa decipiens
GCGTCGTCGGGGCTGATCACGTGGAACACGATCATCAGCACGGCGCTGAGCAGGGCGCCCGCCGTCCGGCCGATGGGCATGAAGGGCACCGACGGGAACACGGCCAGCACCCAGAACACCCCGAAGGCGAGGGAACCCAGCACCACCTTGGGCACCGAAGCTAGAGCCATGATGGCTAGTTAAGTTTTAGCTAGCTAGCTTAATTGGATCTCTCTGGGGCCTTGAGTGATTCGATCGATCGAGCTGTACCAGCAGCTCGATCGATCAGTAGCTACACTTGCTCGTCACGAGCAGTGCGGTAAGCTATAGCTATATATGTAGCTAGCTCAGCTCCGATCTTGCTTTGCGTATGGATGGAGCGAGCAAAGGTGGTAGTGATGACTGGTGAGAGTGCAGAGTGTGTGCTGCTGCAGACTGCAGGAGAGAGGCCCCTCCTCGCGGCTATAAAAAGAGGAACCCAGCTGCTGGCGATCGCTGGCTGACGCCATGCATGCATGTATTGCGTGCTTGGCTCCAATGCAAGCAAGGCCAAAGAGTCAAATTTGCAGAGAATGAGGTCACTATATATATAAAGCTAGGTATATACTGTAGCTAGCTAGATAGGGTAATTAATGTAATAAAGTAATAATGACGGTTGTTGATGTCGTCGGTCGGTAATAACACGCGCAAGGATACACTTGGATTTAAATTGGCCCAAATTAAAAGCGCCTTGTAAAGTACTTTCTCTGGCAGAGTGGCGGATACAATATGTATTTTATACTCCTATCTCTACTAGTTATATACCTCCTATGTCTATTTCTGCTCTCTTTATCTTAAAAATGCTGGGGTGGCTGCCCTTGCCATGAACCAATGCTCTTGGGTAATTCCCCACACCCACTTTCTCCACATTGTTTCTGTCTAATGAGGGCAAGTTCTAATTAGCCATTGTGGTGGTTGCGACTCTATGCCTTTGGCATGGTGCTTGAGATGAGAGCACACTCCATTGGCAAGATTGCACTCCTTGAGAAGTTACTAGGTGGTAGTTGAGGTGCTCAAGGTTGCAACTCCATGCCCCACCATCGAAGCTCCGCTTCATCGATAGCTCCAGGCCCACACATGACACATGGTGGCCACCATCTTGCTTTCCATGTCTCACCAAGGAAGTCGCTTCTGGTCACTAAATTTGTGGGTCACCCTGATCCGTGGTACTCCAAAAACATTGGTTGTCGTTGGAAATGGTTGCTGCCGTTTGGCTATGCTCTCTTACTGCAAAAGGTTCTAGGTATAGGAACCTCGAATCATGTTGAGACATCTCTTGCATGCATATTGGACGTGTGGTCATCATTTTCACTAATGTTGGATTTGCAATTAACCTTGCGCTCTATAGTTTGCGTCAAGCTTCTACATTTCATCAAGACAGAATGCAAAAGGATGGGCATCAAGCAGTGGTTAGGTCAACATTGTGATGCTCATCGAGCCTTCAAGTATCATGGTATTAAGAAGTTAGTTGTGCTCCTCAAGATCATTATGGAAGGCGAGTCATGGAAATTAGTTGTGCTCCTCAAGATCATATCATGGAAGGTGAGTCATGGGTAGATGCTACCCGAGCCAAGTTTGAGGACTAGTGCATTTTACTCTGCACTTATGCATGCATCAACACTTAACAAGAAATAGTAATAAGTAACGTACACTACGTGAAAAATGAATAAACGTAGCGTTGCGTTTTGAGCTCCGCAGCGGACGCCTTTGCCGCCCGCTGCGGTAGCGGGCACTTTTTATTTACTGTGACGGCCACGATTGCCCGCTGCGGTAAATCGATTAGTGTAATGTATAGGCCTCTCGCAGGTTAGGAGTCGATTGATCGGTGTATATATATCTCAGTGTCATCATCAATACGTACAATTGTTAAGTACAGAGACGGTGGAGCAGTTACCCTGGAATCAAATGAACCCTTGCCCTGCCACTTTCAGGCTTAATAAGCGTCGTCGTCACTGCTCTCAAGCTGCACTGCTTGCTCACCGTTCGCTCGCTTTTTGCTTATTTTAGCAAACAGCTAGCGCGAACTATCAACTTCACAGTTTCGTCGCCTAGTCTCTTAATTAGTTGAGATTATATATGTACAATATATTTGTAACTTATTAATGACATGATTAGTACCAGAGAGAGCCGATACTTGGTGACGATTGGCCCAGCAGTATCTGCTGCAGAATAAACTAGACTGATGTGTCGATTGATCCGGCCGTGTGGACCATTTCATATCTCTTTTTGGACGGCATCATCACGTGATGATACATATATGCATGATTATATAGTCGCCACGATACATATATGCTTTCCGGCTGATGATACGGGCAGGACAAGCGCATCATATCATCATCATACATATATATAGTACTACTACTATAAGGCAACATATATAATTTTATTTACACACATATTTATATATCATCTCCGATCCAAGCATTATTTTGTCAACTGCTCTGTCAAGCTGTAATGTTAACAGTGTCAGAAGATTATAGTTATCTACTTTTCGTTTTGACAGCTGGAAGAGAGTGAAGGCGAAATTATGTATTATTAATCAGGCACTAGTATATATATCAGTATATATATGTGTCAACATTTCACTTGGACATTCAGTCCTGCAGCACGGTGGCACCATGAGGGCCACTAGCTAAACTCAACATCAAAGGTGCATGCTACGACACAAATCCCTGTCCAATTGTGTCTAAGCTAGCCTTTTGCCACCGTACCATTTCGTCCATTTGATATTAATATAAGTAACTCCACAAATTTAGTTTACAACTAGTCTAGGTAGCAGGTATTGCTTACAACAGATGTGATCAAATATACTTTAGACTAGAAGCAAATTGGCTTTAGTAAATGCAACATGCATGTGCAAAGGTGCCATAGATGTTGCCAAGGGAATGAATCGTTGGCATTTTTTAATCATCATGTATGCACAAATTGTAAATCGTTCTAGCTTTTTTACAGACATGCTTCATTTTCTATGAAGCTGGATCAATGGAAAAGCGAGGACATTTTTTAGACACATACAATTAAGCTGAATGGAAAAGCCGGGACATTTTTTTTTGTACAATGAAGCAGTATTTCCTTAACTTTGGATCTTTCATATTAATTAAAGGACGGATCAAGTCGATCTGGGAGGAGAAGGGGTTTTGCGATTGTGAGGTTCAAGTCTTTTGTTTGTGATTGAAAGCCGAGTCGTCGTGTGAATCACAAGTTGTATCACCTCTGTACAGTACATCACATATTACTGACGTTTGACAATTAATTGTATATACTTACAAATTAAACATCTGGGCCGGGGCGTCATCCTAATCCTATTAATTATATATGGCGCTAAAACGACCATGCATGATATGCATGTAATGTAATGTAACAAAGGGTCGTCAGCTCACTAGACTAGACTAGACTGTAGGCAGTACGTCCAGCTAGCTGCCGTTTACAGGCCGGCGGAAAGCAGCTCGTTTGTCACTGAACAATGCATTGGCAAAGCTAAGCGAGCCATGACAGCCGCTCGATCGCTCATATCTCTTACCTGCCAGAGCTAGCTCCGTCTACGTGATTGAACCGATCGATCATGAAGCTGAATCAACGCGACGATCATCATGTCGTCGTAAACATAAAGCCGCCTCTAGCTTATAACTACTCCCTCCGTTTGACTTTTTTTTTTACTTCAAATTTGATCACTCGTCTTATTTAAAAAATTTAAACAAAACTAGTTAAATTTAGGTCATTCTCAAATAATTTTTGTTAATAAAGCAAACCATAATAAAAAAATAATATTTTAAATAAATTTTTAAATAAGATGAGATGGTCAAACTTAACATAGAAAAGTCAAACGAACTATAATTTGAGACAGACTAGTATATAGCTAGACCAGTGACATGAAGAATGAACTGTCACGCCTCATGCGATGCAAGCCGTACGTTGTATTGGACACACCGCACACTCGCTCCTAGCTAGTATATAGGATATAGCTACTAATAGATATAGCTGCGACCGATTTGCAGAAATGCATATGCAGTCCATGGCTACTATCTGTGCTTGACCGCCTAAAGTTTGGAGACATTCACCTGCATGCTTTTTTCTAAAGCCTATGGCGCGCCGCTCGCTGTCCGCACATTACTTCCGGCCTCGTTCACTTTTTATTAACCATGCATCGTCTCTATATCTGCTTTAGTATAACAAACATGCAAATGCATGCATGACGGGGCTATACGTAAATATATAGATCCATATAGGTATCGTACGTCGTCGTCTATATGTCTATGTTGAGTTGTTCCATCGGGACCATCGACAACTGATGCATGCGGGCTCATTAATCGTCTGCTCTACAAGCATAATATGATGCTGCGTCAGTTTCAGACGATGGATTATTTTTTTTTTTTTGACGAAACTGGAGGGGCTTGAGAGCCCGAATTTATTTAATTGAAAAAAAAGGTCTTACAAACAGGATTACATCAAAGCCAAAGAAAGAAACCAGACAAAAGCAAAATCAAGAGGCTGACACTCGAGAGACAAAGAAAGAGATGAAGAAAAAAGAGAGAGGCAAATTACAACAGATTCTGTATCCATAGATCAATTCTACAAAGCAATGTACACACGATGGATTTCAGTGCCTGCATCGTCACACATCAGGCCGCCGGGCTGACGGGCTGACAGGCATATATTACCCGGCCCTGATCAATGACACCCACCACTCCTTTTTCTGGGAACCTCTCCTACCTCTTATTTGCATGGCTGCTGTACACTGATTGAAGACGGCCCCTGTCTGTACATGAGCTAGCGCTGCTGTTCCTGAAAAAGGGGTCCGAAATCTATGTTACTGTTTCGTTCGGACTTGCTAGCTAAGGTAGCCTCTACGCTAAGAGGCAAGAGCAAGTATTATAGGTTATAAGTCTGGTTAAATGTTGAGGTGGAGGAGAGAAAGAAAGAGTGAGAGAGGAGAAGTGGGCATGTTTACAGTTGGCTTGGGCACAAAAAAAACTAAGAAACTGTGTGAGAGAGACGAACGGGCCCTCTATTGATTGGGAAAAGAAAACCATTGTATAGGTGGAGTAAGAGAAGACCGTAAAAAATCTTAAATATATTTATGAATTTATTTTAAATCAAAGTTTTAAAACTTTGACTATATAGAAAAATGGTTAATATTTAAGTTATCAAATTTATATTATTAGATTTATCATAGAATATACTTTTATATGACGTTTATTTTATTTCATAGATGTTGTTTTTTCCGATTCTAGTAATTGATTTATTTGAGGATGGAGGGAGTAGCAAGGTAAGAGCTGACGTAGGGATACAAACTGAGAGTCGCCCCGCTGATTAGTTTGTTTTGATGTAACTTTTTCCATCTAGTTTTGAATTCCTGATTGTTTTAAGACGTCACCGGAGAAGTGAGAGCCCCACATGAATAATTCTACATTAATACCGGACAAGCCGGGGGATGAAGGGTGCCACACACCTAATTAAATAGTACATACACTACTGGAAGCAGGCGCTTTGCCGAGAGCAAGAAACGCTCGGCAGCGAGGCTCATAGCGTCGGCAAAGGCTTTGCCGAGAGTAGTTCTCGGCAAAGAACCGTCGGCATCGTGTTGATCGGCAAAGGCAGCTATGCCGAGAGGCAGAACACGGGCTCTCGGCAAACACTTTGCCGAGAGTCCGTCGACCGTCGGCAAAGGGACTCGACGTGTGACGGTAACGTCAATCTTTGCCGACAGTGGAGGCGACTCTCGGCAAAGACTTATATTTTTTTGTTTTCGAGTAATCTATGCCGAGAGCTGGGGCCCACGCGGCTCTCGGCAAAGAATTATGTTTTTTTTTGTTTTTGAATAATCTTTGCCAAGACCTGAGGCCGGCGCGGCCCTCGGCAAAGCTTGGTATATTTGCCGAGAGTTGAGGCTCCTCTCGGCAAAGCGGGGTATCTGCTTGCTCCAGCACTTCCAGCTTTGCCGAGGGCGTGACCGTAGCTCTCGGCAAAGCGGCAGGATATTATTATTGTTTTATTGTTTTTTCATTTCCATTCATAAGATAGAACATATAAATATCACATCACATAATTCACATCAACCACGTCACATATAGTTCACATTAACCACATCACATATAGTTCACATTAACCACATCACATAATTCACATCCACATCACAAAGAAGTCCCCAAATTCAAACTCACAAACAAATAATCTCGTCTTAAAGTACCACAAGTGAAAATCACAACAACTAATACAGACAAGAGACATAGGATCGAGGCGTCATTATTCTGCTCACGCCGACGGTCCGAGCTGAGAAGGCCCCATCGACTGATCCTGCACAAACAAGAAGATGTGGAAAACGTGTTAGACAACATAAATAGAAACGTGAGCCAACCATACTTTTCTTTAAAGCTCATAAGCTTGTTTTGGTGACGCATTTTTTCTAAAACATATGGGATCATCTATACTTGAGTACTTGATTGTTACAGTCTGGTCACAAATTGAGCCCCTGAGTAGCAATATTACTAACTCCAAAACTTATTTTTTGATTACCAAATGATTCAGTGCATGGATACATGTAGTCTACCATATTATTCTCTGAACTTTAGGCTCTCCTTTATGTGAACTGAATGGTAGGCACATGGAGGAGTCGACAAAACACTCGTACTACTGCTGAGCACTGCCTGGTGTGTGCACACGGAGTGCTTGACGAATTGCCCGTGAGAAGTGCAGATGGCTGAAGGGGGTAGGGCACGGTCTAGCCACAGGCATACAGACACGGCCATGGAGCTGCTCAACCTGGACCTTCCAAGTGTTGAAACCATGAAAAGGCGCTAGGCGATCATGTATGTGCCGTCCTTGCCTCTAATAGTCGTTTTGTTAGATCCAGAACTAGGGAAACTAATTTCTATAAATAGAACTAAGTATAAAATTAGTCTGACAATAGACCCAAACCTGTAAGTTTCATGTGATATTCTACCTAGGAATGAGTTGCAAAACTTTTGTTTGAGAGGCCCATTGCATATTAAATTCTGAAGATAGAAAAATGGTTCATTCTATGGGGAATCCTCTTGCACCATCGGAATATAATGGAAAGTGAGGAAGCAAAATCCTGAATGATTGTTCGGTAAACTTTATCTATTTAGTTCCTCACTTTCCCATATACTGAATTATTTGTTTCTCCTTCACTCTCATAACACAGAGTGGTTGATGCATGAGCAAGCATTATCTTTTAGCATATACGATTCCTCAACTACAATAATGTCAGGATTAATTACAGTCACCTAAACTCTTTTGGTCAATACAATTTTTAGTTGGATGGATATGATGTATAAGTTGCTATTTATCTTGCAATTGCAATACTAGAGTTTTAGAATCAGATTTGAACTTAGTGAGGCTATTTACCTTTTCAAATAATTATAATCTCAGATTCATGTACATTAAGGCCTCATGTTAACTCTTCCTCTACCTTCCTATCAAGTTCAGTTGTTATACAGATATATCCTTATCCTGCCAAACTTAGTTTATATAACTGTATTTCCATTTTAATCTTTGTGCAAACTACATATGCTTTCTAAGCATTCTAGATTACCTTTTGAAATTAATATGCTCCTACGTCATCTGCCATTGGTTATACCATTGTCATGCAACCTGCTTCACTAGCCTCTGCTTTGCTCTGACCTAGGAAAATCGGCTTGGATTGAAGAACCTCCAACAGTGACATGTATGCAATACTTCCTATTTGATGTAGGCTGTGTAGGATTCAAATGCAATATGGTATTCTAATCCTCAGTTCCCCACAATGATGGTCTCCATATGTACATATATCCTTTCTTTTTATTACTATCAGGAATGGATCTCTTCTTTTTATTACTATCAGGATTATCGTTGTCCTCTCCACACTAAGCATGTCATTTTCTTTCCTTTTCAATTTTGTATTATGCCTCTTAGATCAGCTATTTCTTGGATGGAGTAACTGATTCTTTTATATGCTCTGGTATTCACAGTTAAGTGGCAATATGGAACCATTTGCAGTTTACAAGTCACTCGAGGCAAGTCAAGAAACTAAGCTACAAGTCATCACACTGATTAACTATTATTTGAAAACCAAAATTTTAGAGCATGATGGAGTTTCTGCATTCAATTTAAATTTTCATAACATTTTGCAAAACGTCCTACCACTTGAAATTTGTTCTCTGTATCTACATGTTTAGACACTGTTGTACTGCATCATTCGTCTTATCAATGGGCATGTATACTTTTCCCATGCACTTGCAGTTGAATAAAAGAACAAATCGTCAGGCCGAAGAACATCTCATCTATTCAAAGATCACTTCAAAGATCACTATGTTCTTTCCTTTGCAGAATATTAGATATCAATGCATTGCGCAAAAAAATTGGGCTACAACAGCTCAGCTCAAAACTTGGGCTACAAGCATTTAACTTTATTTGATAAAATCATATATCCTAGAGTGCTACAAATATAACCTAATGGAACTCAGACAAAACTACAACAGCTCAGCTCAAAGATGGTGCGACAACGCCGCACCCGGGCTTTCTAGTCTTGTCACTGAACTCACTCAGCTAATGACACTAACAGTATTTTCAAACTGGTCATTTCCGCAAGATCACTTAATTTATGGTCCTCGGTCAAAAATAGCACACTTTAATGGATGTAGGCAGTAGGCTACCTTTTCTTTTAATTGAGAATCATATTGATGTGGTTTCTGGCTTGGCTTGCTGCTGCATGCATTGCAAGCCTGAATGCCTTTTTGTTTTATTACTTTCCTACATTTGAGACTACTGTATCTATATATTTGAGACCTTCAGACCTGCTGTCCTGTAATAATATCACACTTAAGTACATATTTAGGCCACCACCAACACCACCACTAGGTTCTACTAGGTTTCACTAAGTTTCACATTTACAGAAATTAAAACATTCGTCATACTCACTGGAGTAGAATCCTGCTGAGGTGGTGCAAACGGCTGCTGACCAAGTAGGAACGGTGGGATCTCTCCACCCTGGGTCATCGCTAGACTCCACACGTAGGTAAGCACCTGTGACATCTGCTGTCGATCTTGCTCCCGCTTGGCCTCCAAAGCCGCCAGCCTCTGCCTCTCGGTCTCCCGCTCGGCCTCCAAAGCAGCCAGCCTCCGCCTCTCGACCTCCCGCTCGTCCTGCATCGCCTGCATCTGTGCCTGCAACATTTGACGCTAATGTTTCACGACTACAGAGCTAAGGTATGTCGAGGTCAGAGAATAAGGAATGGAAGAGGATCACTTACCTAGAGTGTGGACACCACGGTCGGGCGTTGGCGTATGGCTGGGTTTGAGCTTGTGCTCGATGCTCGGATCTGGTTCAGACGAGGAGTCGATGTCATGTTGAGGACGTCGTCGCCCATGGCGAACTGCCCATGCTTCTTGCCTTGCCCCGACCTTATCACAAACTCTGGATTAAGCCGCTCCTCGGTGGTCGGATCGTACTGAGGCCCAACAACTGACCTTGTGATCTCTGTGTACGCAGAAATGAGAGGGTGGGTGCTGGCGTTGGTGAACACTCGGCAGGGACATCCGGGTGCCAGTCGATGTCAGACGTCGCCTTGCCCATGTGGGACAAGGAAAATGCCTTGAGGTGACCACAGGGGCGGCTATCATGTGACATCGACTGCAAGAAAGACAACAACATGTTATGTTTGTTGTAAAATTGAGCGTTAGGTTAGAGAAATGGTTTCGCCTTACCCAGGCTTCTACGAATTCTTCAAGGTTGTGGCTACCTTGATGGTGTGGTACTCCTTGCATCATCTTACGGTGATCACTAGCTTCATTATGAGACTTTCGCCAATCCTCACTGAGCCACATGTCCACAAGCCTCTCCCAGGCATCACGATGCCAATTGCACCAGTTTGGAGTCACCTACAAGCCATCAAGCATATGATATATCAGAAGATCAAATTAAGGCAACTTTTAATCTCAAAAAAAATAATAGTAAAGTTTTGTATTTACCAGAAGGTACTGCTCCTTGGTCAAGACAACTTTATTTATTGCATCATCTTTTGTGAGTGTTGCTTTAATATCTTGTGGTAGTACCAAATGTGTGCCAAGTGACGCGCGTCGTGAATCATGTCCGTGACGCGC
Source organism: Bothriochloa decipiens (assembly GCA_023333625.1). Lineage (NCBI taxonomy): Eukaryota > Viridiplantae > Streptophyta > Magnoliopsida > Poales > Poaceae > Bothriochloa > Bothriochloa decipiens. The sequence goes on from CM041629.1 coordinate 954,662, forward strand.
TTCCTATAAGAAGCTTCCGCCACCTTTGTCGCCCTCTCGTCCTCACCCTCCTCGCATCTAAAGAAATCCTGCATAAAGGTGCGAGATATCAATTAATTATTAAAAGAATGCCCAATGAATACGATGTAGTGACGAATGTAGTGTGAGAAAGACTTACCCACAGCTCCTTGATCACCCGCTCTGCCTTGTTATCGTATTTGTGCTGATTACGATCCATGCCATCGAGGGCCAATTTGTAGTGGTCGAACTGAGTGGCGGGCTCCCACCTGCTCTTGCTCACCTGCACTAGGCCAGGGTAGTGCTCCTTGCACAGTCCTCCTAGGATGCCATTCACTCTGCGTGCCTTGGCTCTAGTTTCCACAAGTTTCCAGTTCCTGCACAAGTGATTAACAAATTATTAGTTTCGATTTTGATTTTCAACATTTCAAATGAAGAAACTTCCATAACATCTGAAGTTACTTACTTATCCCCGTATGGTGTGATCAGCGGGCGGGCCTCCATAGCTATTGGTCGATGTGGGAGCTGCGCGGGACCACGCAAGTACACGGACGACACAGTAGAGGAACTGGATCCGCCTTCAGTCGCCCCGTCCGCCTCGTACCCTGCAAGCGCCTCGTCCCCTGCAGTCGTGTCGTCCGTCGAGGTGGAAGAGGACACCCCTACACCACCGACCTCCATCGCCGCAGCCTCCTGCACGAGCATCTGGGTAGTCGACACCGTCCTGCTCAGACGCGTGCTGCCCCTCCTCTGCCTCAGCTCCGGCTCTGGACGGGGGACGCCTCTTGCTCCTCAGGGCTGTCTGTACCATAAAGATCACGGACGGTCCTCCTAGGTGGCATCTCCTGCATTCAAAAAGACCAAAACTATTAGCATATATAAACGAGGCATACTTAGTAAGAGATGCAAAATGAAGAAAATATAATTACAAAACAGATAGTATTACATGTATTAGAAACAATCTCCACGCTCGAGATAAGGTGGATTGTAGGTATCATCATCGCTATCAAACATGTCCAAATTTTCATCCCCCCGCCTCCTCAACATCATCACCGCCAACACCCAAGTGTAATCGGTCAAGGAACAATATGTCCTTTGGATCTTCCACCTCATCTCTAGAGTCCTCATCAACAACCCTTTTGATGTCTACTTCCATATCGAGTAGCCCGGTTAAGTCTATCTCAGAGCTCCCTTGTAGCCCTCCTCGTGTTGATAGACCTCTTCGTCATGTGTTTGTGGGTTCAAGTTATAATCTTCATCGATTGGGAGAGGTAGTCTACCGTGCGGCGATACTGTGTGAACAATGTACCAACCCTTAAGGTTTTCCTCGGTTTGACAAGCATATGGACTATAATAGACTTGCCTGGCTTGTTGAGCCACAATCCAGGGATCACCTTCATAGACGGAATCCTGTCGAGTCTCGACTAGCCCAAGATGAGGGTATTGTCTCGATACCTTAGGATCTAACCAATGGCATTTGAATATGATAGGATTAAAAGATTTGGAACCACAAAACTCGAGTATGTATATTTCTTCAAGTATCCCATAATAGTCTCCATCATTGCAGGGCGTCATAACTCCGGTATTTGTGGTCCTTCGATGCGGCCGACTCCGCTCGTAGCTTGCCGTGTGAAAGCGATACCCATTCACGTCATAAGCCGTACATGACATGACCCTAAAGTTAAAGCCATCGACAACCTACTGCAATTCAACACATATAGACTCATCCCTATGGCACTGTAAAGTCAAGATAGAGCGTCATGTTTTTCACACATACAAGCAACGTGAAATCAAGAAACAAGGGGGGTTGGATGCAACTTAGTTGGACGGTACCTTCTTTTCAAACTAAGAAATGAAATCCCGCTCCTTAAGAATGGTATCAACTTCATGAGGGCAAGGTCGCCTCGATCGATGCCAGAATAGATTAACAAATTCCCTGTGTCAACAAAAAACAAGGGGGGTTGGATGAGAATAGTGACGATGTAAGAAACAAGTTCATTGAGAACTTGCTGGATATACGGCGCCACTTCTTCAAGGTTGCCATACAAATACAACATGATACTGCACTACTCGTCATTTTCCAAGGTCTTTGGGGTCAATGCACTTGCTCTTCTGAGTGACCCTTTGAAAAGGCTAAGGGTCAATTCATTTTTGTCCTCATTGTAACAAGGAGGTGGATTATGCACGCTAGGAAGGTTGGACTTATAGTATTTTATTATGAAGTTTGACACCTCCTCGTTAATGAACACCTCTAACATGGAAGCCTCAATTCTGGCTTTATTTCCACATTTCTTGCGAAGAGACTTTATACATCTCTCGATTGGATAGCACCAGCGGGCATGCACGGGCCCCCCATTCGTGCCTTGTACGGGTGGTGCACAATCAAATGCTGCATCAACACAAAGAAGCCAGGTGGAAATATCTTCTCCAAAGTACAGATCAACACAGGTGCCCTTTTTTCAAGTCAGCAACCACTGTTCGAGATAACTCCTTGGCACAAAGCTGACGAAAGAAATAGCTCAACTCTGCCAGCATGACCCAGTAGGCTCAGGGACGAAGCCTCGAACCATCGACAGAAGAAGCTGCTCGATCCATATGTGGAAGTCATGACTTTTCATCCCTAAGACTCGTCCAGCAGATGGGTTGGCCCTCCTCTTCAGATTTGCTGCATACCCATCAGGAAACATTAAGTCCTTGATCCATTGGACTACAACTATCATGTCCTTGTTTTTCAAGACGTAATCATCCCTAGGCCTTCTCCATGTCTTGCCAGCTCTTGGAGGTCGCATCTCTAGGTGTGGTCTATCGCACGGTGTTTTTAGGTCCACTCTAGCCTTAGGGTTGTCCTTTGACTTGTGAGTGTCCATGAGTGTTGCCCAAAGAGCTTCAGTGACATTCTTCTCAGTGTGCATTACATCAATGTTGTGTGGCAGGGACAGGTGCTTAAAATAAGGTAGCCTCTCCAAGCCTGACTTATGAGTCCACATATGTTCAACACCATATCCCACAAAACCAACTCTATTTTCATTAGCGACGAGACCATCTATCTGAGCAAGAACCTCGGTGCTAGTCATCTTCTGTGGTTGAGGGTCTATCACTATGACACCTTTCATAAAGTTCTTAATGTCTCATCTGAATGCATGGTTAAGAGAAGGAATTGTCGATGTTTGTCGAACGAGGAAAACTTGCTGCCCTCCTTCAACCTAATGAATTGTAGAGCTGCCTTGCATACCGGGCATGGGAACTTACCTTGGACACACCATGCACAAAATAGCCCATACGCCAAAAAGTCATGCATCGAGTAGTGGTACCAAACATGCATTGTGAAGTTCCTCTTTGTAGCCCGGTCGTATGTCAGTACCCCTTGATCCCATGCATTGATCAACTCATCGATCACAAGCTCCATGAACACAACCATATGTTTCCCTGGGTTTCCAGGAATTATCATCGTCAAGAATATGTTCTGACGTTGAAGAAGGACGCCAGGGGGGAGATTGAGGGGGACAACAAAGATTGGCCAACAAGTGTATGGGGCCGCCATCATTCCAAAAGGATTGAACCCATCCATTGCCAGCGCAACACGCACATTACGAGCCTCTAGAGCTTTGTCAGCATAAATGTCATCAAATTTTTGCCATGCTTCACCATCTGATGGATGTACCATCTTGTCAGGATTGTATCGGATGCCATATTTGTGCCATGTCATTTGTTTCGCGTACTCCTCGGTCATGAATAGCCGTTGGAGTCTCAGTATGAATGGAAGGTACCGTAGAACTTTCATGGGAATGTCAAGCTGCTCCTCAGTGCCATCACTAGATTTTACCACCACATACCTAGAGGACTCACATTTTGGATAGTACTTTTCTTTCGCGTATTCTTTCCTAAAGAGGACGCACCTGTTCTCACAAGCGTGTATCTGCTCATACGGAATCTTAAGCGCTTTGAGGAGTTTCACTGACTCGTACATGTTCTTCGACAGTGCATGATTTGCCGGAAGCATGCCCCCAAAAACTGCAAGCATACCATCGAAGCAGTCTCGACTCATGTTATACAAGGACTTCAACACCATTAAGCATCCAATGGCATCTAGTTGAGACATATTTGTCTTCTCATGAAGGGTCCACTTTGCTGACTCCATCATGATATAGAATGCCCTTGCGGTTTCCTCTGGCTCCTGCTCCTCCGTTGCATCCGTAGGTTGTTCAACGGGAAGTGCTTGGTGCAAGTCACCCACCCAGTCTGCTACCCCAGCATCACTATTAAACCCGTCCAAGCGTGGTCTCACCACCTCCTCTCTAATACGATCGCCTTCACCATGGCACACCCATCGGGTATAGTCTGGCGTAAACCCAAACTTGCAAAGATGTTCCTCCATGACCTTCTTTGTTTTCCTTCGCCTATTTGCACACTTCCTACATGGACACCACACCTCTTTCACTGCTTGAGCACCCTCACCAAATGCTTTGTTCAAGAAATCCTCAGTCTTGTGTATCCATTCACCAGTGACCCGATACGGACCAAGGTGGCTCGTGTACATCCACTCACGGTTATCCATCCTATTGCATAAACATAATAGAGTAATATAAACATCAATGGCATATGCACGGCTTGCCTACTATCTAATAGGTGAGGATAGGTCCTAATCCCACTCGCGGATGCGTAGATGAGGTTAGTTTCCATGATCCGCTCTGATCCGAGATAGAATTTTGGCAGCACCTCCCCGCTGTTCTCCCGATACACGTCCTCGAAGGGAGAGTGTGTATCCGAAGAACAACAGGGAGGTGGCGCCAAGACTCTATCTCTGATCCGAGCAGAACATGGAAACTAACCCATCTACGCATCCGCGGGCTGTCCAAAAAACATGAACAATCCAAAACAGATACGACCATAGATATATAAAGATCCACATACCCCCGACCGTATCTATTTCGGACGGGATACGCCTAACTGGGCTACACCAATCTACGTACGACAACGGTAAGGAGTTAGGGGATGCTTTATACCTTGGGTTGCGGTGGAGTCAGGGGACGTGGTGCCGGGGTCACCTTCTTCTCCGGTGAGGTGTAGGGACGAGGGGCGTTGCCAGCGGCCGAGGCTCCTCCTCCCTTCTTCTTCTCCTCCCTTCTCCTTGTCCCTTCTCCTTCTCCTCCCTTCTCAACGCTGCCCTGACAGATATAATAGTGACTAGATCAATATGAAAGAGACACCCTTGCATTGAACATTACAAAACTACACATTTTATTGTTGTTTCCATTTCAACAAATATTCCACTTCTCAATGAATCTAGTTAGTCCCAAAAGCTATCTGTCTAGATTAGGTGATTAGCTACTGTGTTGGCAGCAAGAATAACAGAATTCAGAATGGCCAAGCCAGCTATGGTGAATCATATTCAAGTATTCTTTAGCAACTGATTGACTAAGTGTATTCATGCATTCTAAAAGAAACACAAAATTGTAGAAATCGACAATTTCTATTTCAGCTTGGAGGGCCAACATGGGTTGTCAATCTGGGACAACATGATTCAAATGGCAGCAAGCCTAGATGCTGCAAATAGTGACATCCCTACGCCAACACTTGACCTCAGTGACCTCACCAAGTCCTCTAACAAAGTTGAGTGCAACTGACATGATTGTACTATCAGCTACTGCCATATTGAAAATTTTATCAGCAACTAAATCATAGTCCATGCTAGACTTGTTCCTTGAATAGTTTTTCCACTTCATATTGTTACTAAATACTGACTGGTATTGGAAAAAAATGCCCCCTATGCTTTTGACAATTTCTACTACAAGAACTTGGTGAACAAGAAGGGTGTTCTACATTCTGACCAATAAGTGAGGCGATTCAAGGAGGCAGCGTCATACAGGGACGGGCGGCGCTCCGGGGTGGTGGTCCGGGACGGCGGCAGCGCTCCGGTGCAGCGGCAGTGGCTGGCTTCCCTGGGTGGCGGCGGAGCTCCTGGGGGTCAGTGTCGGGGCGGCCGCGGCGCTCCGGGGCAGCGGCAGCACTTCGGGGCGGCGGCGGGGATCCGGGGTGGCGGCAGAGCTCTTGCGGGTCGGGACGGCCAAAGCGCTCCGGGGCGGCAGTCCGGGGCGGGGGCGGCGGCGGTGGACCGGGACAGCGTCGGCGTTTCGGGGCGGCGCCGTGCTCCGGGGATGGCGGCGGCTGGCAGTCGGGGTCGAGGACGGGTTGGCGAGTGTGTGAGTGTGTTAGCTGTGTGAGTGTGTGAGTGTGTGAGCGGGCCGGACGGCCCGGCAGGGCTTTCAGGGCAACGAGAAACAAACAAATACTAAAATGAAAAACATGGCTTTTGTCACATCTTTGAATTGATAATGATGTATGTATATAAATTTCACAAAAGGAAGATACTATTCTGGATGTTCAACTTGTTGTGCTTTAGTACATAATAACTCAAGATTTTGCAACTAAATTATTAAATGCATTTTATTGCTTTCCAGGCAGTTTGTTAGGTTTATATAGCTAATCTAACTCATGGATGATATAATACCTACACAGTTAGGCGTGTACACAGCGACTTCACTTACAGATTTTGTGGTGGGCCTAACAATTCAAGTTGTGCAACTAACACTAGGAGCGTTCTATAAACTACAGTCATGCAAGATAAACAAGGCCATGTTTTTCATTTTAGTTATCTTCCAGGCCACATGATCCTAGAGCACCACATGGTGGAGAAAACGTTGAAGACAAAGGCAGCAAGCATACATTTGCAAGCTAATATTTCACAATTCATGCCAATGATTTAGTATCCATATGTATTTCAGACGGTCCTTTGCCGAGGGCCTAGCCTTGGCTCTCGGCATAGACACTTCATTGCCGAGAGCCGTGGGCCAGCTCTCGGCAAAGGACCGTTTGAAATACATATAGGCCCCCCGCGGCCCTAAACCCTAAACCTTATCCATTCCCCCCACCCCCTCACCGCATCCCACCCTCGCTGCCCCCCATCCAACGCTCGCGCCGCCCTGTCTCGCGCGCCGATGGCCCCGGCCTGATTCCCTCGCGCGACGTGACGCCAGCACCACGGCCACCGCATCCACGCGCGGTGCGAGTCCCACAGCCGCCGCTTCCTCCTGCGTCACGTCCCCACGGCCGCCGCTAGTCTCCTTCGTCTCCTTCGTCCGCCCGTGCCCCGCCCGTCTCCTTCGTCCGTGCTCTCCGGCTGTCAACTCCATCTATGGCCTTCACCTTCGCCCGTGCCCCGCCCGTCGAAACCCTGCTGCTCGCGAGTGAATCTCCACGGCTCCAAGCGTTGCCAATCCTGCCCATTGACAGAAGTGGAGGAGATTTGGTGCCACAAAAAGGGGAGGAGGAGATCCTGCAAGTTGTGAGAGGAGGACATTTGCTGCCACAAGATCCTGCCAGTTGCCACAAGAGGGGAAGGGGTGGGTGGCAGAATTCAGAATACACATAGAAAGTTCCTAAATTATTTGCTTCTAATTTTTCTACTGTGACTTCCATGCATTCCATTCTTTTGCTGGAACTAAAACAATATACCAGTTTCTGACACAAAACAATGTCAGTTCGGTTTATGGCCTAATTCATTTATTCAGTTAACTTTGGCCTACCAAATAAGTCTCTTTATCATGTTCACGGCACAAGGCATTGTGTCCTTAAGCAGCATTATGCATGGTTGAAGCAATAGTGCCCAATCATTCCTGTTCTTTCTAAAAAACATTGGCTAATCATTTATTTTTACATGAGAAAATTGTTTGTATACTTGTTTTTTTGACTTGCAAATGTTGTACTCAAACTGTGAGCAATACATAGAAATTTTTAGATTGACGGTCTTTTGTTCCTTATTTTGCACAAGAGACTGATGGAGGATCAGGTGGAATGGAACCGGCGCAACATGACAATCTTTTCTGAAACTGAGCTGAGCATAGGTGGTTGTCCGTTGTTTGGTGTCACTTTAGTTTTTAAGACGCCACCAATGACAGTGTATGAAGCGCTTGATCACAAGCTTATAATGATTGCAATTACCAAGAAGTGCAAGATTATGGTTCATCCGGAGCATATTATGAATTGTCATCAAGATTACTTAGTGCCCACTAAATCAGTTGAAGAAACCAATAAAATCCTGGCAGAAAAAGAATTTGACATTGTGGGCATCAAGTTTATTGTCTATCCATGGTCTCCCTATGATGGTGCCTCAGTGCAAGATTGGGATGTCACAATACCCATCAACTCCCAAATAGTGGCACCAAGAATGAAGCGCACACAAGATTATGACATTCTGGAAAGTCTCAAGCTTACGGGTCAAGGACTGCCACCACACCTTATCAAGCGCGATATTATCGACAAAGTCTTCACCAACATATGTGAGGTCACATATTTTGCAATGCATCAGAAAGATCTCAGTTTTACCATCCGTACATATGCAGACCGAGAGACTATACCTGCTACATGGAATGTAGCTGTTAGTAAAGGTTCATTATTGTACATTTGGGGACTTTGGATCACTGTAGAAAACTATGTACCGAACCCCCCAAGTCAACCTAGTGGGTGCAGTTACAATACTTTAATTTCTTACTCTATTATTGTTACACTCTTCGCTCTAACAAATCTCACTCTTATTACATCACCGGTGTACAGTCGGGTCAAGTACAACCTATACCCCCATGGTGGTGCAGGTTCTGGTAGAGTTGGTGATCTAGAAGCTCATGGACGCACTCAGTAACTTCTGCTAGGTATGGTACCACCATCCTATATATCATCCTATGCCTTGCACGCTCCTATTTGTCCGGCTCTGAAATGTTTATAACAGATAGGTAGTAGTAGGTACTAGCCCCTTCAAATCTACTCCAAATTCTTTCACAACCAGAAGAGCTTGATGTCAAAGATAGAATCCTTGTAGCCATCTTCCGCAAAGCTAGTGTTTCATATCCATACAGCCCATACAGCCACCACCATGATGCTAAAATAAAAGAAAATACCTCCATTAGTTTAGAAAACAGCAATCAACAAAGAACAAACAGCCATGTAATAAGAATACAGGAAGTACCTCTACCTGGATTGAATTCAAAGTTTTCAAAAGTCCTTGCAAGCTTCTTGCTAAATGGTCCTTCTCTATGCAGGTTACAATAATAATGACGATGGATCACCGACGAGGTCTGATTCTTCATCAAATTTTCCACCCAATCAGCCACCCCAATGGAGGATGATCCATTTGCCCAGCCAACTTTGCTCAGAGCATCAACTAGCGACACTAGTACTGAAGTACCCGAGACACCATTGACAGGAGACACAGAACTTTGCAACTCCTCCCACTAAATATGCTTGTTATGTATTTGAAACTTGAGATGCGTTTGAACTTGGGATGTATTTGTGAACTTATGATTGTGTACCATGGTTTGAATATTGTGAACTTGTTATGTATTTAAACAATTAAATGTATTTGTGTACTTTGGTTTGAATATTGTGAACTTGTTATGTATTTGAACAATTAGATCGATGCATTTATGATGAATGTTTATGGTAAATGTGCTTGCTTGTGCTGATATATATATATATGTGTGCTATATATATATATATGGTGTTTGCAATATATAAATATGTGCTGATATATGTGGTGTTTGCAATATAAATATGTGCTGATAATTAGATGTGCTGGTATTTAGGCTTTGCCGAGAGCCTGGACTCTCGGCAAAGCTGGGATATATGCCAACTTGCTGCTCTCGACGGCAAGTAGAAAATATTCGATTTTTAGTCTTTGCTGACGGTTGTGCTCTCGGTAAAGGAGACGACAGGTGCCACCGTCTACTATCCGTCTAATCTTTGCTGACAGCCGTCCTGTGCCGACGGTCTCGCTCTCGGGAAAGATTGTTTTCCGACGGATTATCTTTGCAAATGGTTGTGCTCTCGGCAAAGGGATATCTTTGCCGACGGTTAGTGTTTGCCGACGGTCGAGCCCTTGGCAAAGAATCTTTTCCAAGAGCTTGTTGCCGAGAGCCCGTGATTTGACTCTCGGCACAGCCGTCGCCTCTCGGCAACTGTCCCGTTTCCGATAGTGATAGTTTAACCCTTAAAAGATTATACAGGGTACAAAGAGGAGAGGAGATAACAACTCCAACAACACAAGACACAACAATAACATTTAGCTACCATCTCAACCTGCTAGCCGAGCCGAGATGACTACAAACACCATCATTGACCGACTCCGACGAATTCCTGATTTTACATTCTGCTTATATTTTACTAGATTTATTCTGTAGTTCTCCCATCGTCAGTTTTGTAGTATCGTAGCGAGTGTTAAATAAATTCAATAAAAAAATGGTGGCCCAAAAGTGCTAATCGAGGCGAAAGGGCGAGGCCAGCGTGGGCATTTGGATTGACTCATGAAGCCCGTGGACATATGAGGCTCAAAAAGGGTTGGGCCTTATTAGGACATCGACTCAAAGCTGCAAGCAGGCCAAGCCCATGTTGTCAGTACTACAAGGCCTTGTTACAACTTATACATAGTTTTCTTTCTTTTTTTTTTCTTTCCCTTTCGACTGACTTGATGCGTGGCTTCAAGGAAGGATAGAGCAGCAAAAGAGAATGGGATCATTCACTCGTGGGCTAGGTGTACATACATACACACATAATACATGCTTCCTCCGTTCTAAAATATTTATCACTTGTTCTTTTCGAGAAACAACTACCGATAATTTTATTTTAAAAAATATTAATATTTATAATACATAATTAGTATCATTAGAAAAATCTTTGAATCTAGTTTTTTAATAAATTTATTTAAAAATATAAATGTTGCACATATTTTATATAAATTAAGTCAAACTTGTGGCATAAAAACCAGAAACGTCACATATTTTGACACAGAGGAAGTAGATAATACTAGGACCGAGTACATAAGATACGTACCGTACACTGCAATATAATAATCAGAATATATGTATAGACATAATGTAGTAGGAGTTTGCTTTGCAGGTTGCATCGGCGGCACTGCATCAATTGCATTGCTTGGAAACTAAAATAAAGAAAAGGAGCGAGGCCGGATCGGAGCGCAAGGCAAGGTATCGCAGACGTATGCAGTTGCATGCAGCCAAGACTAGATCATCAGATGATAGGGATCCTAAAATTGCACATCCAGGAAGTCCAGGACCAGGAGGAGGTGACCTAATATAACATGAAAGTGGTTATTCTCTCTACCTCAACCCGCTCCGAATCAGATTTTCTCCCTCCCTCCCTCCTGTTCCTCACCTGCCACCGCTGCTGCCCCTAGCCGCGCGACTCCCGTTCACCAGCTGCACCACCGCCCCCTAGTCGCGTGGATCTCACTCGACCTCCGCCGCCAGTCCCCACCCAAGCGACGCGCCTCTCCACACGCGTGCCGCCACCTCCCGCCACCCGCGCCGCCACGTCTCCCCGGCCGCGCCACCGCCTCCCATCGGCATTGCCTGCCCCCACTCGCCTAGAACCCTCACTACAATGGACAGAGATGACTTCGAGGCCAACGTGTGGGGCTCGTAGCCGTCGGCGAGCAGCCCTGCCCACGCTCCCGCTGCCCTCGCCGGTCTAGACCTCAACTTGCAAGCGCTGACGATGGGGTTTCCGAGGCCTAGGCTCTACGGAGCCTTCCTCCAGGGCGACGATGACGAGCTCCTCCCTGGCCGCATCAGGCTCCCTCACTATCGCCCACCGCATGCCAGAGCAGGAGACAACACCCTACGCCGGCAACTGCACTTTATTGTTAGCGGGAGGAGGGCACACAAGAGTCAGCCGCACCAAATCTGGCTGGAAAGAGGGTTTAAAGGAGCCAAATGATTGGTAAAGTACATTTATTATTAATCTAACCCCTCAATCTAAACACCTTTTTAACTAGAGTTAGTTCAGGGCTACTCATGAGCCAGAGAGTAACTCTAACCTCTAAGTTGGCTAGAGAATCCAAACATGACCACAACAAATTTGGTAAACTTTGGTTGCGTCCCCAACGTCCGCCACCCATCCGCGGATTCGGCATAATCACAACACGAGGGTTACATTGAGTTATTTACATCTAGCCAATAAAGGAAAACAATTTTCCAAAAGGTTTTTGTGGCCCACGTGAAAGTGATTTTTCTCTACCTCCACCCGCACCGGATCAGACTTTCTCCCTCCCTCCCTTCCGGTTCCTCACCTGCCGCACTGCTGGCCCCTAGCCGCGTGCCTCCAGTTCACCACCTGCACCACCACCCCCAGCCACTTGGATCTCGCTCGCCCTCCGTCGCCGGTCCCCCACCCGCGCCTCTCCACACGCGTGCCGGAGCAGGAGACACCACCCTACGCCCAACAACTGCACTTTATTGTTAGCGGGAGGAGAGTGCACAAGAGTCAGCCATACCAAATCCGGCTGGAAAGAGGATTTAAAGGAACCAAATAATTGGCAAAGTATAATAATTATTAATCCAACCTCCATTCAAACACCTCTTCGGTTAGAGTTAGTTCAGGGCTACTCATAAGCTAGAGAGAGTAACTCCAACCTCTAACTTAGCTAGAGTATCCAAAAAGGGCAACAACAAACTTGGTAAACTTTGGTTGCTTAACATTCTTCTTCTTAATTATGACACTACTATTGAACTTTACTTATGAGGAAATTATTGCTTCCGTCCGTTACGTTCATATATAGACAATATTACAGCTAGGCACATGCATGTGTGCTTGATCGACGCTACTAATTAATCATGCATGAGGCCGGCCGGGATATGATGATATGACGTGATATGATGTGTGGTTTGGCCACAAAAAGGAATTATCCCAGAGTGAGTCGTTTCGTTTGCTGCTTCTATCTGATATGATGATTAAGGACGACAGATCGATATAAGCATGCACACAGCAGAGCAGCATCGATCATGTATATATATACGTGCTCGCTCTGCGTCAAAATATTTATCGTCTTCGATTTTTGTGTCATTATCGTCTTCGATTTTTGTGTCATAAGTTTAACTTAATTTGTATAAAATATGTATAATATTTATATTTTTAAATAAATTTATTAAAAACCTAAATTCAAAGATCTTTTTAACGATACTAATTATGTATTATAAATATTAATATTTTTATATAATAAAATTATCGATAGTTATTTCTCAACAAGCGTAAATGATAAATATTTTAGAACGGGCGCCTTTTTTTTCCTTGCATCCGCACGACGATGCACACACAACAGGGAGACGACAGGCATGTGATGTGACAACGACAATGGTACGCTCAATAATTAATTTTGTTATGTCCATCATCAGATTACTGATTGACAATCACGCACCTTTGGTTGGTGGTTGGCGCCGGCCATTTCTGATCCAGCACCAAGGCAACGTACGGTACGTACTGAGTACCAGGACTAAACCCCCGTTAATTCATGGTTTTAATTGTCCTTTGATTTGTTTGCGCCCTTCCTCCCTGCTAGGAGTACCCTTGTATGTAGGGCTAGTGCTACATCGCCACTTCCCCTGTGTCTCTGCTTTCGCCATATATATAATACTATGTATGTGTTAGCTTAGCTATATAAGTACTATAAATCAGGGAAGAATTTGGATCAACTCAAGCCTATAGGAGGGGCCAGCCGCCGCCGCAGGCCACGGCCAACAAGCGCCCTGGGGGGCGCGCGCCGCACTGGGGAGGGGTGTAACCCCCGAGCCGCCGTAAATCCGCCGTTCGTTAGGTTTCCCTAATTGAGTTTTCTCGGCTTGGAAATTGTTGGCCAAATAAAGAAAGGACCGAATTATAAAAGGAGAATCCATAATTACAAGGATCGAATTAATAAAATAAAGGGGTCAACCCTATCTTCCTCTTCCTCCCAGCGCCGCCGCCCCCTCTGCTCGCGCGCGCCGCCCGCGTGTCGCCGCTCACACCGCCACCCTTCGTTGCTGCCACGTGCCCCCAGGTTTAGGCCCCTTTATCTTAGTGTTATGTATTATACCTTTTACATAACTAACCTAGCTAGCTAGTGTAAACGTTTTTTTGACCGAAATCAGTAGGGGAACCCCCACCTACATTTTTTTGTTTTTTTCCAGACCTTTTTAATTCGCTCCCATGGGAAGTTGAACCTAAGTCTGCTGGATGCTACTCAGATGCTCTAACCATAAGGCTAGAGGCCCTTTGGCTAGCTAGTGTAAACGTATGTAGATGTATTTTTTGTTTGAGCACTTGAAATCGATATCATTGTTTATGTTCTTTGTTATTATTTCTAACAATGTATGGCTAGTACAGTTTCTAACATTATTGTATTATTTGGCTCCTCCTTCCCCCTGGTTCATGTTGATTAGACTTTTTTTTACAATGGAATTGTGGCTTTGTTGATCTTGAAATCTGCCAGTTTTACTTCTTTAAACATGCTATGAAGCCTAGAATATAAATATATGCACATGTATATATTGATAAAAGGAAAGGGAGTCGGCATGCGCAACCTGTTTGGCAAATAACATGGGTGCACAGGCGGAGCCTAGTGGAGACCAAACGGGGCTCCGGCTCCCCCTTGGCTAATAAAACTTAATGAAGATTTGTGTATATATTTAATTATTTGCATGTCTTGGTCATCACTTTATTTGAGGAGCTAGATATTCTAAGCTTACTTCTTTACAAACTGTGCATGCCCATCTGTCTTCAGCGAGTAGTATTAGCCGACCGTAAAACTTTGATTAACCTAGCAACAAACCTAGTGTAATCATATTATCTATGGACAATTTAACCCCCCTTGATTATGAGTCAAGCTCCGCCACTGCATGGGTGCATCAGATGAGATGCAGGAGGAATATTAATGCTTCTTCTACCGCTGCCACATCGTTGATTGGATCATTCATCATCAGGTCAGGTGTGGACTGATTCAGGCGGAGATGGCATAGCAGTAGTAATTACAGTAACCACCTTCAAATTCACATCGGCTAGGCGACACAGGTGGTTTATTTGGGCATGCATGGAAACCATCATCTCCGTGACAAATCAAGAATGGGAAATTGGGAAATGGTACTAGGAGCGAGTAGGACGTAGCACTAGAGGACAAGAACGACAAAAAGGTAACCGTTGATAGCGATTGGGAGCATGTACCAACTACCAACAAAAACGGACCAGCCGGAAGGCCTCCGAGCTGTAATGTACCAGCTCAGCAACTGTCCGAAACACACACAAAAAATTCACATAAATCATGTGGAAATCAGCTTAATTAATTTTATAAGAAGAACCCATGATTAGACAAAAGGAGATTTGTTAGAAAAAAAGATCTTGTGTTCCTGACACAATCTCAAGTTTTTTTTTGCAACCCCGGAAAGTTAATAGCGTGCGAATAAGTTTTTGAGGTAGCCATATAGAAAGAGAGAGAAAGATGGATGAAGGATGTTGGCCAACCAGGGCTAAATACCAAGGTTGTGTGCTACTCGTCGGATTTAAGCGCTTATGGCAGGAGCTTGCTAAATACCAAGGTTGTGTGCTACTCGTCGGATTTAAGCGCTTATGGCAGGAGCTTGCTGAACTTTGAAGAATGCGGCAATAAGACACTTTGACTCATTCAGATGACAAATTGGTCTTAAGTTGTTTTAAAGTACTTTGTTTGTCTTGAGCCGTTGAGTTGAGTAGTAAGTTGATCTGATCCCTCGCTAAAGGAGATAAAACCAGAGACTTCTTGCATTATTATAAAAAAAACTGGTATGGGATATTTTGAAAAAAAAAAGGTCTATGCGTGTTATGTATACTAGTGTTGCTGTCGTCGACGTGTGTTGGTTGGATCGGCTGAATCAAGCTATGCTCCGCACGGAGAGATTCAGAGCCATGTAGACCATGCTGCTGGCTTGTCATCTAGATCATGCACTGCACGCGGAGACCAACGAAATTTATCCATGTGATGCGAGTAGAATGCGTGAATTTTGTCAAGATTTGATTTAGCTAATCCTATACTAAAACGTTTGACTTGATCCGCGCGCCAGAGCAATATCCGAAGGTAAAACCACCAGAATCACAGTCAGCAGCACCGGTTTGTATTGTTGTACTACACAAGAACAGACAATTCGCAGGCAGGCAGGCAGAAATTCATTCGTACGTGCGGCCACAACAGCCGGCCGGATTAGCAACTGCTTTGCGTTGCCGACAAAATTCACGATTTCCTTTTGTTTTACTGCTGCTGCCCTTTGTGCAAAGAAATTATACATCCCATAACTTTATATCTCCAGATATATTTGTTAAACAATATCTTATAGTTTGTTCATTAATACTTATTACACATAATTAATACTATTTTTTTATATATTTAGTGAAAAGTAAAAGTTTGGCCATTCAAAAAGCAAAATGCGCATTTTTTTAGGTGGCGTCGAATGTAAATATATAAGCAGCAGTAGCAGTTGTCAACACAACAATAACAAGGGGAAAAAGATAGAAAAAATGTTGCTCCCTCCGTTTTAAATAATAGCTCGTTTGGTTTTTTTTTATCCTAAGTTTGTCAATTACAAAGGCAGCCCCTGCGACGCTCATTTCAATAATCTTGGAGAGTTAAAGCATTTCAAGTTTGACTAAATTTATAGAGAAAATTATGATGATTTATTTTTTTCGTGGCCGGGCCTTCACCCGTTTTTCATTAAGAGGAATAAACGAAAAATAACAATAGGGCGTCAAACCATTGATGTTAGCAAGGTGCACACATCGAATGGTAGATAAGAGTTTAAAAACCTAACTGCTGGATACTACATATTGACCAAATTTGCGACCAGAAATCTAAGAAAGCCACTATCGGGCCGAAGTCTAGCCTCCAGTCCTAGCTCTCTTTGATCGCAGCCTCTTGCCATGAAGCAGAGCCTGCATGGCCTCCTCTGCTTCATCCGCCAGTGCGACCTGAAACGCGGCCTGGTGAAACTCCTCGAACGTTGCTTCATTGGGGCGTTGCGTCTCGACCTCGTACCCGAGCTTCCTCATGAGGACCATCCTTGCCTTCGTGTCGGGCTTGTTGAGCTTGTTCTTGGCGGCCAGACGGGCACTACGCTTGGGCAGCCATTCGAGCGTGTCTTCTCTAGGACCCGCCTTAGTGACCCGCAAGGTTGGTGTGGAGAGCAGCGACGGTGACAACGGCTTCATGAAGGAGTTGATGAAGTTGTTGATGGATTCAACGGTGTCGGGCACTTGTTCAAAGGCCGTCCCATCCGTATCGGCGAGCCCCACCGCGGTGCCCTCCGCCGGAGCCTCAATGGCATCGACGTCGACGCATGGGGCAGTGGCCTCATCGACGGGCTCCGGGAGCTCCGTGGCGGCTGTGGACGGCGGGGAGGCGTCACGGGCGTTCACACCAGTGCCGTCCCCGTCGCTGTCGCCCACCAGCGCCACAGCCATAGGGCCCGGGTCCAAGCCGTCGTCGTTGCCCGCCGTGCTGATGGAGGTGTCAGCAACTGCCGCGCTGAGGCCGTCCTCGGCGTAGCCTGCGACAACCGATGTAGCCTCCGCTGCAGTCCTACCTGCTTCCGCCTCTTCATCCATGGGATCGAATTCCCTGCGTGGCGAAGGGTCCGCCGCGGGCTAGGAGGCCATCTGTGGTAGCACCCCCCCTTCCTGCAAAGGAGCGCAAGAATGGCCTCCCTGTTGACCCTTACGACCTCCGGCCACCCACCCGGTTACCACGAATTTTGAAGCAAGGTGCGCCAGGATCTCGTCTAGTGCGACCACGTCAGTAAGCGTGAGAAGAACAATAGGGCCAACGGTCTCACCAGCCGGGGAAGTGACATTCTTGACGATGGATGCCTCGACCCTAGGATGGCTGACGTCATCCAGAGGTGGACAAATCAGCGGCGAGGTGGTCGACGACGAAGACGGTGCAGACGGCGGCTGCCCCTGCGGAGCTGGGACGACTTGAGGTGTCACCCTCGGCGACTTGGACTCCACAGAGTTGCGACCCGTAGAGGACATCTGGCTGTGACGCGCCGGTGCCCTGTGAGGCGGCGCGTGACCGCCCGATGGCACCGTACATGCCCTGGCCCGATGTCCAGTGCACTGGCACAGCAGGCATCGCGTCACGAAACAACATTGAGCAGCGACGTGTCCCCGATGTAGACAATTGAAGCAAACGGCCTACCAGCTCTGGCGGGATTGGATGCATGGCTTTCCCTAGTCGGCCGCCGCGCCGCCCGTTGCAAGCAACCGTGGGTCGATCGGTCTCCTGCTCTGACCGCTGTGGAAGCACCTGCTGCCAGCTGTCGACGTCCGGCGCAGTGGCACATCAGTGGGGACCTAGCCGCATGTGAGCCGGCCGGTGGTCCGGGGCCGACGGGTAGGTGAGGTCGGCGGCAGAGGCCTTCCTGTTGCGATGGCGACGCCGCTGCCGGCGCCTCCCAGGGCGCTTGGCAGGAGACCCCGCAGCGTGTCGAGCGACCTCCAAGTAGCTGAGTCCCCGGGCGCCCGCCGGTAGGTGTAGCAGCGGTGCATCGTCGACGGCACTGGGCGAGGTCGCGACGCCGGTGTTGGTTGCGGCCCCCTCGCTCGTGGTGCTCTCCACCACCAGGGCAGGGAGAGCCACTTCCCGACCATCTATAGGTTCAACAAGCTCCGCCCAATGGGGGATGCGTCGGCGGGCGTGGACGAACACGGCCAGCGGATGCACGTCGTCTTCCTCATCCGAGCAGTCCTCAACGGTGATCTCATCCCACCGCTGGGATTTCGATCTCCCAGAGGATGGAAAGAAGGGGTGCGCGGCGGGGGAGAGTACCGTACCGCGGCCACCTAGGGAGAAGGAGAGGTCAGAGGTGGCAGCCGGCGCCAGGGCAGCCTGCGACTGGCTGGGCTGGGCGGTGGCACTCACAGAGGGGAGAGGAGGGGGCGGAGGAGGAGAGGGAGGACGAGGAGCGGTGGAGGCGATGGCGGTCACAGAGACGGGCGGTGCAGCAGGAGACGGCGACGGTGGCGCGCCGGTCCGCTAGCGCGACTGGGGGTGGCGAGGGGGGAGAAAACGAGCAGCAGAGGCGCCGGCGGCGGCGACGCGGCTATCGTCACGGAAGCCGGGTGTTCTATTGGCGGCGAGTGCGCGGACGGGGCCCCACCACCGCCGGCATAGCCACATCGCGGGGGTGGGCGGCATCCGCCACCGCGGAGCCCGTCGGCGCAGACGGAGCCGGCGGCGACGCGGAGGCCCCATGGCGCGGGGAGCTCCGGACGACGGAGACGGGGGCCGGAACGCTGAATCCGGGCGCGACGGAGCCACAGTGGCCGGATCCGGTCCTCCCAAATTCGGGGAGCCCGTTGGCGCAGAGCCGGCCATTGGCGACATGGAGGCCCCATGGCGCGGGGAGCTCCGGGCGGAGGGGACCGGGGCCGGACCGCTGGATCCGGTCGCGACGGGGCCGCAGTGGCCGGATCCGGTCCCCCGGCGTCGGGGGAGGACCGGCAACCAGCGGCAACGGAGCTTGGGCGGCCGCCTGTCGTGGGCGACCCGAAGCGCTCGGCGACGGGGATGGGGGCCGGACCGCTGGATCCGGTCCCGACGGGGTCGCAGTGGCCGAATCCGGCCCCCCGACGACAGGGGAGGACCGGCAACCAGCGGCGACGGAGCTTGGGCGGCCACCTACCGCGGGCGACCCGAAGTGCTCAGCGGAGAAGTGGAGGGTGGGGTTGAGGGGTAGGTTGGGGAGGTGGAGAGAAGGGGGGCAGAGGTGGACGTGGGCGCCGGGGCTAGGGCGGCCACTGGCGCTAGCGCCGGCGTCACACGGGAGTCCGCCAGGGGCAACGGTCGGGAGCTCTTTACGTCCCGAAGCTTTTGGCGAGGATTGCTTTATCCTCCTTCAAATAAGATTCCTCTGCAACAATTTATGACATCAAATAGATATACTATGAAAATATAAATAACAAAAAATCCAACGATATTTAGTTAGCATCATAAATGTTATTATTTTATTATATAAATTTGGTCAAATTTGATATACTTCGACTCTTCAAAAATTTTGAAATGACATATAATTTGGCATGGAGTAAGTATAATTTAGCTGTAATTGTGAGCAGGCGAGGAAGGAGACTGTGGAGGGCGAGCAGTACAATGCCAGTGCCGTTGCATATCGAGGACAGAGCGGTAGTGGACAAGCGAGATCGCAACCCACAAGGCAGCTTGCTGTGTGTGCTGACTAATCCAGCAATTAATTACTGACCTCCTTAATCGTTATATTAATGCATGTAATTAGATTATGAATTAATCGCTCGCTTCCAAAGCAAACGCCACCCGTGCTCCTGCTGCAATTCCCATTCCCATTCCCCCATCTGCTCTGCTACTGCAACTGGCTCTTCTTCTATTCCCCTCGATCCCCAGCTGAGAGAGACCGGGCGAGCTCTTCTTCCACCCACCCCCAGAGAGCCAGAGGTGGGTGGAGTTGGGGGACATGGTTTCTTTCTCCGCTTTCTAAGATTCCTCTTCTTCCCCCAACCCCACCCTGCTAGCCTTTTGCCGCGCTGCACCTGCGCCGCCCGCACGGCCGCTCCATGCGCCGCCGCCGTATCTGTTTCTCAGGCCAGCATCACCAACCGCAGCTCCACCTCCCGATCCCAGCCCCAATCTAGGAGGAGGAAGAAGAGGAGGCCGGTCCAGGATTCTGCCGCCGCCCTCCCTCGGCCGCATCGCATGCTGCCGCTACCACGACCGGCCACCACCAGCAGCAGGGCAGGATGTTCAAGCTTCACCGCCACCGCTCCTCCGACCGCGTCGGCGAGCGCTTCGACTTCAGATTCTCTAACTTCCGCGCCGTCCAGGTTTGCTTCCTTTCCGCGCTCTCGCTCTCTCTCTCTCTCTCTCTCTCTCTCTCTCTCTCTCTCTCCCTCGGGAGCTGTCTGTCCCACTCCTCTCCCTCAGTACCAAAATCGTTTCTTTCTTTTCCCCACTTCCTTCTTCCAGGGCCTGCTGGCCAGGGGAGGACTGGCAGTACCAAAACTTGCTTACCCGATCCGATGCAAAACAGATGCCCTGCGATTACCACAATTTCTTCTCTTCTATGCTAGTAATATCTACTGGAATGATCACTGTTGCTCCTTGCCTTTCATCGCCTCTCCTAATCTGCTAACTCGCTCCTGTTAGTTAGGCCAAGGCCGCTACACTGATGAGTGATGACAGACACTCGTCATTCAACCTACATTCCTTCACCTTTGTAGAGTTACATCACTGTAGGATCACATTCGAGCTTACTAGTTCATACCGTACACATTATTATGCCTCCTTGATTCTTCTTGTTACCACCCTTACTCACGTCACGTGTGTGCCTACCTCAGAACCACTCCTAAAAGGGAAACGGGAAGCCGTGCTGCTTTGCTGTACCGAACAAACCTCATCCATATGCAAATGCAAATAGCATTGCTTCCTCTCCCAGTCTCCCCAGGCGATTCAATGGCTACCTTTTTCCATTCAGTCAGTCTACTTTCTCAGGGGATTCAACTTTTATTTCACGAGGTGCCTGCCATTCATTCATGTGTGTGTACCACGGCCTATTAAAAGGGGATACCACATTGCCCTCTTGCATTGCGTGTGCCTTCTCATTCATTTCATACGTATGTGTGTGCCTTTCCTGCACTTTATTTTACCCCATGTGCTACATGACAAGTATCCCCTTATTTTGTATCTCATCAATCCATCTCATGATTTTTCATAGGTCCCCGCCGTATCCGACAGGCTCTACCTATCCATAGTTTCAGTCGACAATGGAAAAACAATTGCAAAGTCCAGTAAAGTAGCTTCACGGAGTGGAATATGCCAGTGGCCCGACACCATCTTGGAACCCATATGGTTCTCCAAGGACGAAGTCTCCAAAGAATTTGAAGAATGCCAGTACAAGATCATTGTCTCCCTGGTATGTAATGTGGTGCATATTTCCCCACCTTACCTGTTCTTGAATGTCCAGTTCCTGCTTCAGTCTTGATGCTTATTGTCTTCTCTGTCCGATTCCTGTCGCTAGGCTCCGCCGTTATTGTGTCAATAACAACTGCTCTCATGTAATGTTGCAGGGATCGACAAAATCTGGCATTCTTGGGGAGATTTTTCTGAATCTATCTAATTTTCTGAATATAGTGGATCCAACGGCAATCTCTTTGCCACTGAAGAGATGCAACTCTGGAACAGTTTTACAGGTGCATTTTGGTTATTTATTACACATCGTTTTCAAGGACCATTTGGGCATAGCTTACATGATCTGGTAGCCAAAAAAAATGCTGTTATTGCATTCCCGTCATAGGTGCCAACTGTTACATAGGTTCCTATTTCATGCTTTTATTTCTGATAGCATGCTTGATGGTGTCCTTACTACTACTTATGTTGATGTTCATATTTTTCCCTTCATGTGCAGCTTAAGGTTCAATGTCTTGGCACAAAGTCTAAGCTGAGGTAACTAGACTGAAGCCTCAGTACTTCCTTCTCGCCAAGTTCTGTTCAGTCTCTCTTCACTTCACTCAAATCCTGAATGTGATAATTCTCCCATTTCTATGTAGTGGTGTCAGATCATTGAGGGACATGGCTCCCCGTCACGATGACCGTAGTCCAACGCCAACCAATGATGAGATGGACAACAGGTCAGATTGCTCCGATGGTATGTTCAACAAGGGTGTTCACTCTTCATCCGAAAATCATCTGGGTGGAACTTATCAAGATGAATCTGGAAACAGGGTATGCTACTGCTTAAAACAATTTGCTGTCCCAAACATTACCTGTTCCATCCCAAGTTGTCGTTGGACTGTTTCTGATGCCTTGAGAGATCTATCCCATTTTGACTGAAACTGTTGATTGCATGAATAATAGCATGGAACTTAGTTGCCAATGCTACGTGTTCAACCTTGTAGCTAAAACACCCCATTTTGATGTTTCAATGTCAGACCGACCTGTCTGTAGTTCTTTTTCTGCAAAGGTGATGAAATCCTTTGCCTTTGGTCATCAAGCAAAAGTCTTGATTTTTTTTTCAGTTATTGTGGTGTCTACTATCTTGCACAAAAGCTATGATAAGTTCCAATTCCTACTCAATGACCTATTCATAAATCTAAAATCACATAAAATTCACTAGTGATCAGCAGGCCACAAAATTCATACAGTAACCCGTACGAGTACAATTATGCGCAGATGATCTCATCCTCCACAAAGTTTCCTCTGTCGCACATGACCTGCATGTATGTAAAATCCACAAGATATTTCAATGAGGAGGCTGGTGAACCTACCGTCATTACCACCACGGAGAAAACCTTTTTGTGCTGTAAAGATATATTTAGCATAACTCTTGGAAGCTCCTCACAGTTGGGTATAGTTTTCTATATGGACTGCAATTTGACTGTCAGCAAGTGACATATATTTTGCTTACATGTCATGCTCTATAAGAGTATTATGTGTCCATGCTGATTATTTGCCCTGTTGTCTTCTTTTTTTTGCAGGAAACAAGTTTCTCTGCATCAGGGTCCCATCGGAGTTCTAATTCTGGAGATAGTACTGCAGATAGAACAAACTTCTCTCCTAGAGACAACTCTAATGGAGGACTTTATGTGGGAAGGCAGGATTCTGCTAGTTCCTATGCTAGTTATGTTAGTGCTGGTCGTGGTGATGACGGGCTTAGATCCAACAATTCATCTTTTAGTTCTCGAGCTTCAGGCCCAAGTTTGCTGCAAGGGAATACTCCAAAAACATTTTCGAATGGCCTTTCTCAGTTATCTATGGGGACATCTGACTCATCTAAAGATCTTGAAGCTGCTGAAGAAACTATTGAGGAGCTCCGTGATGAGGCAAAAATGTGGGAACGCCACTCTCGCAAGTTGAAGGCTGATCTAGAGATGCTCAAAAAGGAGTGTTCTGAAAAATCAAAGCAACAGGCTGAGCTAGCAGCTGAGCTGTCTGCTGCACAAGCTGAACGTGATTCATATAGGCATGAAATAGAAGAATTGAAGTCATCCTTACAAGATGTAAACACACGGCAAATAATTACAGGAACGCCTAAACGTTCAGAATGGATAGACCTGCAGAAGGAACTTGAAGGTGAGGTCAAGTTTCTTAAAGAATCGAATATGGACTTAACCATACAACTAAACAGGACTCAAGAGTCAAACATAGAGCTTCTTTCTATTCTTCAGGAACTGGAGGAAACCATTGAAGAACAGAGAGTTGAAATATCTAAGATTTCAAAGGTCAAGCAGACTGCTGATCCTGAGAATGGGCTGTTAGTAAAAGAAGACAAAGAGTGGGCTAAGAAACTGTCAATGAAAGAGGATGAAATCAGAACTCTGAGGGAGAAATTGGATCGTGCTCTCAACATTGGAAATGCAGGTGGTGCAAGTTCCAATGCCATTTATCTTGAATTGGAGAAAGAAAATGAAATTTTAAGGGCTAAAACACAAGAGCTTGAGAAGGACTGCTCTGAACTAACAGATGAAAATTTGGAGCTTATATATAAGCTGAAAGAAAATGATATGACAAAAGGTCAGGCTCCTCGTATTTCAAACAACAATGAGTTGCAATTCGAAGAGCTTACATCCCGGATTCATCAACTGGAGGAAGAACTTAGGAATAAGGAAATGTTAAGAGACGACAGTTTTTCTGAGTCATCAATGTCTAATGCAGATGAGTTACAGAGAAAATGTGCTGACCTTGAGCTGAAGCTGCTAAATTTTAGGTCTCAAACCTGTGAGCTAGAAGAAAAGTTCCGAAAAAGCCAAGAGGAGCTGGAACAAAGAAATCTCGAGTTATCTGAGCTGAGAAGAAAGATAAGCGGTTTTCATTCTACAGGACTGGAAGTTTGTGAGTCTAGTGCAACATGGAAGTACCAATTGAGAATAGCAGATCTAGAGGATACTGAACAACCTGAGACAGATACACTAAAGGCTAGGTTTGAACTGCAACTACAGGAAAATGATGACCTTCGGCGTTCCAAGGTTGAGGTGGAAAATTTTATTTCTGAGATTCAGGCAGAGAAGAGTCAGCTTGAGGAACGCCTGTCCGCTTCGCTTAAAGAAAGCAGCATCACATCTAAATGCTTGGATGAAGTGCGGAAAGATATACTTGTGCTATCCAGCAGTATAGATTCCCATGTTTCAACCAATAAGCTTCTTGAGAGGAACATAGTTGAGCTAGAGAGCTGCAAAGCTGAACTAGAGTTGCATATATCAGAGCTGGAGCAGGAAAATGTAGAGTTGTCAGAACGGATATCTGGACTGGAAGCACAATTGACTTACCTGACAAATGAAAAGGAGTCAAGCGAGCTGCAGATGCATGACTCCAAATCTCTCATCATCAATCTCAAAGATAAAGTAGAGCGCCAGCAATCAGAGATGGAAACTCAAAGGCTTGAGTTTAAGCAGAAACAACAAGAATCTCAAAGAAGATTGTCAGAAGCACAAGATGATTCTGAAGTTCTGAGAAGATCTAATTCTAAACTACAATCTACCGTTGAGAGCCTTATTGAAGAGTGCAGTTCTCTTCAGAATCTAATTGCTGATCTGAAAAAGCAGAAGATGGAATTACATGGTCATCTTACACAAAAAGAGCAGGAACTGGACGAGTCGAAAAAAAGGAACTTTGAGTTTAGCAAAACAGTGGAGTTCCTTGAGGCAAAGCTTTCGTCACTACAAAAGGACATTTCTTCTAAAGAGCAATCTTTATTGTCAGAATTGGAGAGTATATTCCAGGAGCACATGGAACAAGAAGAAAGAATTAATCGCGCGCATTTCATGCTCAATAAGATTGAGAAAGAAAAGGCCCTTGAAGTAGAGAATCTTGAGAGGGAGGTCGTCAGCCTCACTGCACAGGTCTCCTCCACACACGAGGAGCGAGAAAGTGCCACTCTGGATGCTATTCGAGAGGTATCTGTCCTGCGAGCGGACAATGCTAAACTTGAGGCTAATCTCCAAGGCGTCAGTGCACAATTGAGACATTACGAGTCTCAGTTGGAAGACCTTCGTAAGGAGTCTAAAAATAAGATTAAGGGATTGGTTGATTCCCTCAACGCCTCCAAACAAAGCGAGGAAATGTTGACATCAGATGCTGAACATATGAAAAAGTTGATGGAAGCTGCTAAATCCAATGAAGATTCATTAAGGAAGACTTCTAATGAACTAGAACTGAAGCTTAAATCCAGTGATTATGAGAAACAACAAATGCTGGAAGAGATATCTGGCCTGAAACTTCAGGTTCAGAAAATAATGAATCTTCAAGATGAGGTTTTCAAGCTTCAGAGTTCTCTTGATGAAGCCAAGTTTGAAAAGGGGAAACTGGAGGAATTTCTGCGCTCGGTGACTGAGGAATGTGAAGAACTAAAAGCACAGAAGGCTATGCTAACAGATAAAGTTTCTGATATGCAGGAGACTTTGAGAAATGGTGACGAAGAAAAGAGGAACAGAATAGCTATGCAGGCAAAGCTCGTGAGGTTGGAGAGTGACCTATCAGCATCAGAAGCATCACATGTACATGAAGCAGAACTAAAGAACGAACTCAGTAGGATCAAGAGATCAAACAGTGAGTACCAGAGAAAGATACAATCTCTCGAGCAGGAAAATGAGGATCTCACCAGGAGAGTTCAAATTATGGAAAAGGGTTTTGAGCAAATGTCTCACGTTAAAGAGAACCTTGGAAACCAGGTTAGTCATTTGAGTGTAAAGCACTTACTATGTTGAACAAACAATCCCTCCTTATTGATGTTTCTATATGCTTGTGCCTTGTATTTCCTTGTGCTTGTAGGAGATTGGAGGAGATAACCAGGCAGCCATTCAGTCAAAAATTCAGTTACTGGAAACTAAGCTCGCAGAGGCATTGGAGGAAAATAAGATGTACAGAACTCAACAGAAGAGGTACCCCTACCATCAGTCCATCACAAACCTTAATGTGTCCTGTGAGCTGATGTGTACGTAGAATGATAGGAATAATATATGTAGCTATTATATTTTGTTTTTAGTATGACTAATGAGTTTTACATTAATTATTTAGTTTAGAGGACAAGAATCACAAGCAAAGCATTGTCCAGTACATGTTGAGAAAGTATGCCTTTTCTATACAGATTTTCATCCAATCTTTAATTGAAAAACTGAAGTTTGGCAATCCTGCAAGGAAATCACACTCTGGGAGATGCTAGTGGTCTCATAGAATAAATATTTTAATCTCATTAACCAAGTAGGTAATGCCATAATGGCGCACCAGTAAAGGGACATCTATTTTCTTTTTGCAATCATATACTAGTGGTGCTTTTATTTGCATTCTGATGTAAGGTTGTGTAATATGTTGTGCATTGGAATCTGTTCATAGTTCTCACCTTATCTGAACTGCTCCCTTCATATGAACGGAACTTTGTGACTCAACTGCAAATTGTTTATACAATATTGCGAGCAGGACAAACTTGATTGAGTTTAGTTTCATGTGTTAAAGTTGGACTGTGCATTGCTAACTAACAGAAATATCGAAGTCAGTTACCACTATTGGTTTAGGATATTATCCGCAACACTGAACTTGTAGAACAGAGTCCACAAGAGTTAGTCCTATGTAATTGTTGGTTTTCCATGATAATATAAAATGCTTTTTGTTTATGTACAGTCCGATGCCTGAGGGGCCATCTGGTGATGGAGATGGCAAGGAGGGCAATACCGGCAGGATTTTGCAGTTGGAAGGAGAACTAAGAGATATGAAGGAACGATTACTCAACATGAGCTTGCAGTATGCAGAGGTAGAGGCTCAGAGGGAACGATTAGTGATGGAGCTTAAAGCTATCAAGAAAGGCAGGTGGTTTTAACACGATGTGAAATTGTTGCTTGACAAAACATGAGGCTGACAGCACAGGTACTGCATCTTTCTCGCCACACTGGCTGCATTGGACGCATCTGAAACTGGTTTCAAACTTTGTATCAAAAGGATCCCATCATCTGTTTTGGTGCTCAGACACATATACCTCTTTTTGCCCAACCAAATATTAAAAACTTAATTTCTGGTTGTACAGATGGGCATCATGAGGCCGTGTTTTATCCATGCTTGTGGCAATATGAGGTTTATGCCAGATTATCATGTGAGAGCAAGCAAGTGCAAGTGCAGAGTCAGGCATGATGAACCTGGACCCGGCCTGCTAACTGGTGCTAGAGGATGCGCTCCGAGATGACACTGTGATGCGGTGAACTGTGACCCTGTGACTGCCCAGCCCTTGGGGATGCAGGCCCCTACACTATGATACGATGATCCCATTGCTATTGGTATTTAACCTATTTATTTGTAATGGCGTGCCTTTTTATCTGGTATATATATACGCCAGTTAGTTGTAACGAGTTTGACTGGAGGGTGGTCAGTTTTTGATATGGTTACTCAGATCGATGAGTGTAGTTACTCTATTCTTTTTTTGTGAGAGCAGTGAAAAGAGTCAACCCCTTAATTGTCGATAAGTGTAGTTACTCTATTCTTTTTTTGTGAGAGCAGTGAAAATGGCTGGGTTAGTAGCTGCAGTCTGTACCATACAATACAATACTGTTGTAGGTTGGGTGTAGAATAATATAATAATATAATAATGTGATGCAGGGAGCATCATTTGTTCATGTGAGGCTGTAACCTTTTTTTTTTCTTACGGTGAATGCGAGAATATGGAAAATAATGAAGTTGCTGTTGCGGTAGGTATGTGCAGCACATTGTTGATGAAGCTTTAAACCCTCATCAGGAGGGTAAGTGCAGTTGCATTTCATCATTTCCCCATGTGCCTGGTTCCTGAAGTTTGCCCTGCAACTGTTGACACGTAGCCAACTGAATTAGTGACCGCACGATTTGCATTGGTTTAGAAGAAGAGTTGTAACTAATGATACAGTGCGTACTAGTTAGCTAGAGTTTGTAATGATCGATAGCGGCGCTAGTCTAGAACAGTGCGTAAGTGTAAATTTTAAGGAGGGCGAAGAAGAAGAATCAAGTGGCGAAGTAGTCCAACGAGTAGAGTACTTGGCAGTCAGTCAGTGGTCCCGGCCTCCAGAGATGGAAGAAGCATGCTGATAATGGATGAGCTCTGCCACGTTTTTTTTTAACACCTCTCATCTCAATACAGCTGTAGTATCTGTTCGTGTACCTATACATGCCTATATCACACATACGTACACCACATTCACACCACTAGTATACAACCCGACCTGTAACTATACACAGATATGAAGACACGTTCTTTTGGAGATCACTGAAAAACAGACTCCGACGACGGACACGTCGCACTCCCATTATGGCTCTACACATGTTGAGAGGCTTGCTGCAGATAACGAAGACCTGCAGAAGAAAATGGGGAAAAACCCCGGGTGAGGCAAACACAAGTGTCGATCCAGGGGGATCGAACTCACGTCGGGCTGCTGGCGCACCTGGCGACTCAGCCATCCGAGCTCCGCTCGGTCCTCGCTCTGCCATGGCTGTTGGCTTTGTCCTGTGAAACTGAAACTGAACAATACGTACTATAAACAACATACAACAGTGAACCAGAGGCGACCCATCATCGCGTACCATTTGTGTATTGGATTGGAGGAGCTAGGATGGATCGGATCAATGTGAGTGAGATGAGCATGCATGGCTAGAGTAGTCCTTGCTCCCTAGATAGGATAGGAATCCAGCCATTGGAGAGGTAGCTAGGCAACAAGCAGGCGATGCCAGAGAGATCGTCACGACTCGATCGGCGCGGCGGATTTATTTGGCGGCTTCTCTACGGCACGGAACCAAGATAGCATACTTGTGCTTGTGCCTCTGCCTGCGCGCGGATCTATCAACTCGATCATATATATACGTCGGCAGCACCAGCACGTGGTGGTGATGCAGATCGAGTGCAAACCACGCACATGCGTACGTGCACTCGATCTCTTTCGAGTTTCGATGGATATATATGATGATATGGACCATGGATCTCTATTCTATGCACATTCAATTCGCAGTGCAGATCGAGACGTACAGTTGGCTGCCATGCATGGCGATCGAACCATCGTTCCACGCCCTGGCCCTGCCGCAGGATCGAACCAAGCACAGGCACTAACTTGGACCTTTGCTTGTTGCACGCATGTGCATAGATTATATACAATATATCGTATTAGTATATTGTATTTATTAATAGGTGCAGGAGATCAGTGCAGGACTACAGTCTGCAAGGATGCTTTATTTCACAAAGAAACAGAGACAAGTCGATCGGCGACTGCTCCTACAACACAACTGCGACTCTGCGATCATGTGAAATACATCGGATCGTGTGCACAGCAACCATGGACAAATCAGAGGCCACTGTTGTCAATCTTCTACGCCGCTGCGTATGTCTGGGAGTACATTTTTCATCTTTGTGTATTGTAAGAAACCAGAAAAGCACATTCCTCCTCTGCCTCTACACAACTTCCCGCCAACATGGATTATGCATATATGTCAACTCAACCTTTTTATTTTGCATCATGCTATGACATTTCTGCATTCTAAGGTGCAGAGTACAACGAAGGCTAGTGTCACTGATCACATGGATCACTTATTTCATTACATGGTTGCTAGATTAATAGTCTCTACAATTGCATTAGTATGGAGGATACATGAACAAAATCCATGTTCGAATGTTCCCTATGGTACAACTGTATTGCTGGCTTGCTGCTAGTAAAACTCGGAACTCATGAGACAACCTCTTTATTGGGTCAAAATTAACCCTCCCCTCATCCTCCTCTACATTTCTATCTAGGCTCCTCCTGTCACATTATGCAGTATGCCCGGATCACCTCAATTATAGGTGCACGACAAAGCGGGCATTTTCCAACCCCATGGAGCAATTCACTTGCGCATTTTGAGCAGGTGCACATATGTCCACATCTAAGGGTAAGTAGCAGACAATGTAGAGGTTACTGTTTAGACAATATTTTTGAAATAAATAGTACAAATAAAAATGTGCGAGAAATAGCAGACTAACCTATAAAGAAGGGAGTCAATCTGGTTGTCACAGCAGATGCAACATATTCCTTTCCTTGCTAGCTTCCATTGCGATCCATCCTCTAATGTTTCCTCATCTGCTTCAAGTTCGAGAAATCATTCTTCAAACACATTGAATTAATCATGTACCTACCATGCCACGACACTGGAATGAGAGGAAAAGAGTAGTGCACCTTGCATGGCTAGAGATCGGTTAAGAGCAGCAGACACTTCTTGCTTGATGGAGCGTTGCAGCTCTATCTGCATCTCCATGCATGCTTCTAACATCTGTTGCAAGCTGGTCATTCCTCTCTGCACTCCAGTCAACTCATCTCGCAAAATGTGGATAGTGTCCCAGTCCTGCAAAGCATTTTTAACAAGATAAATGCTTGGATATTCAAACTTATGTGCACCACAAACTTTTTCCTTTCCAGTTGGTGGGAGAGATGACTCACAAATTCAGAACGATGAATGCTTTGTTGACTCCAATTATGATGGGGCAATTCAATATGCCACTGGCGTTGCTGTGGGAAAAGTGCTTGATCTGGCAACATAGTTGATGACTGAGGTGCAGTGTCTCTCTCGGCTCGATTCTGTTCATCTATCGTGTTTTCAATAGGATCTTGGTTGAGTACTTCAGTGGTTGGCCTTCGTCCCTCGAAATTCCAATCATGAGGATCATGTTCTTGCCTTTGGACATAAGACCGAATGAGCTGGTCCAGACTTTCTCGAAAGCCACTGCTAAGAAGATTTGACACGCTTCGCCTGCAAAATAAAGGAGCTATCTTAGCAATTGGCATAAGGACAACATTTACCTTCCATATGGACCTTTGCAAGAAAATACCTGCTTAAGAGCTCTCTGAGTTCAATCCCATAAACATCATCATCTGATGGACGAAGCCTATTAACGTTTCTACTTGAAGGGAAACTTTGTCCTAACTGCCAGTTTGGTCCAGGTTCTTGAGAATCAATAATGAGCCATTCTTCATCTCTATGTCCATCCTCGGTGCCAGATATATCCCTTGACCATGGTGAATCACTTTGTTGTGCTCCATAAGTTTCAACTTCTCCTTGCACGCCATTGTTAGATGGACCAGGAAAGGCATAACTAGAATGATCATTGTCATGTTCCGAGGACCCTGAGTCTGAATAATCATCATATCGGTCTATTTGTTCTTGAGCAAAGTCGGTTTGATGAGCATCATTACTGTTAGCTACATTGTTTTCAATATGTGAATCTTCATTTTGCACCGATTGTTGTGCTAGGATTTCATAGTCACGAGTTGCATTCTCTATATGATTGTTAGCATCAATTATTACAACCAGAGGTGTTGCACTATCATACTCGTTATCGGTAGAATTTGTTTGAGTAGACAATGCCACCAAAGTTGATTGATGGTTGGTGACGTTTTCTGTTCCAGAGCCAACTTCTTCCCTAGGCAAGAACAATATTGTCAGCAATCAAATGTCAATAATATCCCATTCTTGTCAACTATACAAGAAATGAAAAATGATACATTGACATGGCAGCAAAAAAGTTATGTTCCTTTCGTAGCTTGATCAAGATATATTTCCCCCTATTTTTCTATTGAGTGAAGCAATATCCAACATGCAAAATCATCCAAGATCAGCAGCCATACCTCAGTCCAGAGACAGGATGACTCTGTCTAAACCGTCCTAATTCTCTTGGTGTCATAGAAATCAGTCTCTCGTCATTCATGGGCCTTCCACTACGAAAGAATCTACCTCGGAGGAAAGACTGGAAAACAATAACAATCAATTCCATGAAATGCTCTAGAGGACAATCTCTCAGACATGACTAATTCATTGGAGTACACTAAAACAATGCTTTTCAACTTTAACTGCTTAGTCAGTTTCTCTCTACAATAATGCAATATTTTTCTAGACACACAATGATTGGGTGCACATCGTGCAATACAAACAGAGGACATGCTACACACTGCTGCTGCATACCCTCTGCCGACTACCATATCGCAGGTGTATGTGCAGGTGAGAATGAAGTAACAGTGCACATTTCATTGATTTTTCCTCTCTACCGGACAAACGAACGTACATGGACATGGACCGTGCATGATCATGTTTATGCTTCTCCAAAAAGCAATGACCCCTTTGATTTGCCAATTGGACCGATCAATAATCTTGTTAGAAGCAAGAAAAAAAAATTGTTTGGTTTCGGACATGGACGGAGAAGCAAATGAAAGCTATCGACCAAGTGAAAGGTTTGAGCTTGTTTTGACCTGAATGCGGCCGCGGTGAGCGAAGGCGGAGACGGCGCGGTGCTCGGAGAGGCCCTGCAGCTCTCGCTGGCGTTCCAGGGCCATGCGCGTGACGACGACGTCGGCGCGCGGCTGCGGCCTGCTGGGCGCCTCCTCCTCCTCCCCGTGGTAGCCCTGGCAGGCCCTGCGGATGCGCTCGCGCACGGAGCGCACCCGCTCGCGCTCGCTCTCGCCCAGCCACTCCTCGGCGCCCCGGGACCTGGCCGCGCCCTCGCGCGGCGACGGCGCCCACTCCCTGGCGATCCGCCTGACGAGCGCGCGCTCGGGAGACCGCCTGCCTCCGCGTCCTCCGTCCCCGCCGCCGCCGCGGAGGAAGGAGGCGTCGAGCATGGAGACGGCGTGGAGGCGCGCGAGCGCGAGGAGCTCGGAGTCGCGGTCGCGGCGGTCGAGGTCCAGCGTGGAGAGCACCATCTGCTCGCACGCCTGGCGGTGCCGCGCGGCCCACTGCTGCGCGATGATCCTGCAGGACGCCAGGTGTGAGGAGGCCGACGCCGAGGTCTCGCCGCCTGCGCAAGACGATCGGGTCTTGGCGCGGACGCTGTCGTCGTCCATGGTGGCGGGAAGGTGCTCGATCGATCAGCGCGGGTACTAGGCAGTGTCGCTGTCAAGGCGGTGGTGGGGAGAGGGAAGAGTATAAGTAGAAGCGCTGGCGGAGGAGGACCGGAAGAGAGTGATCGAGTCTTGGGGTGGGGATAGCAAGCATTCCTTCCTCGCTGGCGGTGGCGGGAGAGCAGAGTGCTTGGGAGCGAGAAGAGATGAGCAAATCCCGAGGTGGTGGTGGTGGTGGAGCGACGAGGCGCGTGCACTGTCGAGCGGTCGCCGGTGTGCGTGCATTCTCGCAGTCTCAGGCCGTAGAGAAGGCGCCAAATGTTGCCTAGCTCCCTCCAATGGCTGGATCATATCCTTAGGGAGCAGCTGCAGCACCTAGAGATGGGCCATGCATGCATCCGATGCGATCCTCTTCCAATCCAATACTGATATGATGGGTCACCTCTGCAGGTTGACTGTTTATTTTTAGAGTGCGCTGTCGCATTGCTATATATTTGCTATCAGGAAGCATTGCAATATCTTCTTCATGCTCTGCCTATGCGCCATGATCGATGACCATATGCATGGTTGGCAGTTTCTCCAGCTAGCTAGCTTGTGTCCTTTTGTGATTGTTGTTTCTCTGAATTACTGTTTGGTATCCTATGCTATTCATATTCATATCATATTTGTGATCGCCGACGGCGGCGCATACTAGTGCCGGCCGGCCAGTTGAGATCGAGCAGACCAGCAGGAGGGAAACACTGGGTACGGTACGGTGGTGTATTGTTCTGGGTGTCTGCACTACTGCATCTGCATTCACATCGATGGAATGGAAGGGCGTATGGACCGACGCTGCTGTCCCCCTGTCCACCTTACATTCCCTGCGATTTCAGGGACGACGGCGATTTGAAGACCGAGTTCCGAGGAGATCAATCGAGTACGTGCATCATCAGATCACAGATGAACCATCCAACTGCCTCCTTTCAGCCTCTTCTGTTTCAGTTTAATTCAGAGGTCAAAGCGCCTTGTTTAGTCCCCCATAATCTAAAATTTGGCACTATGTAAAAAAAGATTCCCCGTCACATTAAAATACCAGCACATGTATAAAGCACTTAGATGAAATCAAAAAACTAATTACACAATTTTATTTTACTTTACGAGACAAACGTTTTAAACCTAATTAGTTAAAGTTTGAATAATTTTTACCAGATACAAATGAAATGCTACCGTGCACTGCAGTGGCACACATTGGCGCTACAGTGACTCGGGCGGCGCCGATTCCGTGAAACTAAACAAGGCCAGCCATTTGTTCACTGACACTTGCGCCACTTACTCCATACAGAGATGATTCGATCCATATGCATGCTACAGCCAATATTTGATTCTTCGCCCGGGCTGTTTGGATCTTGTGCTCTATCTTACAGGGTGACTAGCTTGGAATACTTTTAATCTTGGTCCAGTGAGCAACTTGGAGTGGATTGAGAAGTTCCGGTTTGGGCGCTGCTAGCGCTCGGTGCATAGGACGGTCAGCGCTAGCAGCGGCCCGGCCCACCCCGCTCAAGCCAAACAACCGCCCCCTCCGCCCCGCAACATGTACGCCCCCCGCATCATGCACGCCCCATCCGCCTGCCCCGCAAGTGTCAATAAATTTGCCACCCCACAAAACACCTCCGAAACATCACTGGTCCTTCCCCTGAAACAAAAACAAAAAAACAAAATGAAACAAGGAACAAAAAAGCATACTGCAACAAATTAAAACACAACATAGGCAAACACAAACTGAAACAAGAGATTGGAAAATACTGAAACAAAATTATTGAATGGGCTGAAACAATAGAGGAGACTGTTTTGCAACACACAGCGAGGTTGAATTCTCCTCCGAGAGCTCGCTGAAACCCTAACCTACTGCAACAAAACACGGGAATACGCGGCAACAAACAATTGATCTCCCTTGAAACAACAATGGCATGTGAAAAAACCCGAGAAACATCACATGAAAAGGTAATGAAACAACCAAGGGACTACAACTGGAACAACTAGCCGGAGTTAGAGAAACCAAAGGCATGAGCTCGCCAGAAAACCCAGAATATCACAAGACAAATAGCTGAAACAACCAAAGGGATACATCCAAAACAAAATAACCGTAGTTGGAGAAACACAGATGAACAAACAACCATAGGGATGAGCTCGCCGTAACCCCTAGCTCAACGCCGGAGATGGAGGAGACGGACGAGAGAGAAGAACGGAGGAGGAGGAGGCCTACCGGGCCTGTGACAGAACCGACCAATTTATTAGAGCACAAGCACATAATTCGCCATTAGGACGGCAAACTACATGATTGAGACCTAATAAACCCGGTAGTTATACCAAAATCTCGAAGGATTTCAAACATTTCCAGCACGACCAAGATCGTAATGAGTTTAGCGTTCACCATTCACAACGTACATAGTTCGTACATAGTTTAAAACCATCGAAGTACGAATAAAGTTATTACAAACTAAGTTCAAATTTCAAAATAAAGCGGAAGCGATTTAGTTCAAATCCACACTCACACTTAGTTCAAATACAGTACCAGGTTCTTGATCAATATCCAACAAAAGCATTAAGTAGAGAAGAGTGACCATGCCCAAGGTCTAGTCATCTCCCAAGGCGGGATAGAAGCAGTTCTGATAATAGCCATAAAACATCTCACCATCTGTAAAAACATGGAAAATAAAACCCTGAGTACGAGGATATACTCAGCTAGACTTACCCGTCATAAACTAAAAATAAAATTGACTTCAAGGAGTATGCAAGGCTGTATAAGAGGGATAGCTGACTCATTTAATTGCAGAAAAGCTTGCATTAAAGCAACAATTATTAAGGACCTTCTAACAATGTATTTTAATCTGATTAACCTTATCATGCTACATTAGCACCTGTACTAAACAAGCATGGTAATAATTATTCAACAGTAAAAAACCAATCCGGTTGAGTATCTTTCCATCTCAAGAGCTCAACCATCTCATCTCTTTGTTCAAGTTCTTAATACGATGCCGCTGCTCAAGTCAAGTGTTCACTGTCCAGGAACGATGGCGATTATAATCGATTACTAACCAGCTGGCGGGTATTCCTCACACAAACCACACTCACCAGCCACGGTGACCTACAGATCACCGACATTCAATTCGGGAAAAGCGCGAGATCAACAGGTACCATCGTATCCAGGAACCGTCCGGCTGCCTTATTCAGGGCGACCCTGACCTCGGACTTACTCTCCGCGTAACCTGTGGTCCCTCATCTTCACCAATACGATACGTACAGCAGGTCGACTCCCGGCCCAAATCAAAATTAGGCTTCGCGGTCGGAACGACTTATCCTTCCAGCTAAATATGAGGCATAAATTCAATATGACTTGAGGACGTACAACGGACGAGGTCCTAGTTCGACACAGACGGGATAACCTCACCGAACCTCTAGTTCAGTCTCAACACCAATCCCGCCCGGTCTCGATTTATTATCTCCACATGGTTATCCAAGATAACAATGTATTCACCTATTCTGAGTCACCACCTATAACTCGCGGATGACAGGAAATCACCCGACTTCTACCGATCTAGTTAAGCAGGGCTAAGCAGGTAATCGCACCTGAACCTAACAGGGTTGAAGTATAAACAGTGGCAAGGAATATAAGTAATGCAGCAACGGTATAAAACAACGCCTATAACTTAATGCATCAAACAAGTAAAGGACTCAAGTTAGATATTTTGCAAACCACAGGGAGAATGCTCCGGGGCTTGCCTTTCAGAAAAGAACTTGGCTGGTGGTCGGGACACTCCAGAAGATCAGCTTTGGGATCCTCTTATGCTGCTATTTTCTGCACCAAAGCTTCCTGCTGGCCTTCCTCTCCTGATCCTCCGGGAACTATCGTTTCGAGCTCCGACGATCCTGTATGATGCATAGTGCGTATGAATACCATACATACATAGAAATACAATGCTCATGCTGATGGTGAATGAATGCTCAGTTAAGATAAATGATATGATTTTGAAACATGTAAGATAAGCACATGTCATCTGCATTCTCTTCTACCGACAATTCTCCAAACAAGTCTCGCATTATAATTTACTCGCACACTATAAGGAATTATAAATAACCATTATTTTGCACACTACACTCTACTAAACCAAAACTAATAGCAGATCACACACCTCACAAATATCATAAAAAGCATTTTTACACACATGAAATGATAACTTTAAAGCGTTATTTATAATTAAAAGAAATCAGGGTATAACTACAACATGACTTTAGACTATTCAGAAAATTCTGTAAAAATTGCAAAAGCTTAATCATACCAAATAAAGACTACCATAAAAATTTAAGGTCAAAACAGTAAGTACTTTATCCTACACAAAAATGACAAGGCAGCATAATTCACTAGACATAAAATACTTTGTATATAGAAAAATATCAAACAATAGATCTCATAACATTATTAGCTATAGATTGACATAAAAACACCCTCCAAAAAGTTTTATACACAAATTCCTTATATTTTATTTATTATGAATTATTTATCACCTAATGGAAATAGGCACCATAATTAGACAGAGCAAACTTTCCACATAACATAACCTCATAACATTTTTCACAGATAGAGCATGACATAAGAAGACTAACAAACTTGGTCTCACATTTTTCTGAGCAACAGAGAATTACTTATGCATTTTCTAAGATAAAAGCAATTAATAGAGATAAATAAATCTATACATAAAAGTATCACAAATTTCAAATTTCATATTTTTCATGCATAGAGCTTCTCATAAGAAAAATACTGCAAGTTGAACCAACTCATTTGGATGAAAAATGAAGAAGTTATAGATTTTCAAAGTTTTAACAAAAATCTGGAATCAGATTTCTTAAAAGAAAAAGAAAAACGCTTTTGCACCGAAGACCCTGAGTTTACCGGAAATCCACTAAGCCCGATAAAAAAGTTCTCTGTGTCTGGCAGTTATGCACGAAGAACCTCGACTTTTGTCGTATTCCAGGGCGAGGTCCTTGCACAGAGAGGGGTTAGGTCACCGGCGTCGACGCGGCTTCGCCGGCCGTTGCCGGGGTTCTCTGGCCAAATTGAGCAGAGGGGAAGCACGAGCGGGTCTAGGCGAGTCGATATAGGGTTCTATTGAGGACGGAGCACGGCCGTGGCGGTCTCGGGCGCGCGCACGCCGGAGCAGCGGCTCCCCGGCCGACGGCGAGGCCAAATTCGGCGAGAGGTGACCCGCATTGGCTCCATTAGCTAGGGCTACAGCTGCTACTTGATGAGGCGCACCTAATGCTCGAGACAGGGAGAGAAAATGTCGGTCGAATCGACCGAGACACGGCGGCGGCGGTCGCCGGTTTGTCGGCCGCGGGAGAGAAACGCCCGATTGGGCTCTTACCCTCGACGAGGACGGCTGATGACAGGTGCTGTGACAGAACCGACCAATTTATTAGAGCACAAGCACATAATTTCGCCATTAG
>CM041629.1:994196-1066990 GCA_023333625.1 Bothriochloa decipiens
CTTAAGAATGCAATTGATTATGCATGCTTAACACCAGAGTGTTACAGCCCTTCCCCCCTTAAAGAAATCTCGTCCCGAGATTTGAGTAGACTAACCATTCTTTATGAAAATCGGGATATACTTCTTTTAAATAGTCCTCGGTTTCCCAAGTGGCATCGCCATCATCATGATTGCTCCAAGAAACCTTATATTGCCTGACCACACGATTCCTGGTCACTCTGTCTTTGACATCTAGGAGTCTCATAGGTTTCTCTTCATAAGTTAAATCTGAACTCAGCTTAATGTCTTTAACTTTAACAGCTTCCTCGGTTGGAACACGTAGACATTTCTTGAGTTGGGATACATGGAAAACAGAAAACACTGCACTCATCTCTTCAGGCAGTTTGAGCTTATAGGCCCACAATCCTTTTCTTTCCACTATCTGATATGGACCAACATAACGAGGTGCTAGTTTTCTTTTAACACCAAAACGTTGCACTTTCTTCATAGGAGAGACCTTCAGATACACATAATCACCAACATCAAAAGTTAGAGGTCTTCTTCTCTTATCGGCATAACTTTTCTGTCGAGATTGTGCAGCTGCTATGTGTTGTTGAATTGTTCAAACCTGCTCTTCAGCTTCTTTAACAAAGTCAATACCATAATATCTTCTTTCTCCAGGTCCTACCCAATTCACAGGCGTTCTACACTTTCGGCCATATAGTGCCTCAAAAGGAGCCATCTGTATACTCTCTTGGTAACTATTGTTATAAGAGAATTCTGCCAAAGGTAACCATTTCTCCCATGAGCCCTTGGACGATAAGACACAAGCTCTCAGAAGATCTTCAAGAACTTGATTCACTCTTTCTGTCTGGCCTGAAGTTTGAGGATGATAAGCTGTACTATGATTCAGCTTTGTCCCCAAATCCTTCTACAAATGTTCCCAGAAATGAGTAGTGAACTGAGATCCTCGATCAGATACAATCGTCTTGGGAATTCCATGCAAACGGATAATCTCCCTGAGATAAATATCAGCATATTGAGGCGGTCGATAATCTGTCCGAACTGGAAGAAATTGCGCACTCTTGGTAAGTCGATCCACAATTACCCAAATAGAGTCATGCCCTTTCTGAGTGGTGGGAAGTCCGATAATGAAATCCATACTGATATCTTCCCATTTCCATTCAGGAATCGGCAACGGTTGAAGCATTTCGGCTGGCTTCAAATGAACAGCCTTTACGCGACAACAGATGTTACACCGTGCGACATAAGCTGCAATCTCCTTTCTCAATTTGGTCCACCAATAGCGAACCTTCAGATCATGAAACATTTTACTACCGCCAGGATGAATAGATAACTTTGATAAGTGAGCTTCATCCATAATTTGATTTCTGAGTTCTCTATCTTTTGGTACGACCAGACGATCGTCAAACCATAAGATTCCCTTCTCATCTACTCGGAAATGCTTGAGCGGCTGTTTCAACATCTTCTCCTTGATATGACCTATACCCTTGTCAGTTTTCTGACCTTCGATGATCTTGCTTTCAAGCGAGCAACTAATTTGAATGTTACGCAGCACAACAGGATGCATGAGGCTAAAATCATCTGCTAACAATGGTTGAATAGCATGACAATGTGATTTCTGACTCAACGCATCTGCGACTACGTTTGCTTTGCCTGGATGATACAAGATCTCCATATTGAAGTCCTTAATAAACTCCATCCATCGATGTTGTCTCATGTTCAACTCGAGTTGAGTGAAGATATACTTCAGACTTTTGTGATCAGTATAGACTTTACAGAAGTTACCCAACAAGTAATGCCTCCAGATTTTTAGAGCATGCACAACAGCTGCTAGCTCCAAATCATGGGTTGTATAATTCACTTCATGCTTCTTTAACTGACGTGAGGCATAAGCTATGACTCTGCCTTCTTGCATAAGCACACATCCCAAGCCTATTTTCGATGCATCGCAATATACATCAAAAGGTTTTCCCAAATCTGGTTGCGCAAGAACAGGAGCAGTGGTCAACAATTCCCGCAAGGTACGGAAAGCTGTTTCACACTCCTCTGTCCATACAAACTTCTTCTCTTTCTACAACAGATTTGTCATAGGTTTGGCAATCTTCGAGAAATCCGGAATGAAACGACGATAATACCCGGCTAGACCAAGAAAACTCCGAACTTCATGCACAGAAGTCGGCGCTTTCCAGTTCATAACCTCTTGTACTTTGCTCGGATCTACTGAGATTCCCCCATCAGATAGGACATGGCCAAGGAATTGAACTTTCTTGAGCCAAAACTCACACTTGCTAAACTTAGCATACAGCTTATGTTCCCTAAGCCTTTCTAGAACAATCCTTAGATGCTCGGTATGATCTTCTTCATTTTCTGAGTACACCAAGATATCATCAATAAACACCACCACAAATTTGTCTAGCTCCGGCATGAAAACCGAATTCATCAGATACATGAAGTATGCAGGAGCATTTGTTAAGCCAAAGGACATAACAAGATACTCATACAGTCCATATCTGGTAGAAAAAGCGGTCTTAGGCACATCTTCTGGTCTAATCTTGATCTGATGGTAACCAGACCTAAGATCAATCTTGGAAAACACTCTCGCCTTGGACAACTGGTCAAACAGAATGTCAATACGGGGTAACGGATACTTGTTCTTAACGGTGACAGCATTGAGTGGACGATAATCCACGCACATCCGTAGAGATTTGTCCTTCTTCTTCACAAAGATAGCAGGACAACCCCATTCCGACACACTAGGACGAATAAGACCCTTGTCCAACAAATCCTTCAACTGATTTTTGAGCTCTGCCAATTCATTTGGCGGCATCCGATATGGTCTCCTAGAAATTGGAGCAGTGCCAGGCAATAACTCAATGCGAAACTCAACATCTCTATCGGGTGGAAGACCCGGAAGCTCTTCAGGAAAAACATCCGGAAATTCACACACGACAGGAATTTCGGGAAGAGGGGTCACGCGAGTAGAATAGGACACACTCTCTAGCTTAAACTTTTGGGGTAATGGCACTTGAAAAGTACCCTCCCCAAGAGGATTTCTGATAGATAGCATCCTATTACCTGTATCGATCACAGCACCCCAGAATTTCATCCAACTCATTCCCACGATGACATCCACTCCTAAGCCAGGTAGAACTATCAAGTTCAACCGAAACCTCCACTTATCTAGGTCTAGGGTTGCACCCTGAACTATCTGCTTAGTAGTTATATCAGCCCCAGCTGAACTAACCTTGAATTCAATACTCAATTCAAGTATCTTTTGATCATGCTTCTGTGCAAATGCTTGACTCATGAAAGAATGCGATGATCCAGAATCAAACAAAACAGTGGCAGGGATTTGATTCACAGAAAACATACCCGCAGTCACTGGTTCACCAGCAAGAATTTCCTCAATCGAGGTGTTGTGCACACGAGCTTGATATGGGCCCTGCTGCTTCCTGGGAAAAAGGCAATAACGAGCAAAGTGCCCTGTCTGGTTGCAGTTGAAGCAAGGTCCACTGATAGGTGTCTTGTTAGCACCGGTCAAGTTGCTCTGTACTGGTTTCCCCTGTGGAACAGGAACTTTGAATGCTCTGTTATACTTCTGCGGATTCTGAGCTGGATAATGGTTATGCCTTTTCTGCTGCGGGGGCCTGAATCTCGCACTAGACATTGGTGGACGAAACGGCGTACGGAAAGCAGTTGGGGCTCTTGACTGAGAAGAACCACCTCCATCATGAGCTCTCTTATGATTTTTGACGGCAGCATGAATGTTGTTACTGTTTTCTTGCATAATACAATCATTCAAGAAATCATTAAAAGTAACACGGACAGAAGTACTCATAGTCTTCATCAATTTAGAACTCAAGCCTCTCTTGAAGCTAGCTATCTTGTTCTCATCAGTGTTGACAAACTCAGGAGCATAGCGACTCAAATTATTGAAGGCGTGCAGATACTCCTTCACATTGCGAGTTCCCATAGTGAGCGATAGAAACTCAGTCTTCTCCATAGCCATCAGACTAGGAGGAATAAAATTTCCTCGGAAAGCATGTGCAAAGCGGTCCCAAGTAATTGGAACACCCTGCGGAAAGGTGGTGCGATGTTGCTTCCACCACGTCCCTGCTTGTCCCTCAAGCTGATGGGCTGCATATTCCGCTTTCAGCTCTTCTGTCAACCTGAGAAGACGAAATTTATCTTCCATGGTATTGAGCCATTCATCTGCCTCAAGTGGCTCAGGAGCATCCTTAAACACAGGAGGTTTAGTGTCCTGAAACTCCTTGAAGCTGCTGTATTGATTTTGTGGAGGACCCTGACGAACATCGCGGGCCAAGTTCTCGCGAAGAAGCTGCTCTACATTGCGCTGGCTGCCCAAGAATTGAGCAAACAGCTGCTCCGCATTGGTCAAAGGTGGGGGTGGCACACCACGTGCAGTGTTATCAGCACCCTCTTCAGATCCACCATTGCCATTAGCACCCGAACCACTACGTGTAACCGGCATCTGCATATTTCAGCAAGAAGTATGTATCAGGTGAATGTTGTCATAATGAGAGGTGAATGTAAAAATCATGCCAAACTGAATTTATCGAGGGAAATAAATTCGCACAATAAATAGAGGCACAATAATTCCAATTTTTCACATCACAACATCACTAATAATATTACTGCGAACCATCGCAAAGCGTCTTACAACATCCATAAATTTGCCAGCATACGTACACTGGACTTTTAAAAGTTGTACGGATATCACCACCTCAAACGCTATGTTCCAACATTACATCAAAGTCTCGATAGCGAGCAAAAGGGTTACATGACCACCTGACAGGAACGCAAAAGAACAACTAGAGACTAACGATCTTCAGCAAGGCTACTCTCCATTGTTGCTACTCTCACTAGAAGCACTGTTCACAGCCCTCCTAGCTGCTA
The DNA here is from genome assembly GCA_023333625.1 of Bothriochloa decipiens. NCBI lineage: Eukaryota > Viridiplantae > Streptophyta > Magnoliopsida > Poales > Poaceae > Bothriochloa > Bothriochloa decipiens. The sequence continues at coordinate 999,117 of CM041629.1, forward strand.
CTAAGGCTGCTCTCAGCTGACGGATCTCCTCCTGCTTCCTGTGCACCTCCTCGTGAAGGCTAGCATTATAAGCACGGACCTCCTCCACGTCCTCTAGCACCTGCTGCTGGCGGATGCTAAGACGACGGAACTCGGACCAGGCCTCATCCCTAGCCTGAGCCATCTTCTGGCTCTCCACCACAACCTTGTCTCGATGATGAGACACACGGGCTACCTCCTCGCGGGAGCGCTGAAGCTCACGAGTCAACTCACGCTTCTCCTTGCATGCATCAGCTCGAGCATCCTTGAACTCCTCATTTAGACGAAGTGCCTTAGTCTCCATGTTGACACAGGCCCCCATCACGGCAAACATAGCACTCATAGCAGGCGTGCTGCTACCCTGTGCCACCTCAGGACCGGCCTCCAGTGGGTTCCCTCAGCATGTGGCCACCTAGAATGGCGGTGAGCAATGGGGAACACTCCAGGAAAAACCTCGGCAAGCGCGTGAGGTATCTCCTCCATCAGGTGCTCTACCACGTCAAAGGCTGCAAACGTGGCACCCATCTTGGCAGTCTTGCCCGCACCAAAACAGCGCCACCCAACCCAGTGGGGGTCACCGTCCAAAGGTGGGACTACTACCTCCACACGTGCCTCTCCATAGTTCACCAAATCATCCTTGTCCCAATAGTAGTGAGGCTCCATGCCCACCGTATACCCAGCATTGGAGAGAATCCTCCAAAGAAGGCTAGGCATGGCGTGCTCCTCAAGAAAAGTATCCACCTCCCTTGGTGCCGACTCACGGACAGCCAAAGGACCACGGGGCGCTCTTCCTCCAGTGGACTTACGAGCAGTCTGCTTGGTTCTTGCCATCTGTTCAAAAGTTGTATATCCCATAAGTTATAATTTTAAAGAAAAGAGACAATTTAATTATAAGGGAAGGAACCATGAATATATGAATGAACAATTTTAATCATGATGCATGCACGTACATACGTCCTCACGAACTAATAATCTAACGCTCTATGCGGTGGCATACATCGTTCTCTCATTATACGTAACTACTTCGTTCTACCGTTCGCAATTAGTGTACTTGCAGAAAATTCACTTCAACCCATATCCCATATGAATGCAATTCGACGTAAAAATTCATGCACCTTCCGAACAAGGTGAAAACACCGATTACTTACTACCCCAATAGTCACACAGAAGACGACACCGCCAGAAGACGGTCCCAACATGGGATACCTTCATATAAACATGTGTGCAACATGTAAATAATCCGGCATCAATAAGCACTCCCCTCGACTGGCATTTGCATCCAATCATGCTCTCACAACTCACACTTACCAGGGCGTAGAGGCAATTTGATCCATACATTACCATTCAAGTGAATGGCACCCACACGAATCCGCCATTGTATGGGCAACGGCAAAATAACAAATATGATGCAATTTCCCCCAAGTCAGTACTTAATTAAGCCACCTGAATCCTATTGGGCATAAAGGATATGACCACTGGCACACTCTAGTTTTCAAAACCATAGATTTGAACACCTATACTTTTTGTAAATACTTTTTGCAAACCAAAAACTCTTTTATTTTAAATACTTGTGAACAGTAAAACGCTAAACATGCTCCGATGCCAGCTGTGACAGAACCGACCAATTTATTAGAGCACAAGCACATAATTTCGCCATTAGCGCGGCAAACTACATGATTGAGACCTAATAAACCCGGTAGTCCGTGAAATCTCGAAGGATTTCAAACTTTTCCGGCACGACCAAGATCGTAATAGTTTAGCGGTTCCATTCACAAGTACACAGTTCGCACATAGTTTAAAACATCATCGGAGTACGAATAGAGTTATTACAAAACCAAGTTCAAATTCAAATAAAAGCGGAAGCGATTTAGTTTAAAGCCACACACGCATTTAGTTCAAATACAGTGCCAGGTCCTTGGTCCACATCCAGCAAAAGCGTCAAGTCGAGAAGAGTGACCATGCCCAAGGTCTAATCATCTCCCAAGGCGGGATAGAAACAGTTCTGACAATAACCATAAAGCATCTCACCATCTGCAAAAACATGGGAAATAAAACCCTGAGTACGAGGATGTACTCAGCTAGACTTACCCGTCATAAACTAAAATAAAAGACTCCAAGGAGTATGCAAGGCTGTATAAGTAGGATAGCTGACTCACTTAAAATACGGAAAAGCTTGCATTAAGAAACAATTAATAAGAACCTTCTAGCAATGTATTTTAATCTGATTATCCTTATCATGCTACATTAGCACCTGTACTAAACAAGCATGGTAATAATTATTCAACAGAAAGTAACCAATTTCGGTTGAGTATCTTTCAGTCTCAACAGCTCCACCATCTCATCTCTTGTTCAAATTCTTACTACGATGCCGCTGCTCAAGTCAAGTGTTCACTGTCCAGGAACGATGGCGATTATAATCAATTACTAACCAGCTGGCGGGTACTCCTCACACAAACCACACTCACCAGCCACGGTGAGCTACAGGTCACCGACATCCAATTCAGGAAAAACGCGAGATCAACAGGTACCATCACATCCGGGCACCGTCCGGCTGCCAGCAGGGCGCACCATGCTATATTCAGGCCTTACAACTGCGTAACCCGTGGTCCCCCATCTTCACCAATGCGATGCGTACAGCAGGTCGACTCCCGGCCCAAATCAAAATTAGGCTTCGCGGTCAGAACGACTTATCCTTCCAGCTAAATGTGAGGCATAAATTCAATATGACTTGAGGACGTACAACGGACGGGGTCCTAGTTTGACACAGACGGGATAACCACATTGAACCTCCAGTTCATTCTCAACTCCAATCCCGCCCGGTCTCGATTTATTATCTCCATATGGTTATCCAAGATAACAATGTATTCAACCATTCCAAGTTACCACCTATAACTCGCGGATGACAGGAAATCACCCGACTTCTACCGATCTAGTTAAGCAGGGCTAAGCAAATAATCGTACCTGAACCTAACAGGGTTAAAGTATAAACAGTGGCAAGGAATATAAGTAATGCAGCAACGGTATAAAACAACGCCTATAACTTAATGTGACAAACAAGTAAAGGACTCAAGTTAGATATTTTGCAAACCACAGGGAGAATACTCCGGGGCTTGCCTTTCAGAAAAGCACTTGGCTGGTGGTCGGGACACTCTGGAAGATCAGCTTCGGGATCCTCTTCGGCTGCTGCTTCCCGAACCAAAACTTCCTGTTGGCCTTCCTCTCCTGGTGCTCCGGGAACTACCGTCTCGAGCTCTGACGATCCTGTATGATGCATAGTGCGTATGAATACCGTGCATAAATATAAATACAATGCTGATGGTGATGATGATGGTAAATGAATGCTCAGCTGAGATGAATGATATGATATATGAAAACATGTATGATAAGCACATGTCATCTGCATTCTCTTCTACCGATAAATCTCCAAATAAGCCTCGCATTACAATTTACTCGCACACTATAAAGAATTATAAACAACCATTGTTTTGCACACTACACTCTACTGAACCACAACCAATAGAAGATCATACATATCATGAATAGCATAAAAAGCATTTTTACACACATTAAATGATAACTCTAAAGCATTATTTATAAATGAAAGAAATCAGGGTATAACTACAATATGACCTTAAACTACTCAGAAAATTCTGTAAAAATTACAGAAGCTTAATCATACCAAATAAAGACTACCATAAAAATTTCAAGTCAAAACAGTAAGTACTTTATCCTGCACAAAAATGACAAGGCAGCACAATTCCAGGGGCATAAAATACTTTGTACATAAAAATATATCAAACAACAGATCTCAGAACATAATTAGCTCTAGATTGACATAAAAACACTCTCCAAAAAGTTTCATGCACAAATTCCTTATACATTATTTATTATGAATTATTTATCATCACATGCAAATAGGCACCATAACTAGACATAGAAAAATTTACATATGACATAGCCTAATAACATTTTTCACAGATAGAGCATGACATAAGAAGACTAACAAACTTGGTCTCACATTTTTCTGAGCAACAGAGAATTAGTTATGTATTTCCTAAGATAAATACAATTAATAGAGATAAATAAATCTATTCAGAAAAGTTTCACAAATTTCACATTTTATATTTTTCATGCATATATCATCTCATAAGAAAAATACTGCAAGTTGAACCAACTCATTTGGATGAAAAATGAGCAAGTTATGAATTTCCAAAGCTTTAAACAAAATCTAAAATCTATTCTGGAAAAGAAAAAGAAAAAGTCACTTTACACCGGGGACCCTGACATTTCCAGAAACTAACCAAGCCCTATTAGGTAAATCCCTGTGTCTGGCAGCTTTACACCGAGAACCTTAGGGTTTCCTAAATTCTAACCCGAAGTCCTTGCACAGGAAAGGGAGAGGACGACGGCGTCGGCGCGGGCTCACCGGCGGCTATCGGGGTTCTCCGGCCACTCCGACCTAAGGGATAGCACGAGGGGGACGGCGCGCATCGATTGCGGGGCGAATCGGGGTCGGAGCGAAGCCGAGGCCGCTCGGGCCACGTGCGCAGGCGGGTGGCGGCTCCCCGACGGCGGCGCACTTGAAATTCCGGTGAGGGCCGACCCGCTCGGACCTCATGAACTAGGGCTACGGCTGCTACTCGACTAGATGAACCTAAAGCTCGAGAAAGAGAGAAGAATCGTCGGCCGAATCGACCCGGACACGGCGGCGGCGGTCACGGGCTCACCGGCCGCAGAGAAGAAACCCTCGATTGGGGGTCTTACCCTCAACGAGGACGGGTGGTAGGTAGCGCACGAGCTAGAGTACGTCGAGGCGGGTCTGGTGACGCACTTGGAGAAGAAAATGCACGGCGGGGTGGCTCGGCGACGGCGGGCTCAGCCGGCGGCGGCGATGCGGGTCCGCGGAGCTGAGGCAGGAGGTGGGGAGAGACGAAATTGAAGGGGGGGACAGAGAGAAGGAAGCAGCTGCGGTCTCTTTAACACGGTCGGGACGGTCGCTGCCGCCCCGGACGGCCGGTCGACGCGCGCCACGCGGAGCGCGCGGGCTGGGCGACATGGGCGGTGGCCGAACATGTTCCTGACGGCCAGGGTACAGCCGTCACCAAAAAGCTATTTTCACTAATTCAGAACAAAATTTGCTGCTTAATAACTCTTAAACTAAGCCGAATTAGCAAAAACTCAAAATAGATGAAATGTAGCTTTTGAAGAGTAGAACATTTCATCTTAAAGAAGTTTTACCAGATTCTGCCTAGATTTTGAAATACAAAAATCCAAAGAAAATACCTTTGAAAAATTCCCAAAATAGAAAATCAGCCCCCAATTTTGCCCTTATTCAACATTTTTGAACACCTTCCATGCATTTTCATGAAAAGTGGTAAAAACAACTTTTGTTCCTTATAAAATCCTCTACAAACTTTATTTAGGGTGCACACACATGCAAGCACTCTAGCTACCACTTCCAATTCAGTCAAACAAAACTACTTTCATGGTCCACCTTGGTCAACCATGACAACAAAACTTAATTAACCAAAACCATGAACATAAACCTAGGTTCATTTGGTGTCCTAAACATGTCTAGGTTACCTTAGGGGTCATCCAACACCAAACACTCATACCACATATGCACTTCATGTGAAAGGCAAGCAAAATTCGAATAATCAAGCATGATACATGAAATGACGATCGATCTTTTCATCAATGCTATGCATAATGATGCTTATGCTTAAGAATGCAATTGATTATGCATGCTTAACACCAGAGTGTTACAGGTGCAAGAGCGAGCACACGTCAAGGAGACTCCGTACGCGCGCTCGGGGAAGAAAATGCGCGGCGGAGTGGCTCGGCGACGGCGGCACAGTCGGCGGTGGCGACGGCGAGCTCGCGGAGCGGGAGAAAGCAGCGGGGAGAGCAGAGAGTGAGAGGGGAAGACAGAAGGAGGGAGCGGCCGCGGTCGCTTTAACGCGGTCGGGACGGTCGCGGCCGCCCCGGACCGACGGTGGACGCGCGCCACGCGGAGCGCGCGGGCTGGGCGACATGGGCGGTGGCCGGCCATTTCCCTGACGGCTTTGACCAACCGTCACTGAAATGCTATTTCTATGACCTCTAATACAAACTTTTCTGCCCTATAACTCCAAAAACAAGCCAAATTAGTCAAAACTTATAATGAAGAAAATGTAGTTCTAGAAGAGTAGAACATTTTATATATACAAAGTTTGGTCAGATTCTGCATAGATTTTGAAATACAAAAATCCAAATGAAAATGCCTTTAAAATTCCCTAAAATAGAAAAACAGATCTCAAACCTGCCTTTTTCAACATTTTTGAACATCTTCCAAGCATTTTCATGAAAAGTGGTAATTACAACTTTTGTTCCTTATGAAATTATCTACAAACTTTATTTAGGATGCACACACATGCAAGCAATCTAGCTACCACTTTCAAATCAGTCAAACAAAACTACTTTCATGGTCCACCTTGGTCAACCATGACAAAAAAGCTTAATTAACCAAAACCATGAACATAAACCTAGGTTCATTTGGTGTCCTAATCATGTCTAGGTTACCTTAGAGGTCATCAAACACCAAACACTCATATCACTTATCCATTTCATGTGAAATGCAAGCATAATTTGAAAATTCAAACATCCACATAAAATGATAATTAATCTTTTCATTAATGCCATGCATAATGATTCTTATAATTAAGAATGCAAGTGATTATGCATGCTTAACACCTTGGGTGTTACAGGGTCAGACCCACCAGGTTCCGCTGTCGCCCCCGCCAAATACGTGACCTGCGTCGCCGGATCTGGCTCCACCACGACCGCAATGGCCGGATCTGGCTCTGCCGTGCCCACCATGGCCGCAACCCTAACTCCTCACCCCCGAGATTGAGGAGAAAGGGATAGAACCGAGACAGTAGGAGAAGATGGGAATCCAGCCCCAACGAATCCTGCGAATCCAAGGTCGGCGCCTACGAATTCGGCGCCGCTGCTGCTGCCATGGCGGGGTGGTCGCGCTGCGGCATCTCACCGAGAGAAGGGTAGGGAGCTCTCGTGGCAAAGTAGTGGGAGAGGAGGGTGAGCACAGCGAGCGCGTGCAAAGCTTGGAGAAGCAGCTGGAGCGGCGCGTGCTTCGACGGCGGTGCCCAGAGGAGCGACGCAGGAGCGGCGTGAGCGAGAAAATGAGGGGAGGCAGAGGAAATGACAAGAGAGGAGTGGGGAAAGCAGATGGGGGTGAGAGCCGCATCAATCCACTCGCTGTGACGCGTGATGAGCCGAGTGGCAGGGCGCGTGGCGTGGTTGTGGTGCGAGGCGTGTCGGCCCAATAAAGGCCTCACGTCCGTCGTATGGTTAGGACGCTCTATACAGAGCATTACCGTTCTGGTTTTCATATATATTGGGTGACGAAAATCAAATGTGCAACAAAATACAAAGCGTCGACCAGTCCTAGAGGACCATGTCTAGTTTAGGGTCCAAATATCGGCCACGCCGTTGCCCTCGAGGTCCTCCACATTAGTTCCGTAACAATCCTAATCGGACCACCGACCCATTTGATAGACGCTTCAGCCTCTCTCCACGGAGCACAGGAGAGGAAATGCTCGCGCACGGGCACATTACCCGCCGAGCCGGAGTGTCCACACATTGGTTGTGACTTTCTAGGTTGGTGTAATAGCCGAGAGATGGTGATTCCACTCAGTCGGCTGAATGAATCCTAACAAGAATGAGCACCACGGCCATTTTTCACTTTGATTCTTGGGCGGTGGAGATGGTCGGGCCAGGTCGAGGTAGGAGCGTCGCGACCGTTTTCGTTGGGGTTGGAGAAGAAAGCGACAGGAAGAGGGTAAGAGAGGGGCCAACACAAGCGTAGCAAGATCTCGCCGGAGCTCTAGGTTGATGTAGGAGCTGCTGGAGAAAAAAAAAGAGATGAATAAGACTCTACTTTGAGCCATCCATTTTCGATCCAATGGCTGGTATCCAACGCCTAAAAGAAATTAAAGCTTCAAAAGCCTGGAATATAGCAACGCTCTTTTTTTGTCAGGCCAGGTAGCACGAGTATATTTTCAGACATCTTCAAAGGGCAGGAATATAGCGACGCTCCTTTTTTTTTGTCAGGACAGGCAGCGCGAATATATTTTTAGACAATTTTACAGGGGGCAGAGAAGAATGTCGCTTGTACTTGGTTTGTAAATACTGCATGATGTACCCCTTTTTCGAACTCTATACTGCATGTACTTGGAGTACTCGTGTGCTGCCTGCCGTCGCAGCTGGTGAATATACGTAAAAGAAAAGCAAAAAAGGAGCACAAGAGATGCAGTGGCAGTGGTGTTGGGCCGACTTGGCAGGTCCACGTCCACCTTGGGTTGGGTGTGACGTCGCCCATGCTTTGGGGCCGCCGACGAGGTTGCCGCCACGTCGCGACGCATCGCTTCATCCTTTTTTTTTCATTTCTTCAGTTTGTCGTGTTACCATTAAAAAATGGCGATTTACAATAAATATATAGTACGTCATAAACAAAACAAATTAAGTTAATAAGACACAACACATGACGAGGGCTGCAGGGTTTCAGTCAGGACGAGAATGATCGGCGTGGATCCGATGCTCAGCCGGACACGTCACACGTCTCTATCCATATAAGCTTTTTTGTCGGAGAGGATGAGGCCATGCATGGCCATCAGCATCAGGGGGATGCAATAGCAGTTGCAGTTGCAGTTGCCTTCTGGTACGTGGAGAATGAATGGAGAATTCGATCGGCTGGACCGCATCCACACGGGCTATGATCGCAACAAATAAATAAAACTCGTTTGTTTGTTTGCTTCCAATTCAATTATTGCTCTTTCATTTCATTAAAAAAAGCTTCTTTTGAAAAGGGACGCTTCCGATCTGACAGTAGGAGTTGCGTCCAAATTAATCGCATCTGCTTGCTGCCGAGGCGTCATTATAATATTCTATACGTATAGCTTAGTGCCTGAGTGATTTGAATCTTTAAGGTGAACTCAAGTCCTACGGATGCATAGATTTTGTGTTTGCTTCCTCTTCTTTCTTTCTTTTTCTAAAAAAAATCTAATAGACGGTTGCGAAATACTCCTAATAAGGGAAGGGAAAAGGAGATTTGAAGTCTTTCACTTGGTACAAATGTTTCTAGATTACTATTTACTTCCTCAAATTCCAAATATACCGCGCGATTTGATTTGTTGTGATTTTTAGGACCATAATTGAGCTGCTAATTTCTCTTATAATATATAAAATTTATGGATTTTGAGAAAAATCTTGACTACCTAAATATATTGTAACAACAACTTTTGTTTCATGTAATTTTGGACAGATTATTGAAAAGAGAATAAAAAAAAGTTTGAATCTTGAATGTGGATAAATGTACATACATGTAAGTTAGCAAGTAAAATGTGGGTTATGCGCATAGGAGGAGTACATGATTATTTCTATAAATAAACGTCACAAAACGTAGTGCTTTGGTCACTACTAAAACGTGATGGAATGAATCGACCTCCTTTTCCTGTACATGACCATGGATTTGTACATTTTTCTATTCTTTTCGTTCTAAATTAATTGTCGTCTTCGGTTTCCGTGCCATAAATTTAACTTGATTTATATAAAATACGTATAATATTTATATCTTTAAATAAATTTATTAAAAAACTATATTTAAATATTTTTCTAATAATACTAATTATGTATTATAAATATTAATATTTTTTAACATATAATTACCAACATTTGTATCGGGGAAGCGCGAGCGACGAATATTTTGAAACAGACGGAGTACGTCGCACGCACTGCGGGCATGATTGCACCTGCACTCGGAGAGGGGGAGTGCTGAGTTGGGTGGGCCAGGCCAGGTGTGTGCACACGGTGAAATGAAACAGAAAAGGCAAATGGAATCCCCCTGGCACCTTCCTTCGATTTCCTTCCCCTCCCGCCTTCCTTATCTTGCTCGCTCGAGAGCTCGGGGGAAAAGAAATTTGCCGGCCACCGCAAGCTCCACGACGCGTATTCATCCCACGCCGACGCGCCTCCCTTTCTCCTTCCTTCAATCACTTCCCGGCCCTTGGTATATAGCAACACCACCAGTCCACCATCTCGCTCGCCTCACGTGCCTGCTACCACTCGCTCTCCTCTGCTCCTTCAGCTCACCACCACCACCACCACCACCTCGCACCATGTCCGCTTCGCCCGACTTCTTCAAGCCCGCCGGAGCGCCGGCCTTCTCGCCGGCCTGCGCTACACAGCCTCCGCTCGTGTTCGGCGACGACTACGGTTACGATTGCAAGACGCCGACGGGAATCAGGATCTCCTACCTCAAGGAGGCCACCACGTGCCCGCCGGCGCCCAGGAAGAGGCCGCCGCCGCCGCAGCAGCAGCAGTGCAGGAAGCGCCTCTTCCAATCCGAGCCTCATCAGGCTGCTGCCGAGTCCTCCTCCGTCCCTGTTCCTGTCATCAGCCTCAGCCTCGACGAGCTCGAGCGCCTCTTCCGCCCGCTCCCGACGCCGGCCACCACCACCGACAAGCGACGCCGCGCCGCCTCCGCCGACAAACACTGCGCAGCTTGAATGAATTGATCCTTGAAGCTTAATAAGCTCAAATCTTGCACGCAGCTAGCTATGCTATGTGTCCTGCTTCTTGTCGTTGAAACTGCGACAAGCAAGCTCATTTACTAGTAGTGCTTCTTTTTAATTTATTCATTTATTGCTACTACAGTTCTTGTATATACAAATCAAATATTCAAATTTGCCGACCTAGCAATACTCCACTCCACTTCACTCTGTAAAAATCAATTTTATAACTCTTACTTTTATATGATTTATATATTAAATGAATGCAATACATTTTTTGTTGCTTATTCATTCATTCGAGCTATCAAGAAGAAGGGAGAGTTATCCTATCCTTGCAGTGTGTTTTACTTTGCCGCCAACGCCAGATTTTCATTTCGAAATCTTTGCTAATTTCGGTGTTTGTTTGGTACTACTGTACGGAGGAGAAGGATTGGCTGGCCTGGCTGCCTGGGTGTTTTTATTTTTCTTATGACACTTCCAATGCCGAAACTGGCTAGATGGTTTTGATAACAATTTTGTTCGATGCGCTATCAACAAGATCAAGAGGTAAGTCAGACAAAAATTTCAATAATTTAGACTTTATCGAAAAAAAGTTTACTATATTTTTAAAAAAATAAAATTCCTGTTTCTAATAATCTTTAAAAAATTACAGTGAACTAGTTTTTTATAGATGGAACAATTAGGTCCGAATAATTCTAAATATTAGATTTTTTATTTTTTTAGCATTTTTTTGAGAAAAGAATGAATTTATGAACAATCCGCTTTTCATGTTGGGCAAGGCAAATCAAACCTGCAACAAAGTCGAACTTTTTTATTTTTAATCTTTTAAAAAAAATTTTAAAAATTAATTTTCCGTTTCGAAATATGACAGAACTAGTCGTCCACAGTGGGCGTTTTTTAAAAAACGCCCACTGTGTGGGCGTTTTTTGTGACGTGGCACACAGCCGGCAGCCGCCGGTGCCGGCTTTTGCGGGCGGCCACCTGGCGGCCAAAAAACGCCCACTGTGTGGGCGTTTTTTGTTGGCGAGGGGGCCGCCTGCAAAAGTGCGCGCTGTTTTGCGGGCGGGCCTCGGAGCAGTAAAAAAACGCCCACTGCGTGGGCGTTTTTTGTTGGCGAGGGGGCCGCCTGCAAAAGCGCCCGCTGTTTTGCGGGCGGGCCTCGGAGCAGTAAAAAAACGCCCACTGTGTGGGCGTTTTTTGCGCTGCAGGGGGCCGCCTGCAAAACAGGCGAGGCCGGCCGCGCACTTTTGCAGGCGGCCCCCTCGCCGCCAAAAAACGCCCACACAGTGGGCGTTTTTTGACGTCCACCTATATATATCCAGCCCCCCTCTTCAGATTCTCATTATATTCACTAAAATTTTCAGAAAAAAAGAAAGAGGAGAGGAGGGAGGAGAAGGAAGTAAACGGCGAAGCCCTGTCAGTTTGAGACCTCGGCTTTTAGGTAAGTTTCTCATACATTACAAGTCTGTTGCTATGTATTAGTAAAATATAATATGCACTAGAGTTGTTTAGTTTTTAGTTGACTCTGGGTAGATCCGTGAGTAGTATGTATATTAGATCTATAAATAATGATGTTAGAGCATTGTAGTTCATGTTAGAAATAATGATGTTTCTTCTATGCTTTAAACAATGGATTGCATGATTTAAAATGTGACGAATATCGTATTTTCTCTGAATAGATATGTCAACCAAAGTGATGTTTCGGTTGTTCCATGGTAGTGGCACTGTCAGATATGGGCCGTATGGTATAGATCTGTCTGAATTTGGGTCAACACTAAAGGGGATAGATAGGCCAGCGGAAAGAAATTTTCGGTCAGTGTGTAACTGGTTAATGAGGATATTTCATATCAACCCAGAGGTGAACACAATAAAAGTAAATATAGTAGTCAACCATGGCAACGAAGAATGCTTCTGGGAATTGATGTCGGTAGATTGCACCAAAACATAGAAATGGTACGTAGAAAATGCATTGCAGCGGGGCTGGGAACCCAGCATTTTCATGGAGGTGCACGATAAAGACAATGCAACCTTGCAAGATGTGGAGGGTACAAGCATGGTTAGGACTGATGCTGAAATAGAAGAGGGAAACGACCGTGCTCAGCAAGGAGAAGAACAGGGACATGATGTGCAGGAACCAAAAAGAGAAGGAGAAGCCAGTGAGCCGAGAGGCTTGGCAGATGAGGGCGAGAGGATCAACTCCATTGTTCAGGCAATGGAAAACGAAGATGCGGCGAATGAGGAAGTGGAGGGTGATGAATCTTCTGATGAGGAAGGATGCAATGTGGATCCGTGCCAATGGTCTAATGAAGACTTCTCTGGACTTGCTATTTCAGAGGGATACCATGTTCCATGGGAGTATAAGGAGAATGAGGTAATCGAGGGAGCGATGTACGCAGAGAAGGAAGAATTGATGGAGGCAGTCAAGCTTTGGGCTGTATCACTGCAGAGGGAGTTCTGGGTAGCAAAGTCCATAAAGTTTGTATATGAAGTTAAGTGCATGAGATCCAGCGATGGCTGTCCGTGGAGGGTGCATGCATTCAAGGGAAAGTGAAAGGATTATTGGAAAGTGTCAGTAGTCACTCAGCACAACTGTCACTTGGAAGGTGTACAGAAGTACCACAGAAACATGATATCTGCATTTATTGCTGCAGAGATGTATTCAGATGTTGTGCATAATCTGGGATATGAGCCAAGGTCAATAATAAGGCATATCGAAGATAAATTCAAATACACCATTTCATATGCTTAGGCGTGGAGGGCAAAATAGAAGATTATCGAGATGAGATTTGGCACATTCAAAGCCTCATATGATAATTTACCATCTCTTCTTCAATGCATAGCTGCCAGAAATCCAGAGACATGTACAGATCTTATAACATACCCAACCATGGAGAATGACCGTGCAGTATTGGTCTTGCAACGAGCTTTCTTTGCACTAGGTGCTTGCATCAGGGCATTTGTGCATTGTCGTCCAGTACTCTGTATTGACGGGACATTTCTGACAGGTAAATACAGAGGTTAGATACTAACAGCAATTGCCGTGGATGGGAACAATCAAGTTCTACCACTGGCATTCGCTTTTGTGGAGAGCGAGAATACCAATAGTTGGTACTGGTTTCTGAAGCCTAAGGAGAATGAGCCTAAGAAGTGGTCTTTGCTGCATGATGTCGGCGGAGCGCGGTTTGGTATTATGACAACTAATTTGGCTGAAGTTTACAACTGGGTGATGCGTGGTGCTAGAGACCTTTTCTTGGTTGCCATTGTTGAGTTCATCCTGCATGGAACATGCAGATATTTCAGAGACCGGTACCAAGTCGCTGCCCTATCAATGCAAGTGCGAGGTGTTTTCTTCGGACATATGCTGACAAATTATCTGGAGGAAAAACGTAAGAAGGCAAAGGAGCATAGAGTTATAACTCAAGGTACTTCTGTACAAGAGAGCACTGATTTGAAATCTTATGTGCTGATAGGGCCAAGCGTGGAATATATAGAAGAAGAGTTGTGCAAGAATGCATACTTAAAGAGGATGGGTATTGCGCATGCACGTGCCACAAGCCAAGACTGTACCACAAACCATGTTCCCATGTTATTGCAGTGAGCTCGGAGTGTGGAATACTTGATCGTACTTTTGTATCTCCCTATTTCACCAAGGAAGCCATATTGCATACATGGTCACATGAAATTTATGGTTTTGGCATAGCGGGGAATTTTACAAGTACAGTACCGCAACCTACCTATATTCCAGACCCAAGTAAGATCAGAGACAAGGCTGGGCGTCGGAAGACAAGACGTATTCGAAACGCCATGGATGAGTCCGAAGCAGGTGGAAGGTACAAACGTTGCAGCAAATGCGACAAGGAAGGACATACTTACAAGAAGTGCCCGAAGGACTCAGACATGCCGACAACAGCAGAAGCCCCGCCATCAGGATCCAGATTGGATGGTACCCCGCCAACAGGAGAAGGGACAACTTCTAGGCCCACCAGGCCAAGGCGTGCACGCGTGCCTCGTGGTTCGGTCGTGTAGTGATGTGTAGTAAGCTTGGTTAAGATTATGTAATGTACGGTTTTTTCTTTGTTGTAACTGAAGTGAACAAACTTGTTGTTTGAACCTATCTTCCGGATGTAATGTTCATAATCTCAGTCTTGTATTTGAATATATTTCTGTTACATGTTGTATGTGCATTCTTTATGTTTCAAATTCGATCATTTCTTGTTGTACCTTAAATTTATTATTGTATACTTTTTCACTTTCTATTTGCATGTGTCATATGTGTTAACTGTGATAATGTCATGCAGGGATGGCGGACGACACACCAGAGCTGCTAGATCGAGGGATCGATCTGCAGCACCGCTCGTACCGTATTGCGGTGCAGAACGCCAATCTGCCCGTACTTCGACCGCGACCGTCCAGACGTCTACTTTCAGTGGACCCTCGGTTCTGCTCCAGGTATCCGTTGACTCTTTGAGGTCTCCCAATTAAGTACACATGGCTTCTTAATAACATAAAATTTTTATGTGCAGGTTACGTGAGGCAGGCCTCCTCCCGTTGTGTCGTCTTATGGAGGCCCGAGCTGGTGAGGCCGATGAGACGAGGAGGTGGAGTTTCGATAGGTCTCTTCTAGCAGCCCTGGTCGACCGATGGAGGCCGGAGACACACACGTTCCACCTGCCGTGCGGGGAGGTCGCACCGACGCTTCAGGACGTTGCGTTCTTGCTTGGGCTTCCCCTCGCTGGCGATGCCGTTGGGCCAGTCGACGGACTTCATGATTGGCGAGACGACATGATGGCCCGCTTCGGCCACGTACAGTGTCACCCTGCACTTCCAGCTATGAGCAGCCTCCCTCCGTACACGACCATGGGCCCGTCGCAGCAGTGGCTCATGCAGTTTACCGTAAGGCCTATTTTAAAAGAATTTTATCAATTTACAGTTGTACTCAACTTTATTAACTGTATCTTTTTCAGTCCGATCAGCTACACCCAGAGGCTGACGTGTACTCTGTGCAATGGAACTTGGAGGCCTACTTGTTGTGGCTTTTTGGCTGGGTCATGTTCACCAGCAGCGCGGGACATGCCGTCGACAAGGTCATGATCCCCTACGCGCGCGCGATCGCTGATGCTGACGAGGGAGCAGTGCCACAGTGGAGCTGGGGATCTGCAGTATTGGCGGCGACGTACAGGGGCCTTTGCGAAGTGTGTACGAAGATAGAAACAGGTTCTTTGCTCACTGGTTGCCCCTCCTTCTACAGCTATGGGCAGCTAAACGGTTCGCGATTGGTCGACCTGTGGTGGATCACACCGCCTACGAGGGGGACCTGTACTTGCAGCATCCGCCCGAGGACTTCCCCACCATGGGTACAGTCTGGTGCCATCGTCAGGTTCGTGTTCCTAGCTGACGTATATAGTTAATTCGTATCGTACCTTCTAACCCATTTATTGTTATATTTCAGCGACAATGGGCACATGTGCAGGTCACGCGGTCGTACAACGAGTTTATGCTGGAGTTCGACAGGATACAGCCGACCGACGTGATCTGGGAGCCTTACAGCCAGGAGGCTATCCACGCACGAGCTCCCCTTGGGCTGTCCACGTTGTGCACACGTGACCAGGCCTTCTGGCTGACGCTCCAACCGATGGTGTTCGACATATTCGTCGAATCGCACTGCCCAGGGCGTGTTTTGCGCCAGTTCGGTCTCATGCAGCCGTCCCCCGTCCCTATCATCCGTACCGTCCCTGCAGATGCTCATAGGTAAGTACTACTAACAACTGACTTTGAAAAATTAATCGCAGTAGACATGTCTTACTCAAATTTGTGTTCAGGATGACTCGGAAGGGACAGGTCGGCGGCAACTTATGGGTTCCACGTCTGCAGCCATACGTGGACGATTGGTTGCTTGCCACAGAGGACGTCGTTGATGAGTATTGCCCCCACACCGAGGACTCGTACATGATGTACCTCCGGTGGTACCAGCCTCGTACCCGCACACGTGTCACCTTCGTTCCTCCGGAGCAGCAGCCACACGTCGCCGCCATGGGTGACGCTTACCCTGCGCACCATGATCAGGAATACTTCCACGCCGTGAGTACTTGAATCTCTCATATATATCAGTAGTTCATTACGTATATCTTTCATCTTACTTAAAACTGAAATTAGGTCAATGGTATGCAACTACTTTACATGGAGGTTGACTCCGTGTGTCGTCGCTTGGAGGGTGGCTTGGCGTTGACAGTGGACGAGCAGCGCACCTCGTACATGCGGATGCGTACGACGCTTAGATCCGTGCTGAGGGCTCTGACTTGTTGGACCTCCGACGCAGTGCCTCAAATTCCTGCACCGACACCCGCAGCACGTCCTCCTGCACCCCAGAACAGAGGTAACTCTGTGTACCGCACCTCGTCTACCTATGTTTTTGCAATCTGGATGACTGTGTGACTTACGACGACACCTTTCACAGCGTTCTCTACGTCGTACCTTCGTTCCTCCGGAGCGGGGTCCTCGGTGCACGTAGCAGAGGCATCCAGGCACTTCACTCATGCTCCACCCAGCGCGTCGGCCATGGTGAGGGTTCCTCCGCTCAGGGAGCAGCCTAAGGAGCCTGGCCTTCGCCCCATGGAGTGGGTACCTCCTCTCAGGGAGTAGCCTGGGGAGTCTTGCCTTCGCCCCATGGAGTGGGTACCTCCGCGCAGGGAGCAGCTTTGACGTCGGGCCAGGGAGCCGGCACCTCGTCGCGGACCTACCGACTACCTAA
The DNA here is from genome assembly GCA_023333625.1 of Bothriochloa decipiens. Taxonomy (NCBI): domain Eukaryota; kingdom Viridiplantae; phylum Streptophyta; class Magnoliopsida; order Poales; family Poaceae; genus Bothriochloa; species Bothriochloa decipiens. The sequence continues at coordinate 1,016,451 of CM041629.1, forward strand.
TGACCTCCCGACTGACGCATCGATCAGCGACGAGGAGGTCGAGATCGGCTCGTCACAGCTTGCAGGAGCACCTCCGCCCTACACGCAGGAGTTATCACAGATGACTCCAGTGCAGCACGTCCGCACGACTCGAGGAGTTCCACCGGATTGCCACACCTACTCGTCGGGGCACGTGCGACCAAGGAGGCCGAAGAGGGGTAGGGGGCAGGGGCAGGGACAGGCTCAGGGACAGTAGTACCCTGTTCGATGTAATTACTGTCTTGATGTATGATACGCACTATCCTTTTGTGAAAATTTACCCTAAACCCTAAACCCTAAACCCTAAAAACCCTAAACCCTAAAAACCTTAAACCCTAAACCCTAATCCCTAATCCCTAAACCCTAAACCCTAAAAACCCTAAACCCTAAACCCTAAACCCTAATCCCTAAACCCTAAAAACCCTAAACCCTAAACCCTATACCCTAAACCCTATACCCTAAACCCTAAACCCTTACATGCTTGCATTACATCCGTTATAATAGTCCATTACAGCACAGTTAAAAGTCACAGAAACAGTTCATTACAATTAAATTATAGGTTCGGTAGGGCGATGAGCTACTAATCCGAATTCATCTAACAAAACGGCCCTAATAATCTAAAACATAACCGGGAAGCAAGTCTTCATCTTCAGAACCACTATCCTCTCCCATAAACGCATTGGTACGGCTACGCTCAGCTGCATTGGCCTCTTCTTCCTTTTTTTTGTAGTAAGCGGCCTCCAAGTCATCAAGGGCTTGGGTGAACGCTTCATGATACTCCTCTTCTTCCTTTTTTTTGTAGTAAGCGGCCTCCAAGTCATCGAGGGCTCCAAAAAATGCTTCATCATACTCCTCGTCCTCATCGTTCATCGGCATCTCCGCCTCCACCATCTTCTGCTTCATCTTCGCATCAGCACTCCTCTTTTCGGCCTCCTCCATCTTCTCCCTCGCATGCAAGGATGCTTCCTTTTCTCTCTTCTTTTTCCATGCATCACAGTCTTTCTTCCACCGAGCAGCACTTGGGGTTTGGACACACAATCGTCGGGTATAGTCAACCTGCGCTCACTTCCGCATCTTAATGTAGTTGTCCACAAGCTGAGTACCAGACCTGAACTTCAGGTCCATTAGTTGCTTTTGCTTCAGTGTATCCATGTATTCCCTGCGGTCTTCAACATGGGCAAAAACCTCCCACTTGCATTTTCTAAGGCTCTGTGATCGACCGGAACAATTTAAAGTCAGCAAATACAAAAAGTTTGGATATCAAGTGAGCAACAAGTGGAACAAAAGGACCTCATCGTAATCAACCATATGGCCGCACCAATAGCCTATTCCAAGCTCCGATGGTAGTAGGCCATACTGCGCTTCGACACCACATTTGCACAACACAGGAGGCTTGGGGGTAACCACTTTTCTCTTCTTGTCCACCTTCGGCTTCGGCCATTTGTTCTTTGGACCCCACAGCCACTCCCTGAAGTTACACTTCCGCAACAAGGTATACCCACCCTACAATGTGAAATGTTAGTACATGCACAAATACTAAGAAAGCCATGACCGCATACAATTTGCACTTACTCCGGCGGGGTTAGGACATTCGAACTCGTTAGACCTATCTGAACTTATTACAGAATAATCTCCACATTTGCAACGAGGCGGAGATTCAAGCCATCTCAATTGGGCTATTTTCTTCTCCTCGTCTGTCATTGGGGGGGTCAGGGGGAGGTGCCACCCACCGCTCGAATTGATCGGGTGGATTATGCTTCCCTTTCCACCATTCGTCAAACTGGAGATACCTTGGGTCGAATTTGTCTGGACCGTCAATCTACTGAAAGAAAAAGCACCGCTCATGGGCCTACAAAACATGATTGCTAACGACATTGTTAGAGATGCAAGAGCTGCAATTACTAGCAATGAATAAAGGCGCAGTGACAGAGGTGCAATTACTTACATTGAATCCACCGCATGTGTAGTAGCAACGGGCAGCTGTGTCCTCATGGCGAGATTGGCCAATATCAGCCGGTTCTCCACAGTCATAATTTGGGACAGGGACTGAGGAACAGGAGCATCCTTGCTAGACACGTCGGGATACAATTCTCTAGGGCGACCTCGTTTCTTCCAAAACTCCGTCCCCACAAGTTTTGCATATTTATTCAGAGAAAATACGATATTCGTCACATTTCAAATCATGCAATCCATTGTTTAAAGCATAGCATAAACATCATTATTCCTAAAACCTAAATATATCTATTCAGAGAAAATACGATATTCGTCACATTTCAAATCATACAATCTATTGTTTAAAGCATAGAAGAAACATCATTATTTCTAACATGAACTGCAATGCTCTAACATCATTATTTATAGATCTAATATACATACTACTCACAGATCTACCCAGAGTCAACTAAAAACTAAACAACTCTAGTGCATATTATATTTTACTAATACATAGCAACAGACTTGTAATGTATGAGAAACTTACCTAAAAGCCGAGGTCTCAAACTGACAGGGCTTCGCCGTTTACTTCCTTCTCCTCCCTCCTCTCCTCTTTCTTTTTTTCTGAAAAATTTAGTGAATATAATGAAAATCTGAAGAGGGGGCTGGGTATATATAGGGGGACCCCAAAAAACGCCCACTGTGTGGGCGTTTTTTGGTGGCCAGGGGGCCGCCTGCAAAAGTGGGCGCTGTTTTGCAGGCAGCCCCCTGAACAGCAAAAAACGCCCACGCAGTGGGCGTTTTTTTACTGCTCCGAGGCCCGCCCGCAAAACAGCGCGTACTTTTGCAGGCAGCCCCCTCGCCAACAAAAAACGCCCACACAGTGGGCGTTTGTTTACTGCTCCGAGGCCCGCCCGCAAAACAGCGCGCACTTTTACAGGCGGCCCCCTGGCCACCAAAAAACGCCCACACAGTCGGCGTTTTTTGGGCGCAAGTGGGCCACCCGCAAGAGCCGGCACCGGCGGCGGCCGGCTGTGTGCCACGTCACAAAAAACGTCCACTGTGGACGACTAGTTCTGTCATATTTCGAAACCGAAAACTAATTTTGTAAATTTTTTAAAAAAAAATTAAAAAAAATTCCAACAAAGTCCAGGGTCTAGACCAGGCCTAGAGGCCCATGTATAGTCCAGGGTCCATCGGCCCACCGGCCCGTTTGTCATGCTTGAGCCTCTCTTCTCCACGGGAAGGAGGAAATGCTCGCGCACGGGCGGCAGTCGTCAAGCCCAATGTCCGCACATTGGTCAGTCACCGTGTTTTTTTTTTCTAAACTCAGTCACCGTGTTTACAAATCAGTGAACAATACTCTTACATGCATGGGTGTTTGGACAATTTCAGAGGATTTTTTCGCCAGTCTTGGTGAGATTTTTCCCTGTCACCCCAAACAACGAATTGTCCATGTTAGCTTGAACTTCCTATAGTCTCAAATTGTCTTATTAATTTTTTAGAGTCAAAACATTTCTATAATAAAATAATTATATTTATAATACTATAAGTATTATTAGATTTTTTATTAATTATATTTTCATAGTATATACTTATTTAGTATTATAAAATTTTTATCAAACTCGAAATGTTTTAGCTCTTAATGCAAGTTGGAGCGGCCTATTTGGCATGGAAGGGGCACTCTTTTTCAAAGCCGACTGACGTGCTGACTGCCGTTGCAGCGGGTGAACGAACGGATGGATGGATAATAAAGAAAGGGAGGTTGAGTAAAAAGAAAAGCTTTGGGCCGACTTGGGTGTGACGTCGCCCATGCTTTGGGGCCGCCGACGAGGTTGCCGTGACGTCGTGCGACGCATCGCCTCATTTTTTTTTTAATTTTCTTCCGTTTGTCGTGTTACCATTACCTGTAATTGTTTATATTTAATATATAACCTGATATAATAGGAAAAAAAGATGTTCTCCTGGACTGGTAACAATCGTTGTGCTTTTCTATCTATAGCTAATATAAGAAATGACGATTGATAGTGAATAAACAAAGGTATAAAACTGGTAGAGTAGTCAGGACAGACGCCAGCGGGATAGCGAAGGATGCCAGTCAGGACGGGAAAGACCAACGCGGATCCGATGCTCCTCGGATCCAAGGGAGGTGTGTAGCCGGACACATCACACGTCTACTATATCCGTAAACTTCATCGAACTCTACCGTCGCCGGCTTACCTTTCCGGAACGGAGATAGGCAATGGTCGGCTACACCTACAATTTTCTTTCCTGTCGAAAAGTGAAATATACATTCTTTTTTATCAGAGAGAAAATAAAATGCCAATTATTATTGTTGTTGTTGTTGTTGTTATTTATTATTATTATTGAAGCTAAAGATTATATCTTATAATAGTAATATATTAACTAAAATAAAAGGTGGTGACGGGATCCTATGGGCATCAACCTGTCTTTTTGTCGGAGATGAGGAGCAGGCCATGCCCATCAGTGGATGCATATATTGCAACTGCGCGCAGTTGCAGTTGCTTCTAGTGGAGTGGAGAAGGAGAAATCAATCGAGTGGACCGCATGCATCTGCTCCTAACTGTCGGCGGCGTCAAGCTAGCTTTTGCGTTAATTAGCACACCACACGGCCTATGATCGCCGCAAATTAAACTCCTTTGTTTTGTCTGCTTCAATTATTGCTCTTTTTTCCCTTAAAAAAGGTTCTTTTGAAAAGGATGGACACATTATATTTAGACATGTAGCAAAAAAAATGTATAAATCTAGAAAGAAAACAAAAACGTCCTATAATTTAGAACTAGGACTACATGCTCACGATAAACATTACAGCACCTTTAGTCATATCTGAAACGTGATGGAATGAATCGACCTCCTTTCCCCGTACAAAGCCCATGCTGGATTAGTGCATTTTTTTTTTGTGGCGTTATGTTGCAGGGTGCAGGGTGCAAATTGGCCCACGCACTGCAGGCATGATTGCTTTGCTCTCGTCTGCATCTGCACTGAGGCTTGTTTAGATCGTGGAAAAAAATAAACCCGATAAATATTATTACTTTCGTCTTATTTGATAAATATTGTCCGATCATAGACCAATTAGGCTCAAAAGATTCATCTCGTAATTTTTAACTAAACTATATAATTAGTTATTTTTTTATCTATATTTAATGCTTCATACAATAAAGAAAGAGAGTAAAAAAATTATAACTTTTAAAGGACCTAAGCATGGCCTAAGTTGGAGAATGCGATGCGATAAGCCATCGCGCGCGGCGGCGGCGGCCACCGAAGGGAAGCTCTGCTTATCCTGCTTTCCTGCTGCAGGTGGAGACGTGCAGTCATGCCATCATGGAGATATATATAAGAATAAAATAAAATAAATGTTTCAATCTTGAACGTGGGTAAATGTACATAAGTACAAGCTATCAACTCTAAAGTATTGGCTCTAGCTGAGTTATTAATGTGTTTTTTTGAACAGAGTGCACATACATTTCAGATATTGTCAAATATGCTTATCTGAAATCGAGATTAATTAACCCTTAACTTTCCCACAAGGGTGCGAGCTGAAGAATATTCTTTTTCTTTCTTTGGAAGGAATTGCGAGCTGGAGTTGGGCGGGCGAGTGCCGAGGAGGAAGGGAAGGGAAGGGAGGAGGCATACACACACGGGAAAAGAAAAGAAGGCAAATGAAATCTCCTGGCACCTTCCTCGATTTCTTTCGCTTCTTTTTTTTTTTTATATATCAAATTTTTTCCCCTTCCTTACTTGCCTGCACTGCACCCGGATAACCAAAAGGAAAATACATACAGTAATCCTTCCATTCTTGCACCGCAAGCCCCCCTCACACGGCCACACCTCACGCGTATTCTAATTCATCCCCACACGGCGGCGCCCTGCTCCTCTCTCTTTTCCTGGTTCTTGCTCGTTGTTGGTATATAATAGCAACACCACCACGAGTCCACCACCTCGCTCGCTCGATCGCTGCTACCACTCACTCTGCTCCTTGCCTCAAGCAAGCTCGGCTCACCACCACCACCACCTCGCTACAAGCCTACAAGCCACCATGTCCGCGTCGCCCGAGTTCTTCAAGCCCGCCGCGCCGGCGGCCTTCTCGCCGGCCTGCGCCGCGCAGTCCCCGCTCGCGTTCGCCTCCGGCGGCAACGACTACGACTGCAAGACGCCGACGGGCAACAGGATCTCCTACCTCAAGGAGGCCACCACGTGCCCGCCGGCGCCCAGGAAGAAGCCGCCGCCGCCGTGCAAGAAGCGCCTCTTCCAGACCCAACCTCAGGCTGTTGCCGAGTCCTCCTCCGTCCCTGTCATCAGCCTCCGCCTCGACGAGCTGGAGCGCCTCTTCCGCCCGCACCCGCCGCCGGCCACCAACACCGACAAGCGACGCCGCTCCGCCTCCGCCTCCGCCTCCGCCAACAAACACTGCGCAGCTTGAATTGATCCATCCAGTCGTTGAAGATAATAATCTCAAGCCGAGGCTCAATCATCACCACTGCTATGCTATGTGTCTTGCTTCTCGTCTTGTTGCAACAAGCAAGCGCATTTACTAGTAGTGCTTCTTCTTTCTTTCTTTTTTAATTTATTCATTTACTGCTACAGTTCTTGTACAAATCAAATATTCAAAGTTGCCGCCCTACTCCACTCCCCTGTAAAAATCAATTTTACTTATATATTCGAATCAATGGAATCAAAATCTGTCTGTCTGTTTATTCATTCATTTATTCTCTTGAGAAGAAAGGGGGAATGATCCTTGCAGTGTTTTGTTTTGCCGCCAACGCCAGATTTTCCATTTCGAAATTTTTGGTGGTATGATTGCAAATTTCGTTGCTGGTACGGAGGAGTAGAAGGATTGGTTGGGCTGGCCGCTGGCCGCCTGGGTGGGTGCGGGTGCGGGTCACCTTCCACCCACCGGTCCCGGTCCACCACCACCTGCAGCTGATGCGGCCACCCGACTTTGACTTCCACGGGAAGGAACAGGAACGCGACTTTGACTCTGCCTACAAGTCCACACATACATTCATCACCGACGCCGCGTCTCCTCTTTCGGTGCCGTGCTGCTGCACCAAACCATCTGTCAGTTGCGAGCCAGATTGCAGCACCAGGGAATTTCTTTTTTTTTTTTCCATGTTGGATGCAATCTCAGGCCTCACCGGCACAGCACAAACTCCGAACAGTAACAACATATATGTAGATGAAGTTTGTTGTAAAAAAAAAACATATATGCAGATGAAGGTGGAAACCATCTCGTCTTCAGCCACTCAGGTGGCCAAACCAGCTAACAATCACAGCAAAGGATGAAACAAAGGATCCAAAAGACTACTCTTTATTCATTCATTCAAGAACTAGCTTTACGCTACTACTACTACTGCTCATTATTTCTGCACAGCTGTTCAACAATACGTACAATTTGGTCCTTCCAACTATGCGAGCAGAATGTGCCCTTTTCCACGGTTAAGCTACTATGGACAAACAGGGGAAGGAAGCCCGACGTTTCCGGGAAGCAAGGTGCGGTCAGGTCGGCTTCGGTCCGTCGTCTCTTCTCCTCATCAGTCATCGCCATGGTCTACTGTCCTGCTCCCAGACTGCACCCGAGCCCATTCTTCTGCAGTTTATGTCATACGTACATATACTTATTACTACCCCAGTACCACCCAATCCCAATGAGCTTGTTTATACACCAGCACATAGGAACGTGTATCGTCTCAACTGGCCCTTCCTAGCGCTCCCCGGCATCTGCATACTGTTCCAAGTACTCTCTGATCATCAGCCTTTCCTCGTCCGTGAGATCAGGGTCCGGACCAGTCAACCGCTCCCTGAGCTCCTTCTCTTCGTCACTGGTACCATCTCTGGAGACCTGAAACCAAAGAAAAGCATGCAGCCTCAGCTCTCAGCTATATGACACCTATCTGATTCATTCACCATAGCGCCGGCAGATCGACAAGAGCATCTCACCTGGACATAGTTGTTCACGTGACCGTCGGCATTCGGCTTCGTTAACAACTCATGCTCGTTGCATAGCCACTTTCCATCCACTATGTATTTGTATTCATACCGTCCTTCCTTCAGGAAATAGATATGCCAAACGTATAAGATATAGTCATATGGCGAGTACAAAATTCAACTCCTATGTTTTGTTCCAAAGGTATCACAGACAATATTTTGTTAAGAATGCTGCAGTCATCATAAGACTTTCTGGACACACAGGATGATCAGAGTTGTATTTTTTCTATGCAAGGTCAGTGGTGACGATCTTTCCAGACTTCCACAAGTCAGAACCCCATTTCCTAAGGTGGTTAATCAAATGTAAAGATATATATAGTATAAATGATCAAGCTGGATGTCAACAACACACAGATGGTCTACATATACCATGTACGGTCAAGAAATGATTACTTTCGACAATGCAATTATGGATATTGATGAACTTTTAGACAGTTTCTAACATATGCATTTTATACTCACAGGCAACTCTTTCTCAAGAAACCAAGCTCCTTTCTCCTCATCATATGTCAAAGGAATTCTCTGAAAGGATAATACCAACCAGTTAGAGACTTTTGCATGGGATCATCCAACAAAAATGTTTGACATGTAGATGGGCTTGTTCAACCATCATAGCCCCTTAGCAAGTGAGGGGAAATCATATTTGTAATTCTGATTTAGGCATATCTATCTAAAGCAGATTGCAAGACACAAGTTGTGCAAAACGGAGATGATAGTACTGCATATGAATCTAACTGATGTTAAACAGGAGAATTTGTGAGAGCCTCTTATTGTAGTCTGCAGGTACAAGACATTAAGTGTCATGTGCATACAACAAAACGAATAATATCCAAAACCTAGTTTAAAGTAACCTTCTGTGTTATTGACAACTTGACAGCTGCATTAAAATTATGCTACTTACAATCAGTGCCAATATTAAGAGTTAACCAGGGATAACGGCCTTCCTGTTTGAGACAAAGTTTCTGAGCTAGCATGCTGAAACCCAGATGAATGTCCTAGTTTCATCCACAAAGCAACCACATAGGGATATATTGCCAGTTTAATCCACCAAGCCTTATACAGAATATATATGTGCCCCCTCCAGTCCAATATATATGACATCGCGACCGCAGGGGCCAGTTCAGTTAACAAAGGCTGCTTTGTCGGAACGTCGTATTAATATGGCCAGAGGTAGACAGGTAGTAGCATCTAAGTTAATATGCCACTTTGATAAATGCCCTAATCCTAGTCACGTTCAAAAGGGAAATATTTAAACACACAATTTTAGGAAAAACATACCTGGCCCCAGCCAATGTCAAGCCCAGAAATTTCAACAGATGAAGAACCATCGTCTTCCCACTTCAAAGTGATTGTGTTTTCGGATAATCCTGTCAGCTAAATAATAAGACAGTCAACGCTTAGTAGAAAAATCTTTGACTTGCCATGATCTGTATCCATCTTCTCCATCATAACTACTACTGAGAAATTAGTACAATATTCACTTACAATATCAGCAGTTGCCAACTTAATGGCTTCCAACTTTGGAAAGCAAGGCCGTTTACTCTACAAAATGAAAATCGAATTTAAGAACAGATAAATCAACAGAACTTGTCTACTAGCTGTATGGTAACAGCACTAAGGCTACCGACATAAATGGAGTATATAGAACAGATGCAGGGGACCATCAAAATTCCCACAAGCAGGCAATCATTAGATGTTAGTTTTCCAGTGCACATATAATCGGCACATTATCTTTTCTTCCAACAAACAAAACTGCTGAAATATTTGAAAAAGGTTGCACTAACTGCAATGAATTACCAGCAGCAGCTGATGTCCTTCGTTGAGACTATACCCAAGAATCCAGAACATATAAGCCAACTGAAATTTTACAAAAAGTGCTCAGACTTAGAAAGCTATCAAATAACAATGCTCAAAGCTGTGGAAAACAACAAATTGTAACCAATGATGTGCCCCCCTAAGTACTTTTTTCTAATTAAGTTACATAACTTGGAAGAAATTAGACCGAGTCAAATCTTGAGGTTACTAAAGCGCTACAAAGCTGCAGATTGTAGCATTTGTGCTTATTATGTCAGTGCGCCATGGGATGCTCTTTTTTTATCTAGGCATAACTTTGTAACTTGGGAGGATTGGAAATTAGTACTCTTTCTAAAGCACATAAGCATGGTTTTCTCCAAAAAGTTTCCTTTCATTCAACCTGGCTATCAGCAATATAAGAAAAATAATGCAAACTTACTGCAGCAAAAGGATATCTAGAAAACAATAGGATTCCGTAAAACAATAGGCTGTCTTGGGAAACAAAAAAAAAAAAAAAAAGGGCTATGTAAACCTACTGCAACAGCAGGAGCTCTTCCAAGTCCAGCAGTACAATGTATATATGTTACACCACCATTACAGTTGACAAGCTTGTGCAATTTGCTAACCACAGCAGGAAGCCTCAATCGCAAATCAAAAGCATCAAAATCCCTGTTGTAATTAAACATAGGAACAGTTTAAATATGCAGAATAACAGCAATAGGGGGAAAAAGGGGGTTTAGAATAGATCAATGCTACGAAAAAAAACTGGCAACTGGCATATAAGTTTATGGAAATACAGATCCTCTATTTCCTCAAGAGACTATAGAGGTTATAAACTTAACTAATGGGCATTACACCATGGTGAAAACGATATAGCTAATTGCATATAAACAAGGCCAGTGATTTGTGCCACAAAGTTCTTGGCCCTAAACTTCTAAAAAGGAAATAACAACTGTTTGGTACCTAATTTCAGCGCGGCAGTGCATGATATCTTTGAATTGTAGAGAATAATCTTGAATGGCACTGATGTCAACCCCAAAATATCTGAACAAGTTGGTTGGTAAAGGAAGAAAGATATATTCACGGAATGGAAGCATTATATGGCAGTTGAAATAATAAAAGACCATTTCATTAAAATACAAATAAACTTTTAGAAGATATTTTTGTGCTGCATTGGCCAACATAGACACATAAAAGATTAGACTACTAGGGAAGAAGCTCATCTTTATAGATATTGATAACTAACAGAGTCAGCATGAAAACGGAGTAACCCAGGTAGTAGTTCATAGAAATTACAAAGACTGGGAGGCTGTTTTGTTGTGTTTGTTGCTGAAATGAAGGGATTAACTTTACAACTCCTAAACAAGCTGTCTGATTTAGCAAATTTGAGCCCTTAAACGGGCGTATGAAATTGATGATTTCAAATCAAATCAAAAGATTGGTAAAGGTAGCTGATTATGCGTCACAAAATATTAGTGGGGATACTCAAGATCTGAATCTTGCTGCAAGCAGAATACAGTTTTTACACCAATCTTCCGAAGCTTATCAACATCAAGTGGGCTCTGCACATGAATGCAGATAATCAGACAGAGGTAGGGGCTATGGAGCGATATTTCTGTATAAAGAAGGATGTGACAAGCACCTGTAAGCAGGATCCTACAATCAAGTCTGGGCGTATGAAGTTGTAGTTCATTCCAAGTTCATGTCTATATGTCAACGCTGTAATAAACAAGGAAAAAAGGAACACATATCAGAGTTAATAGACCAAACTTACTAAAAGAGTAATGCAAGCACAGGGGTTAGACGGCAAGACATTGTTGAAGCATGAAGTGGGGACACAGCTGTTGTTGCAACAAAAATACATGTGAAGCATTATTGCAGGATCAGGTTTTGGCAGACTGGACATGATAAGTTAAACATTCAGGAACAACTGCTCATAATCGCCGGATTGTGTTTGAAACCGGAAGCAGACGTAAAGGAAAATGTCAGACTACAATGGAGAGCGAGTGTTTGTTTCACATGTTGTCTGATCACACAGACAGCTCAACACTCTGATTGTGACACACGTACGAGTCTAGGAAATATTTTATTTCCCAGCCATAAATTCATCAAGTCAGCAATCAATTTGCCCAAAATGTGATAAGGCAGTTAGCGTCTAACAAGGCCTAACACACGCAGAGGCGGGCATTCCGTTTACCTGCTCCCATAGCCTGCGTCATGTTAGTGCTGTACACTTCAGACTTCTCAGTGCCCATCTCCACGGCGCTGCTATCGGCACCGGAAGTGGATGCCCCTGGTGCCTGCAACGGCCAACCCAACGAGGTAACGAAACGACTCTCACACTGACAGTAACAGTAACCGGCGATTCAGCCATTGCAGGCTGCAGCCTCTATCGAGCGAGACACCTTATCCTCAGTGTGAGGATAAGATTGCCGTTGTCGAATGAAATCGGAAATGACGAGGTGGAGTTAACGCTTACAGTTTTGACGGTGTTTGATCGTCGACTGCCGCCGCGAACCATCGCCTAACCGCACAGCGACAACCAAATCAGATTGAGAAAAAAAACAAAACAGAATGTCCACAGAAACACACGGAATCGGATAGGTCCGAAGCCTCACCAGATTAAGCGGAGAGGGCCGCCTCATCGACCTGGATCCCACGATTGGAGGCTCCCTGGAGGAAATTCCATGAGCGGAGCGAGCAGGCGAGCGCGTTACCAGAGGGCACCGAAGCGGAACGACGAGGGAGGGAAACGGAGGGGAGAGGGGCGCTTACTTGAGCAGGTTCTGGAGGCAGTTCATGGCTTCCGCCGGCCGGGCTGGTGCGCGCGGGACGGCGAGGCGGAGGCAACGCGGGTCCCGTCCCGTAGAAATATCTCGCGAGAAGAGCCGGAGCTCGCAGTGGCAGCGGTGAACGACGGAGAGGGCAGGGACGACGGGGACGGGCGGGCGGGGGCAGGAGAGGAGTTGGGGAAGCGTCCGCGATGCGTGGACCCGGTCTATTAAGCCCATGCCGTGCGGCACCTCGTGGTCGTGGGCCACGCCGCGTTCCGCGCTGCGGGTGCGCGGGGACGGGGAGGGGACGACGGTCTATGGACCGCGCCCATGCGAGGCTCTGGTCCCGTGACGTGGGCCGCGGTGGTTTGCCTTTGGCTAAATCGAGTGGGCCCACCCTGGTTAATCGCCTTTTGACCCGTTCTTTCCCGCAGCGTGAAAGCGATCGGGACGGCGACGGGTCACGTACGCAGTACGCTCGGCTCCCCGGCGCGCGTCTCATCGGACGGTCCGTGAAGCCGCACGTGTCATGAGATCGACCGTCCGTCTCCTGTGCTGTGTGGATCACGTCTTGTTTATCCGTCGCGATGTGCCTGCTGCTGGTGCTCGTAGCGCGCGCCACTTCGCGCCGTCTCTCTCGCGTCTTTTTATGATTTCCCGCAAGATTGGGTGCGATGTGGAAGTGGAATTGATTAATCAGCTTGGCCATGCATCTTGATTCTTGTATCACAAGTGTTAATTCTAGCAAATTAACAATTAGTAGCATCTGTAAAAGAAAATTGTCTGGGCCTAGGACCTTCGATGACCATTTAACAAAACTAACAAAACGTACGATAACAATTTAAAAGCTGCAGTAAGAAGAAACTACAAACCCTCGCAAGGATCCACTTGCATTCACATAAAAACCACTACGAAAGCTTATTTTCAATGACAAACAGATCCAACCACGTACACCGTTATGGCTCTATTTAGATATGTGTTATGCGACCGCGTGGTGCGGATGTGAAATCACAACCGAAGAGCCACATTATATGAAATTTCTTTCGGTTTAATATCGTGGTGAGAAAGTCACACACGGTCATGGGAATCAGATGTTTGGCATGACTATTTGTGATCCTTACAGTCAAAGATCTATAATAATTTGATTATAAGAATATGTAGGCAAGATCGATCATTGATGTTTCTCGAGGGCTTTTCTTGCCTCACACATGTGGTTAAAAGTTATATAACCTCCTTTTTATCACATGATGTTTGTTCACGCGCTTGAAAATATACAAAATCCATGTAGCCGCTTTTTTTTTTGCAAAAAGGATTGATTACTCGATGAACATGCTAATCTTCCGCAATCTAGACATGAGTTCATCTAACCTAGAATAAAGAGGGAGAAAAGTCTAGATATAGAAAGCCCCGTATGAGGAACTAAGTGACTCATAAAATAGCATATCCACGGATTGCTACTCTAGAAAAAGTCTAGGATGACAAGTGGATTACAGTTTCCAATTAACCTCTAGAGAGATTTGTATACTGTACTTGAAATATAGATGCTACTATGGTACTGCCCAATCTAGAGGACAGCGAGGTTGTCAAAGCTTGTGCTCTTGTAAACATACATGACTACATGAGTAACTAAGAGTATCTTTGAGAGTTGTCGAGTATCCGGAAAAGGGGTACCCCAAACCTTCGATTAACCGGACTAATCTCTGAAATCAGCAACGCAAATCCTCCATCGACATCTTTCGCTATCGCTCGAAAGCCCACAGGCTAAGGCATACTGGGCCGACCTACGAACGGGCGTCGACAGCCCAAAGCCACAGCCTGATCGACAGGCTACCACGCGGACCGAGACTGTACGCTCGAGGGCACGATTCGGGCGACCCCTCGAGGATGGAACTTCGCTCGAGCGAAAGGGTCGGCCTTGAAGGCGGAACTTTGCCCAGCGAATGAGCTAACCCTCGAGGACGGAGCGTCGCCCGAGCGAACGAGCCCACCCTCGAGGACGGAACTTCGCCCGTGCGAATAGGCAGCCCTCGAGCACATATACCCCTCGGCTACCTACTCTCCGTACGGATCCAGGCGCATTCAATGCATTTTACCTGCTCCCGCCTAACCGTATGGTCACAGTTACAGTAACAGTTGCGAGTATGGCAGTCGAATCCTGCTTTTACCGCCCATATCCCAGAATCCCGCGGATCGTACCTCATTGTTACGCCATACCGAGCACTGTGCCCCTCCCAGCACCCCCTCGAGACGCGTAAGTCAGCACATTCCCCGTATTTCTCGGGATTCGGCCTTATCCGATGGGCCTCGACCCCCTCGACTCAACCTGAGGCCTCGACCGTCGTCCCTCGGCTCCGTCACGCTGACCCTCGAGCGGGACTTCAACAACTCCGGTCAACACTTCAACAACCTCCGACGCGACGGCTGCAGGACCTCCCATACCGACGTACACCTTTACAGCGGCACCGACATGATCGGCATCAACGTCATATGTCACTGACCACGTTAGCCCTAAAAACATGTATTTCTGTGCCCCTCCTTCGCTTGTAAAAGGAGGCGCCAGGACTCTAGAGGAGGGATTCGAGAGCATCAGACGTTAAGGCTTCAGATCACAGAACAACATCGTGAGACGGTGTGAAGTAGAGAGCTAAGCGCCCGAAACACTCGAGCTCCAGCTCACACTTCTCACATCCGCTTGTATTCACCCCTGTACTGGCACTTCGGTGCAAGATAACACGAACTATCCCCCCGATAGACGTAGGGCCTTCTTTGCCCGAACCAGGATAAATCGCCGTGTTCTTCTTGCATCACCCACCGAATTAAAGGAGCACGCAATTACGAATTTATTCGTTGGTGTTAACCCCCAGGTCGAAACACCGATAAGAGTCATTTAAGTAAAGATCACTCTGTCTTTGTATCCTTCGATACTTTGCTATAACTTGTGCATATATAGAGTGTTATTTCCATTATCCAACTCTAACCCACGAGAATCCGAAATAGGTGATATCTATATTTGAAAAATCACATTAAAGAGGTTATTAGAGTGTATTTTTTCCACTGTAAATTAAGAACGATAAAAAGGCCTATTTGAGTCGCTCTAAGTCGTATTCTTTTTTAAAGGAAATTGTTATATTCTAGGTGTCTATAAGAAAGAATCGTAGGCTAGTATTTTATGGTAAAAAAATCAACCACCTAAAATATAAAAAAAATACATTGTTTGTTCTGTTCCCATCTCGGAATAAGAAAGAGATGAGAGCATCTCCAAGAGATTAGTTAAAATAACTATCCAAATTTAGTTATTTAGCTATTATACAAAATAAATCTTACTTTAAAAAACTAGACTACTCCAAGAGACTATCTAATTTAAGACTCTCCGTATTCAAAAGCTTGCCACGTCACTGATCTCCCTTCTTTTCGAATCGCCGCGACGTCATCGTCGTATGGTCTAGAAAGCCACCGCCGCCTAGGAACTCTACATGTCACCTTCGTCAATTTCAAGCGGCACAAGCAGATTGCCGTCGTGGTGCTTGAATGCTTTTCGGCATCGATCTCTGACCGCTCCCACGACGACGAGGTGGAGATCGCTGCCCAGTTCTTAGTCTGCGCACCTTGCAGCAGGGTACGAGAGCTTAGCATACACCGCCGTGCGCTCGTGCCGCTGCTTGGCGACAACCCACGTCAACATGCATGGCATGTCATACGCCGTCTTTGTCAGCACCCAGCCCACCATTGGAGTCGAGCACTTCCTGGTGCAAGATTCAAGTTCCTCCTGGTTGTCATCCTCGGCGCCCTCTCCGGCTCTCCGCCACACGGTCCACGGATGTGAACAAGGAATGACAGCGTGCGGGGCGTGCGGGGGCAACGGCCAGGTACTCGCGCCGCGAGATATGGCGAGCGGGTGCCGCTCGCTTTCCCTAGCGACCGAGAAAGCCGGGATAGAAAACTTAGTATTTTAGAAAACGATGTAGCGAGTCTGTTGGACATGTTTTATCGCTCAAAAACTCAAAACCGGACTATGCGGAAGGTTTTACCGAGTCTCTTGAAGATGCTCTGAGAAGAAGTAATAACAGTAACGGATAAACGCTTTGGCTTGACAAGAAATACAATCCTGCTCGGAGTCGGAGAAGAGCCTGAGAGGAGAAGGGGAAAAGGTTGACTCGAGAGACCTCAGAAGAGCACACCCCCACGCCGCGCGCGCCTCCGCCATGAGAGATCCCAAGCCGAGGAGGAGCCAAGCAGCCCCCACCCTCGCCGCCAAGATGCGGAAGCACTCCACCTGGCTCCTCCTCCTGCTCTGGTTCGCCCTCTCCCTCTGCCTTTTCCTCTCCGCCACGCCGCCCGCCGCCGCCCCGCTCCGCCGTTCCTCCTTCCTCCGCTCCAAGCTCCGCGCCCTCGCTTCCACCGCCACCACCGGCGCAGCTGCGGCGCCCCGCGTCCGGATCTATGTCTACGACCTCCCCGCCCGCTTCAACCACGACTGGGCGGCCGGCGACGCGCGGTGCGCGCGCCACCTCTTCGCGGCCGAGGTGGCTGTGCACGAGGCGCTGCTCGCCTACGACGGCCGCGCCGCGCGCCCCGAGGACGCCGACCTCTTCTTCGTCCCCGTCTACGTCTCCTGCAACTTCTCCACGCCCAACGGCTTCCCATCGCTGTCGCACGCCCGGGGCCTGCTCGCCGAAGCCGTCGACCTCGTCCGGGCCCGGATGCCGTACTGGAACCGCTCCGCCGGGGCCGACCACGTCTTCGTCGCCTCCCACGACTTCGGCGCCTGCTTCCATCCCATGGTGAGTGAGCATGTCCGGCGAAAAGCTCCCGACTTTTTCTGGGCTCAGTTTGTTGCGGTGCTTGGTTGGTTGCGTTGCGTGCTGCTCGCGCACCTAAATCTCTTGCGTGTAAATAGGAGATTGTAAGTAGCAAGTTAAGAGTACTGATTTGCTTGCGCTCTGGCTTGGAAATGGCATACAACAGCTAGAATGCGGGCATGCAGCTCACCTAGTTCTGAATCCAAATCAGATACAGTTCATTTATTTCTTGCCAAATTGAGCTTAGGCCATCTAATTTCCCATCCCACATACTTCGAACTCATCTTGTGCTGTCACAATGGAGCTCACAGCTCAGTTTAGAATTTAATAACTGATTGAACACACCTTGCCAATCCTGCTTATTTAAGGCTACTTCCTATTCACTGAAAAAGTTCCTTATTTTTAATTAGGAGGATGTAGCCATCTCCGACCGCATACCAGAGTTCCTGAAGAGATCCATCCTGCTACAGACATTTGGTGTCCAAGGACATCACGTATGTCAGGAGGTGGAGCATGTTGTGATCCCACCTCATGTGCAACCAGAGGTAGCTCATGAACTACCAGAACCAGAGGAGGCTCAGAGGGACATCTTTGCCTTCTTTCGAGGCAAAATGGAGGTGCACCCCAAGAACATTAGTGGTCGCTTCTACAGCAAGTAAGCATATACTGAAAGCCCTTGCTTCTCATTTAGTTGCTTCATCTAGCAATTGTCCATAATCACTTGTAAGGGGATTGATTACGGTGTTACTCCTAGGCTATGCTTCATTTTCCATAATAGTTAGTTTTTTTTCAATGCTTCTACTTATGAATAACATAACAAGATTTAGTTTTTTTCAATGCTTCTACTTATGAATAACATAACAAGATCTTGAACTAAACTAAATCTGACCATGCACTTCTCCTTATAACAGGAAGGTGAGGACTGAGCTTCTACAACATTATGGTCGCAACCGCAAGTTCTACCTTAAGAGAAAGCGGTTTGACAACTACCGATCAGAGATGGCTCGGTCATTGTTCTGTCTCTGTCCACTGGGATGGGCGCCTTGGAGTCCTCGGCTTGTGGAATCAGTCCTCCTGGGCTGCATTCCTGTTATAATTGCTGATAACATACGTCTGCCGTTCCCTTCAGTCCTCCAGTGGCCGGAGATCTCATTGCAGGTGGCTGAGGAGGACATAGCCAATCTTGAGATGGTGCTTGACCATGTTGTGGCAACCAATTTAACTGTGATACAAAAGAATTTGTGGGAACCAGTGAAGCGTAAGGCTCTAGTTTTCAATCGTCCGATTGAGGTGGGAGATGCTACATGGCAAGTGTTGAGGGAGCTTGAGGTTTTGCTGGACCAGTCTCAAAGGAGGAGATATGTTGGATCTTGGAGGAGGTGAAAATCAGAAAATGTCAGTTTTGTATAATTTGTTGCAGCTGTGCACCCCCCTGCTCTGCAGTTCACAGCATGCTGCCCTGGCTGACGACATCGACATCGAGTCGAGTCTTAAGTCTGAGATCCACCTCTGAAATGGGTTTTTCTTGTCAGAAATTCAGAATGTCAATCTCAAAACCAGAACTATACTTCTGACATGGATTCCAGAAACTCAGAATATTGATCTTGCCATCTCGTGCCAGAGATCACCACTTTCAGTTAGTCAATGGGAATGTGGGATGCTAACTGAACCTTCCTTGGCTTGTTGCCTGATTATTGTCAAACTGGAGATCCCAATCTCGGTTGACGACTTGACGAGTTGACCAACTCTGTATGCATAGGGAAATTGTTGGCACATTTTTTTATTCTTTTGAGAAGTGGGAAGAGACTGCTTTTCTTGCCATAGAAAGAACATAGATCTATGGTATTACAGTTTTTTTTTTTCCTGGTTGTACACCTGTATAGCTGCTGGGCTGTTCCAACTTGGTATGCTGCTTCACTTCTTCTGTAAATAGAATGATGTCAAAGAATCTATTGATTGTAATGTAAGATAATCATAAGCACTTTAGCCTATTAAAAGAACAGCGAAACATTACTAAGATATATTCTTGGCGCCTTTCTGTAGCAACTGTTGTTCAGATGAAAAATTCATGTTTTTGCTGTTTTCTGGAAATTCAGCACAAATGGGTATCTGAATGATGAGAAAAGAAGATCAGATTTGTCGTTTCCTATACATGGGCCATCTATCCTCTGTAACCATTGTCTCAACCATGATACTCCGCAGCGCAGGCATCTAGAGTTCTATTTTACACACATCCAGAAATATAGCAGAAAAATTAGTACTAGTACTGAAGTCCGACCAGGGAGAACACCTAGTACTACTACTGAAGCCCGACCAGGGGCAACACCTAAACACCCCCGTGTTCGTCACAAGCCTATGTTAGATATAATAAAACATTACCGCAGCAATGTTGGAGCCAGAATGTGCTCATATGTAAGATACACATTGTTGTTGATTCAGGATTTATGTGAGCAGAATCCATATTTGAGCAAGTCGAACACGCCTGATAGATTTATCCAGGCAAAAGGGATCAATCTGGTAAAACTTTTTTTTCGCCCGGTTACTTTTGCAATCACAATGAAAAAGTACAAGGATATAAATCTCTTCGTGAATATCCACAAAGAGTAACCAGGAAACAACTGTGACAAAATGGTAGAAACATGCATGCTTGTTGTAGAGAACATAGAGTGAAAGCCAATAGAAAAAGATGTGAATGAACATAGGTTAATGGAAGCAAAACATTTCCAAGCATTCCAAATGCCGTCCGCAGTTTACATGCCGTCAGGTGCCATTAACTTGTTATTTATTCATTGGAACAATTCACGTGGTGTCATTGTTGATCCATCGGATGGACATAGAGACATGCCATTTTATCAATCTAGCTTTGTTGATAGGATCAATTTCTCGAGGCATAGAGCAACATCTGCCTTGAGTTCAGATACAGTATATATCTTGGATACTCAAGAGCATACACCCTTGCATGGAGTGTCCTTGCAGCGGCAAACGGGCCTCCCTGAAAGCTCCCATCCATTAAACCCACGTTCTAGGACCATGATGTTCTTTACCCCTGAATCTTCCTTAGCCTCTGAAAGATAGTCATGGAACAGCTGTGCACACGATGGGCCCCGAACCTGCAATGAGGGAGCATGTTAAAAAGAACAGTAGCAGTGACTCTTTGAGATTGAAGAACACAGGTCATATAATAAGTAGAATTCAGAAAGAGGAATGGATGAATGGATCCATGGCGAGCGTTGCTTGATTTCCCTTTATGACCGATGTTGCAATTGTTGGATGATGACAAGTGCCTAATGAAGCCTACTTACCAAGAGGAAAAAAAGAAGCCTAATATTGACACTGTTATGTTACCTGAGAAACTAAGAAATGCTAGTTTGCAAACTTCTTTTAAGATAAAGCTCTGACTCAGGATTTCTGATTCAATCAAAAAGCCATGAAGACAAATCGGTCATACGCTCTGACGTTGTAGTGCATCAAGGATAGATCAATGGTTGACTCTAATGTTGTACAAGTAACTGTGAACATGGTTGGAACAATAGATTTGTAGTAACCCCGCAAAAAAAAAAAAGATTTGTAGTAGTAGTAAATAAACATGTGAAATAGAAACCTGATGGAAATTAGATTTCATCATGAAGTTCACCCAAAGGTTTCCTTTATATATTAGCATTGAAATTGCAGTGTTTGGGGTCTTGAATCAGGACAGTAGCATAGAAGAGCTAAATCGAATCAGTATCAGCGGGCACGATGCAATGAGTGATTACATGGAGCGCAGGGAGATCCCCTTCCCAGGAGCCTAGGGCCTAACTGACCTGTTATTACTCCTAGTATAAGTTTGCAAGCGCACAGGAACGGAGAAACAAAGCAGGGACGCGGGTAGGATGCCTATGTTCACCTTGCTGAGGGCGCAGTGGAAGACGAGGGTTTCCTTGGTCCCGGTTGCCTGGGCGAGCTCGGGCATCCGCTCCGCGAAGGTGTCGCTGGCGTAGTGGTGGGACCCCGCGATGTGGCCGTCGTAGCCCCTCTCCTCGTCCCTGACGTCGACGATGGCGACGCGGGCGTCGCTGGCCATGGACATTAGCTGCGTCGCCGACACGTACGACACCCCACTCCGAGCCATACTCCGGCAGTCCGGCGGGCGGCGCTGATGAGCAATTTCCCCCGGCCGGCCCCCGGAGAGAAGGGTCAAAGGGTGGACGACTGTGGTCAGATTCGGAATTTTTTTTATTTTTATTTTTTTAAAAAAATTTACAATTTTAATTTTTGTTTCGAAATATAACAAAACTAGTCGCCCACGGTGGGCGTTTTTTAAAAAAACGCTCACTATGTGGGCGTTATATGTGACGTGGCACAGGGCCGGTCGCCGCCGGTGCCGGCTTTTGCGGGCGGCCCCCTGGCGTGTGTGGGCGTTTTTTGGTGGCGAGGGGGCTGCCTGCAAAAGTGCGCGTTGTTTTACGGGCGGGCCTCGGAGCAGCCAAAAAACGCCCACACAGTGGGCGTTTTTTGGGCTCCGCCTACATATACCCAGCCCCCCTCTTCAGATTTTCATTATATTCACTAAATTTTCCAGGAAAAAGAAAGAGGAGAGGAGGGAGGGGAAGGAAGTAAACGGCGAAGCCCTGTCAGTTTGAGACATCGGCTTTTAGGTAAGTTTCTCATACATTACAAGTCTGTTGCTATGCATTAGTAAAATATAATGTGCACTAGAGTTGTTTAGTTTTTAGTTGACTCTGGGTAGATCTGTGATTAGTATGTATATTAGATCTATAAATAATGATGTTAGAGCATTGCAGTTCATATTAGAAATAATGATGTTTCTTCTATGCTTTAAACAATGGATTGCATGATTTGAAATGTGACGAATATCGTATTTTCTCTGAATAGATATATTTAGGTTTTAGGAATAATGATGTTTATGCTATGCTTTAAACAATGGATTGTATGATTTGAAATGTGACGAATATCGTATTTTCTCTGAATAGATATGTTTAGGGTTTAGGGTGTAGGGTTTAGGAATAATGATGTTTATACTATGCTTTAAACAATGGATTGCATGATTTGAAATGCGACGAATATCGTATTTTCTCTGAATAGATATGTCAACCAAAGTGATGTTTCGGTTGTTCCATGATAGTGGCACTGTCAGATATGGCCCGTATGGTATAGATCTGTCTGAATTTGGGTCAACACTAAAGGGGATAGATAGACTAGCGGAAAGAAATTTTCGGTCAGTGTAACTGGTTAATGAGGGCATTTCATATCAACCCAGAGGTTACCACAATAAAAGTAAATGTAGTAGTCAACCGTGACAACGAAGAATGCTTCTGGGAATTGATGTCGGTAGATTGCACCGAAACATGAAAATGGTACGTAGAAAATGCATTGCAACGGGGCTGGGAACCCAACATTTTCATGGAGGTGCACGATAAAGACAATGCAACCTTGCAAGATGTAGAGGGTACAAGCATGGTTAGGACTGATGCTGAAATGGAAGAGGGAAACGACCGTGCTCAGCAAGGAGAAGAATAGGGACAGGATGTGCGGGAACCAGAAAGAGAAGGAGAAGCCAGTGAGCCAAGAGGCTTGGCAGATGAGGGCGAGAGGATCAACTCTATTGTTCAGGCAATGGAAAACGAAGATGCGGCGAATGAGGAAGTGGAGGGTGATGAATCTTGTGATGAGGAAGGATGCAATGTGAATCCGTGGCAATGGTCTAATGAAGACTTCTCTGGACTTGCTATTTCAGAGGGATACCATGTTCCATGGGAGTATAAGGAGAATGAGGTAATCGAGGGAGCGATGTACGCAGAGAAGAAAGAATTGATGGAGGCAGTCAAGCATTGGGCTGTATCACTGCAGAGGGAGTTGTGGGTAGCAAATTCCACAAAGTGTGTATATGAAGTTAAGTGCATGAGATCCAGTGATGGTTGTCCGTGGAGGGTGCATGCATTCAAGGGAAAGTGGAAGGATTATTGGAAAGTGTCAATAGTCACTAAGCACAACTGTCACTTAGAAGGTGTAGAGAAGTGCCACAGAAACATGACATCTGCATTTATTGCTGCAGAGATGTATTCAGATGTTGTGCATAATCTGGGATACGAGCCAAGGTCAATAATAAGGCACATCGAAGATAAATTCAAATACGCCATTTCATATGCTAAGGCCTGGAGGGCAAAACAGAAGATTATCGAGATGAGATTTGGCACATTCAAAGCCTCATATGATAATTTACCATCTCTTCTTCAATGCATAGCCGCCAGAAATCCAGGGACATGTACAGATCTTATAACATACCTAACCATGGAGAATGACCGTGCAGTATTGGTCTTGCAACGTGCTTTCTTTGCACTAGGTGCTTGCATCAGGGCATTTGTGCATTGTCGTCCAATACTCTGTATTGACGGGACATTTCTGATAGGTAAATACAGAGGTCAGATACTAACAACAATTGCCGTGGATGGGAACAATCAAGTTCTACCACTGGCATTCGCTTTTGTGGAGAGCGAGAATACCGATAGTTGGTACTGGTTTCTCAAGCAGGTGAAGGTTAGCATTGTTGGTATGAGGCCTGGTGTATGCCTAATTCATGACCGTCACGCTGGCCTTCTTCGGGCAATTGAATATCTGAAGAACGGTGATGCAGAGATGGGATATGGTAAAGATTGGCCAGATGTTCAAAGTCGGTGGTGTATGCGTCACATGGGTGCTAATTTTTACAAGCAGTTTAAGAGCAAGAGCTTGACGGATCTATTCAAGAGGCTGTGCGGACAGAATCAAGAGAAAAAATTCAACGAGCTTTGTAGAAGGTTGGACGAGCTCACAACAAAGCAAAGGGAAGAGCACTCAGGCCGATTAGCACCTGTTGGTGAGGATGGTCCAGAGGCCTTAGGACCGCTGCTGTGGCAGAACCTCCTAAATTATATGGCCCACACGCACCTATCATTGTCTCAAAGACTTCTGATAGCCATGCATGTGTTCCAGATAACTTAGAAAGCCCTGTCGGGTGCCCTCAAAGGACCCCGATTAAACCACATTTATCAACTCATACCAGGATCAACAATGGAATAGCTGCAACATTACAACATTTATGATAAAACATATATCAGAGTGCGGAAGAGTAATAACATTAAGTTTACAAAATATATGAAAAAGTTAACTTTTACAAACTTGACTTTAATTGCGGAAGCGGCGGAAGCAGAGAAGAACTTCAGAAGTCAACTTAGGTAGAGCGCCTAAGTCGGGAGGGGACAACCAGATCACGTCGAGCCCACCGACATGAACTTGATTTAAACACCAATTAGCACCTGCAACAGGGGTTCAACAAACCCTGAGTACAAAAGTACTCAACAAGACTGACTCGACGAAAAAGAGGGTAGAGACTCAAGATATGCAGGCTAGAGGGACAAGGTAAGGTCTATAAGAGATAAGAAGTTTTGCATAAAAGCTTTACAGAAAGAGAAGTTGCTTGGGCTAACTCCCATTATCAACCAACTTCATTATTGATCCTTAATTTTTGTTCAAGTTGTTACTACGATGATGATCAGTGATCGAGTCTTCTTCTCCGAGAAGCAACGGCGATTCGAATCCATTTTCATACCCAGCTGGGACCTAGGTGACTGAGCATACCGGAGACTTTAACTCCGAAGCACCCCAGGTGCATCGATATACCGGGATAACAACCTCAGCCGTATATCACCACATGATACACGTGAGCTCTGCGGCCCAGCGTACCGAGATACATGGGAACTTAAACCCCACAGTAAAACACATTATGACAGCAGATGGGATTCTCTGACCCCACGCTAGGTCACTCCATGGCATACACGGCTCCAACCATCCGTATACCACTTCATGCATGTGGATTTCTAAATTTCTCGATTATCGACAGGTCACCATCGGACGGGACCTAGGGCATCAACAGACGAGAACACTACAGAGGGACTCCGTTCCCAGTGCAAGTTCGCCGTCCGGACTCGATTTATTACTAACATCAAGCTTTCAATAAGAAAACCAATCTCATCTTTTTCATTCTTTTCCTTTGAACAATTAAATAAATAAGCAGGGCTAAGCATTACTACTAATCTTCCAAGTAGGTGACAAGGATTAAGGAAATAAGACAGGTAATGCAATTTGTGGGTTTTCACTCAACTCCTATTACTTAATGCAACATATCAGAGCTGAAGCGATAAAGCTTTTATAAATAGAATAGGGTTTAAATGTATCCGGGGCTTGCCTGTGTTGCAGCGGTAGTTAGTTCCCGTCAAGATCACGGGTGTTACGCTTGACACAACTCCAGGATGGATGACACCACATCATGGATCCACGACTTCACTTCGACGGGGGATGGCATTTTCCGGAGATCGTGCACCAAGATCCACTCACTCTCGAACAACTACACGTATTTAATGATGCATGTTTTAGCATGATGAACTCATGACATGATGCCCAGCAATGTATTGGTGCAAGCATAACAGGATTAAACAACTAGCTAATTATAAACTATTTTAACAGCATTACAGAAGATAAATATAAAACTCCACATATTCTAAAATTATATAGTCATATTAGGTGTTAACATGACATAGCAGAATCATACAAAGGTAAAGGAACCACGTTTTTCATTTATACATTTTTATTATAATTATAAACCATTTAATAAGCAATAAGCAAGATAAATCAAAAGGTCAAGCATACGATATCCAATGACCACAATATTTTTACTACAACACACACATAGCACAAGAAACATGTCATAAAAATTTCAAGTCAAAAGGGGTCACATAGCATGAGATATGAATTTCCTTCTCTTTAAACATTAAATAAAGGCATGAAACATAGCTAATTATTTTTATATAAAACATGGCATGTTTAATATTTTTAATAAAAACTAGGCATTACAAGGAACACAACAAAATTTGGTTCACCAAAAACGGAGTTACGAAACTCCAGATATGAATTTTTAAAGTTTATGAAAAGCTACTACAAATAGGTCCTCGGGGTACTATTCACCTGAGTCTTAGACTGTGCAGTTAGGACCCTGGCTTTAGTTGAATTCAAACCCGAGGTCCTTGGTCGCGATTCATGTACAGAGAACGCTCAGGAAGGCCGTTTCTGGCGGGGATAGTGCTCACCAGCGGCAAAGGAGAGGCATAGAAGCATCCTTGGACTCGTGCGCATCCGATGGTGCACTCAAATCGACTGGAACTAGTGCGTGGAGGGGTGTGGCCACGCGAGCTGCGGCCATGGCGGCGCGGCGTTCTGTGGAGCAGCGGCTCTGGTGCAGGATAGACGAAATTGAGGGCACGGTTAGCTGCAGGGGAGCAAGGCGAACTCAAAGACAAAGAAAAACCAAAAAAACAACCGACGACGATGACCGTTGCCTGGCGAGGCGCACGGCGGCACTGAGAAAGAATAGAGGAAAGAACGACGGCGCGGCTCAATCCTTTATAGGGGGGTTCGGGCGAGCTGGGGAGAGGGCAAGTGACTTCTGGAACTCGACCACGCAGCCATACTCGAGAATCACCGTGAAATTGCGGCCAAACGACGCACGGTGTCGACGCGGCAGCAGAACAGAGCAGCAAAAACAGACCAGCATCATCGGACAAGAAAAACGGACCAGCATCATCGGACAAGCAAAAACGGACCAGCACTGTTCACCAAAATTACAGAACTGCCACTCGTCGGAAATTGTAAATTACTCCCAAATTTAGATAGGAACTTAAAAATCTCCAAAAATAAAGTTTGCATAACTTTTCAAGAGCTACACTTTTCATTTAAGAAACATTTTCAAATTCTGCCTATTTTTTGAAACATGAATTCAAATTTAAAAAGAATGCAAAAAGGGTCAATTCTCTAGAAGCAAATATTTGAAATTACTTTTTATTTTTCTAAACAACTTGAAAATCTTCCAATCTATGAAATGTTCAGATTATCAAACCAAACACTTTTCATAGAGAAAGTTTTCCCAAATTTTGAATAATTTTTGTAATATGAATTTAAATTGAAAAGGGAATAAGTGTTGGAAAACTGTATTTTCACTTTTATTCAAAATTATTTTTAGAAACTTGAAAAACTTTGAATACCAATATTGTAGCTTCTGTCAAGATCTACAAACTATATTTTGAGAGTATCTCAAAATTCCTTATAGATTTTAAAATATAGAAAAAGGGATAAAACAAGGTTTTGAAAATAGTTTTTAAATAGCAATCAACTCATCATTTCATGTATAAAACAAAGCACCACATAAAAGACATTATTAAAACATGAATGCATTTATGTCATGATGCTCAATGATTATTCTTAATAATGAACTTGATTATAATTTTAATTGCTTACTAACATCTGGGATGTTACAGCTGCCCACAGATGGTCCAAACATCAGAAGGAGATCGGCATCTGCTGTGAGAAAATTTTCACACTGGATAGAGAATGAGCCTAAGGAGAAGTGGTCTTTGCTGCATGATATCGGCAGAGCGCGGTTCGGCATTATGACAACTAATTTGGCCGAAGTTTACAACTGGGTGATGCGTGGTGTTAGAGACCTTCCCCTGGTTGCCATTGTTGAGTTCATCCTGCATGGAACATGCAGATATTTCAGAGACCGGTACCAAGTCGCTGCCCTATCAATGCAAGTGCGAGGTGTTTTCTTCGGACATATGTTGACAAATTATCTGGAGAAAAAATGTAAGAAGGAAAAGGAGCATATAGTTATAACTCAAGGTACTAGAGAGCACCGATTTGAAATCTTGTGTGCTGATAGGGCCAAGCGTGGAATATATAGAATAAGAGTTGTGCAAGAATGCATACTTAAGGAGGATGGGTATTGCGCATGCATGTGCCACAAGCCAAGACTCTACCACAAACCATGTTCCCATGTTATTGCAGCGAGCTCGGAGTGTGGAATACTTGATCGTACTTTTGTATCTCCCTATTTCACTAAGCCATATTGCATACATGGTCACATGAAATTTATGGTTTTAGCATAGCGAGGAATTTTACAGGTACAGTACCGCAACCTAGCTATATTCCAGACTCAAGTAAGATCAGAGACAAGGCTGGGCGTCGAAAGACAAGACGTATTCGAAACGCCATGGATGAGTCCGAAGCAGGTGGAAGGTACAAACGTTGCAGCAAATACGACAAGGAGGGACATACTTACAAGAAGTGCCCAAAGGACTCAGACATGCCCACAATAGCAGAAGCCCCGCCATCAGAATCCGTATTGGATGGTACCCCGCCAACAGGGGAAGGGACAACTTCTAGGCCCACCAGGCCAAGGCGTGCACGCGTACCTCGTGGTTCGGTCGTGTAGTGATGTGTAGTAAGCTTGGTTAAGATTATGTAATGTATGATTTTTGCTTTGTTGTAACTGAAGTGAACAAACTTGTTGTTTCAACCTATCTTGCGGATGTAATGTTCTGTGATGTTCTTAATCTCTGTCTTGTATTTGAATATATTTTAGTTACATGTTGTACGTGCATTCTTTATGTTTCAAATTCGATCATTTCTTGTTGTACCTTAAATTTATTGTTGTATACTTTTTCGCTTTCTGTTTACATGTGTCATATGTGTTAACTGTGATAATGTCATGCAGGGATGGCGGACGACACACCAGAGCTGCTAGATCGAGGGATCGATCTGCACCACCGTTCGTACCGTATTGCGGTGCAGAACGCCACTCTGCCCGTACTTCGACCGCGACCGTCCAGACGTCTACTTTCAGTGGACCCTCAGTTCTGTTCTAGGTATCCGTTGACTCTTTGAGGTCTCCCAATTAAGTACACATGGCTTGTTAATAACATATAATTTTTATGTGCAGGTTACGTGAGGCAGGCCTCCTCCCGTTGTGTCGCCTTATGGAGGCTCGAGCTGCTGAGGCCGATGAGACGAGGAGGTGGAGTTTCGATAGGTCTCTTCTAGCAGCCCTGGTCGACCGATGGAGGCTGGAGATACACGTTCCACCTGCCGTGCGGGGAGGTCGCACCGACGCTTCAGGACGTTGCGTTCTTGCTTGGCCTTCCCCTCGCTGGCGATGCCATCGGGCCAGTCGATGGACTTCATGATTGGCGAGATGACATTATGGCCTGCTTCGGCCACGTGCAGCATCACCCTGCTCTTCCAGCTATGAGCAGCCTCCCTCCGTACATGACCATGGGCCCGTCGCAGCAGTGGCTGATGCAGTTTTCCGTAAGGCCTATTTGAAAAGAATTTTATCAATTTGTAGTTCTACTCAACTTTATTAACTGTATCTTTTTCAGTCCGATCAGCTACACCCAGAGGCTGACGTGTACTCTGTGTGACGGAGCTTGGAGGCCTACTTATTGTGGCTTTTTGGCTGGGTCATGTTCACCAGCAGCGCGAGACATGCCGTTGACAAGGTCATGATCCCCTACGCGTGCGCGATCGCTGATGCTGACGAGGGAGCAGTGCCACAGTGGAGCTGGGGATCCGCAGTACTGGCGGCGACGTACAGGGGGCTTTGTGAAGCGTGTACCAAGATAGAAATAGGTTCTTTGCTCACTGGTTGCCCCCTCCTTCTACAGCTATGGGCAGCTGAACGGTTCGCGATTGGTCGACCTATGGTGAATCACACCGCCTACGAGGACGACCTGTACTTGCAGCATCCGCCCGAGGACTTCTCCACCATGGGTACAGTCTGGTGCCGTCGTCAGGTTCGTATTCCTAGCTGATGTATATAGTTAATCCGTATCGTACCTTCTAACCTATTGATTGTTATATTTCAGTGACGATGGGCACATGTGCAGGTCACGCGGTTGTACAACGAGTTTATGCTGGAGTTCGACAGGATACAGCTGACCGACGTGATTTGGGAGCCTTACAGCCAGGAGGCTATCCATGCACGAGCTCCGCTTGGGCTGTCCACGTTGTGCACATGTGACCAGGCCTTCTGGCTGACGCTTCGACCGATGGTGTTCGACATATTCGTCGAACCGCACTGCCCAGGGCATGTTTTGTGCCAGTTCGGTCTCATGCAGCCGTCCCCCGCCCCTATCATCCGTACCGTCCCTGCAGATGCTCACAGGTAAGTACTACTAACAACTGACTTTGAAAAATTAATCGCAATAGACATGTCTTACTCAAATTTGTGTTCAGGCTGACTCGGAGGGGACAGGTCGACGACAACTTATGGGTTCTACGTCTGCAGCCATACGTGGACGACTGGTTGCTTGCCACAGAGGACGTCATTGAGGAGTATCGCCCCACACCGAGGACTCGTACATGAACTACCTCCGGTGGTACCAGCCTCGTACCCGCACACGTGTCACCTTCGTTCCTCCGGAGCAGCAGCCACACGTCGCCGCCATGGGTGATGCTTACCCTGCGCACCGTGATTAGGATTACTTCCGTGTCGTGAGTACTTGAATCTCTCATATATATCAGTAGTTCATTACATATATCTTTCATCTAACTTGAAACTGAAATTAGGTCAATGGTGCGCAACTACTTTACACGGAGGTTGACTCCGTGTGCCGCCGCTTGGAGGGTGGCTTGGCGTTGACAGTGGACGAGCAGTGCACCTCGTACACGCGGATGCGTATGACACTTAGATCCGTGCTGAGGGCTCTGACTTGTTGGACCTCCGACGCAGCGCCTCGAATTCCTACACCAGCACCCGCAGCACGTCCTCCTGCACCCCAAACCAGAGGTAACTCCGTGTACCCCACCTTGTCTACCTATGTTTTTCTAATCTGGATGACTGTGTGACTTACGACGATACCTTTCACAGCGTTCTCTACGCCGTACCTTCGTTCCTCCGAAGCGGGGTCCTCGGTGCACGGAGTAGAGGCATCCAGGCACTTCACTCATGCTCCACCTAGCGCGTCGGCCCATGGTGAGGGTTCCTCTGCTCAGGGAGCGGCCTGGGGAGCCTGGCCTTCGCCCCATGGAGTGGGTACCTCCTCTCAGGGAGCAGCCTGGGGAGTCTGGCCTTCGCCCCATGGAGTGGGTACCTCCGCGCAAGGAGCAGCTTCGACGTTGGCCCAGGGAGCCGGCACCTCGTCAGGACCTACCGACTACCTAATGACCCCCCCACTAACACACCGATCAGCGACGAGGAGGTCGAGATCGGCCCTTCACAGCTTGCAGGAGCACCTCCACCCTACACGCAGGAGTTATCACAGATGACTCCAGTGCAGCACGTCCGTGCGACTCGTGGTGTTCCACCGGATCGCCACACCTACTCGTCGGGGCACATGCGACCGAGGAGGCCGAAGAGGGGTAGGGGGCAGGGGCAGGGATAGGCTCGGGGACAGTAGTACCCTGTACGATGTGATTACTATCTTCATGTATGATACACACTTTCCTTTTGTCAAAATTTACCTTTTGTTATATTCTTCGTTTCCCGTCGGGGCCCTGGCTTATTGTGACGATTCTTTTGAGTACTATATCTAGAAATCCCCGTCGGTTCTTTATTCGTACCCTTTCGAACACAACTAATACATTCTAAAATTATAGGTCCGCTAGGGCGATGAGCTACTAATCCGAATTCATCTAACAAAACGGCCCTAATAATCCGAAACATAACCGGGAAGCAAGTCTTCATCTTCAGAACCACTATCCTCTCCCATAAACGCATTGGTACGGCTACGCTCAGCTGCGTTGGCCTCTTCTTCCTTTTTTTTGTAGTAAGCGGCCTCCAAGTCATCAAGGGCTTGGGTGAACGCTTCATCATACTCCTCTTTTTCCTTTTTTTTGTAGTAAGCGGCCTCCAAGTCATCGAGGGCTCCAAAAAACGCTTCATCATACTCCTCGTCCTCGTCGTTCATCGGCATCTCCGCCTCCACCATCTTCTGCTTCATCTTCGCATCAGCACTCCTCTTTTCGGCCTCCTCCATCTTCTCCCTCACATGCAAGGATGCTTCCTTTTCTCTCTTCTTTTTCCATGCATCACAGTCTTTCTTCCACCGAGCAGCACTTGGGGTTTGGACACACAATCGTCGGGCATAGTCAACCTGCGCTCGCTTCCGCATCTTAATGTAGTTGTCCACAAGCTGAGTACCAGACCTGAACTTCAGGTCCATTAGTTGCTTTTACTTCAGTGTATCCATGTATTCCCTGCGGTCTTCAACATGGGCAAAAACCTCCCACTTGCATTTCCTAAGGCTCTGTGATCGACCGGAACAATTTAAAGTCAGCAAATACAAAAAGTTTGGATATCAAGTGAGCAACAAGTGGAACAAAAGGACCTCATCGTAATCAACATATGGCCGCACCAATAGCCTATTCCAAGCTCCGATGGTAGTAGGCCATACTGCGCTTCGACACCATATTTGCACAACACAGGAGGCTTGGGGGTAACCACTTTTCTCTTCCTGTCCACCTTCGGCTCGGGCCATTTGTTCTTTGGACCCCACAGCCACTCCTTGAAGTTACACTTCCGCAACAAGGTATACCCACCCTACAATGTAAAATGTTAGTACATGCACAAATACTAAGAAAGCCATGACCGCATACAATTTGCACTTACTCTGGCGGGGTTAGGACATTCGAACTCGTTAGGCCTATCTGAACTTATTACAGAATAATCTCCGCATTTGCAACAAGGCGGAGATTCAAGCCGTCTCAATTGGGCTATTTTTTTCTCCTCGTCTGTCATTGGGGGGCTCAGGGGGAGGTGCCACCCACCGCTCGAATTGATCGGGTGGATGATGCTTCCCTTTCCACCATTCGTCAAACTGGAGATACCTTGGGTCGAATTTGTCTGGACCATCAATCCACTGAAAGAAAAAGCACCGCTCATGGGCCTACAAAACATGATTGCTAACGACATTGTTAAAGATGCAAGAGCTGCAATTACTAGCATTGAATAAAGACGCAGTGACAGAGGTGCAATTACTTACATTGAATCCACCACATGTGTAGTAGCAACGGGCAGCTGTGTCCTCATGGCGAGATTGGCCAATATCAGCCGGTTCTCCATAGTCACAATTTGGGACAGGGACTGCAGGAGGAACAGGAGCATCCTTGCTAGACACGTCGGGATACAATTCTCTAGGGCGACCTCGTTTTTTCCAAAACTCCGTCCGCCACAAGTTTTGCATATCTATTCAGAGAAAATACGATATTCATCACATTTCAAATCATGCAATCCATTGTTTAAAGTATAGCATAAATATCATTATTCCTAAACCCTACACCCTAAACCCTAAACCCTAAACATATCTATTCAGAGAAAATACGATATTCGTCACATTTCAAATCATGCAATCCATTGTTTAAAGCATAGCATAAACATCATTATTCCTAAACCCTAAATATATCTATTCACAGAAAATACGATATTCGTCACATTTCAAATTATGGAATCCATTGTTTAAAGCATAGAAGAAACATCATTATTTCTAACATGAACTGCAATGCTCTAACATCATTATTTATAGATCTAATATACATACTACTCACAGATCTACCTAGAGTCAACTAAAAACTAAACAACTCTAGTGCACATTATATTTTACTAATGCATAGCAACAGACTTGTAATGTATGAGAAACTTACCTAAAAGCCGAGGTCTCAAACTGACAGGGCTTCGCCGTTTACTTCCTTCCCCTCCCTCCTCTCCTCTTTCTTTTTTTCTGGAAAATTTAGTGAATATAATGAAAATCTGAAGAGGTTGGCTGGGTATATGTAGGCGGAGCCCAAAAAACGTCCAGGGGGCCGCCTGCAAAAGTGCGCGGCCGGCCTCGCCCTTTTGCAGGTGGCCCCCTGGCGCGCAAAAAACGCCCACACAGTGGGCGTTTTTTGGCTGCTCCAAGGCCCGCCCGCAAAACAGCACGCACTTTTGCAGGCGGCCCCCTCGCCACCAAAAAACGCCCACGCAGTGGGCGTTTTTGGGAGCCAGGGGGCCGCCCGCAAAAGCCGGCACCGGCGGCGGCCGGGCCTGTGCCACGTCACATATAACATCCACACAGTGGGCGTTTTTTAAAAAACGCCCACTGTGGACGACTAGTTCTGTCATATTTCGAAACAAAAAATTAAAATTGTAAAATTTTTTAAAAAAATTAAAAATAAAAAAAATTCGTCAGATTCCTCCGTCGCGGCCGTCGCTTCTTGAGTGTGTATAGGGCCGAACTTGGGCTCTCCTTTAGTTGGGCCTCTGACGTGCTGGGCCATAGACATAGGGTGCACAGCACGGTGTTGGCAACTTGGAACGGAACGGAATTGGAACCGTCTCCGGTTGCCCCGACAAAACAAAGCAATATTCCCCCTTCTGTTGTTTCAAAACAAAGCAAAACAATCACCCCTCTGTCCACGCCGAAATCCCTCCCATATCTTGGCCGGCCGCGCGCAGAGCGGCTATGGAGGAGGACCTGGGGATGGGGGACGTGGGCGCGCAGAGCGGCCATGGAGGAGGCGAGACGGGGCACGGTGGAGCTAGGGTTTCTGCGGCGGCTGAAGGCAGCGACGTGGGTGGGCAGCCCACTTGCTGCGTCTGCATGGAGCCCTGGACCGACAGCGGCGCCCATCGCGTCTGGTGAGTTGTGATTTTGTGAGGGGGGCGGCGCACAAATAATCTTTCTGCAGTTTTGCATAGGAGCACATAATCCAATGGGATGTTAAGCGGTTTATTTCCAGGGGCGACTGATTGCCGTTAGATTTTTTTTATCATGGAGGCAGCAGTGGCATTATTTGGTTTCGAAGGCGTGAAGTGCTGCCAATTCAGACTCAGAAAGCCGTTTACTCAATTACCCCAAAATGAGAGTGATAAGACAGCATGCCTGGTCTGGCATTACTGTTAGGAATCTGAATATGAGATCAACACAGTGTCAAAACATTCTTGTGGTTTTCTGCTCATTCTTGGGATTTACTAGTTTATTATTCAGATCATGCATGCATGCATGTACGGCTTGTGTGTTCCACCTTCCAGCAATGTTGCTATCAAGAATTTGATTTGGTGCCATTGATCATCATGTATCTACTCATGCAGTTGCATTCCCTGCGGGCATGTATATGGTAGGTCATGCCTGGAGACTTGGCTTTCTCGTGCCAGAAGCACCTTTGTTCAGATGCTTCGCAGAATTAAATCAAGCCGATGTGCTCTTTGCTGCATGCATGGATTTACTATAACTTGCTCCTGCACATGTCAATCAAACTTTGCAGTGCCCTCAGTGCGGTAAACAATTTGCACTCGAGCATATTATTATCAACCTCTATGCACCAGGAAACCTGTGGGATCGTTATACATGCACACGCTGCGATATACAGGTTCACTTTGTTCCCTCCACTGTTCTTCTATGCACGTCTTGGACTTCTAAACTAAGCACGCATGCATGGAGTTAATATGTTTGCAGTTCCATGATTTTATACTGCTGAGCTTTACCTGAATTTAGTTGTTACTAAGCACGCATCCAATAAGCTTATAAACCATGGGTAGCAACTAGCAAATGAAGATTACTTTTACAGCTAGACACTGATGATGCTATTACAACATTCGTACAACTGGCTTCAACTTTTCATGTAAAAACTAACAAAATATTGCACACTTACATTGTCGGTTAGGCTATGGTTATCTTTGAAATCCAATTGAGCATCGACCATGTCGGTGTTTCGACCCCGGGGGTCTAGCACCAACAAGTAAATATGTGCTGCGTGCTCCCTAATCCGGATGGTGATGCAAGAAGAACACAAGGTTTATCCTGGTTCGGGCAATAGAAGGCCCTACGTCCAGCGCGGAAGGGGGAGGGGGGAGTTTGTATTATCTTGCACCGAAGTGCTTGTACAGGGGTGGATACAAGCGTGCGAGTCAGTGAGCTAGGACTTAAGCTTTTCGGGCTCTGGTCGTTCTCTATGCCTTATGTTTTTGGTTGAGTTCCGTTGCCCCCTTAGACTAGGGCCTGGCGCCCCCTTTTATAGGCGAAGAAGGGGCATAGGGATACATGGATCTTAGGGCAGACGTGGCTGCTGACGTCGAGGAGGTGATGCCGATCATGTCGGTGTTGCTGTAGAGGCGTGCGCCGGGCATGGCGTGTCCTGTAGCGATGTGTTCGGAGATGACGCAGCCATCCTTCTCATGCGTAAGGTAACGCAGCTGATGGTCGGTGATAGACGGATGTCCAAGCACGGTTGTGTGGATCCCTGTAGCCGTCACGTCGGGAGTTGTTGGAGTGTTGACCGGTGATGACGAAGTCCCGCTCTAGGGGGTGATCAAGGGGGTGCAGGCCTGAGCGGATAAGAACGAGCCCGGGAAATACGGGAGATGTGTTGACAAACGCATCTCGAGGGAGTGCCGAACGGGGCACAGTGCGAGGCATGGGGTTATAGTATGGTACGACCCCCCAGATTCCTGGGTATGGGAGGTAAAAGTAAGATTTGACCGGTGTACTTGTAACTGTTACCGTCACTGTGGCCACGAGGTTAGGCGGGTGCAGGTAGAACGCATTAAATGCTCCTGGATTCGTATAGGAGGTAGATATTCGAGGGGTGCGTCGCACTCGAGGGGTGCCCGTTCGCTCAGACGAATCTCCGTCATCGAGGGGTAGGTCGAGTGGAACCCTCGAGTGATCTGCTTTGCCTCAAGTGGGGTACGTCGGATAGGTAGCCACCCGGACCACTGAGGCCCGTTCGTGAGCCGGCCCAGTATGGCCTGGCATTTGTGTTTCCGCGCTTAGCGAGGGCTAATGATACTGGCTTTGGTTTGTTAATGTCAGGTGTTAATCCCCTTAGTTGAAGGTTAAAGGGTACCCCTTTCTTAGGTACCCGACAGTAGCCCCCGACCCCTGCGCGAGTGCTGGCACTCGAGCTGGGGGTCATAGGCCGAGAGTGAGGTGTGGTTCGTAACTTTCCGTGGGGGGCGCGCGAGCGTCCCCTACGGGGGTAGCCCCCGAGGCCTCGGAGGAGTAAGGAGACTTCTTCGAGGGCTTTATTTGTCTTTTGTTGAGAGGTGCTTGTCTAGCTAGGCGTAGAGGGCGTTCCTGAAAGGTTAGGATAACATGAACTGGAGTCATAGCGCCTAGTCGAAGGGTGGCTCGAGTCGTCGAGCCCCCGGGTGCGTTCAACCCTCTTTCATCGAGGGGTGCCAGGCGTAGTCGAGCCCCCGAGCCTCGTGCGGCTAGGGCATTGCTAGCCTTAGGCATCCATCTCACGAGTCCTTTCGATCGGATGTGAGGTGAGAAACGCCATACTATCCTCGATTGGGTGAGTCTCGGCGTTCTCTGTGAGCTGGTGACGGGGGGATCCAAGTGAGAGCTCATGCCCCGTTCGATGGGGTCGACTAGTGGCCCAGAGGCATTCTCATTGATGCAAACGAGTAGATATATGGATACCGGTTCCATTCGATAGGACTCAGCGGCTTGATGCCTCCCTCCGTGGGGATTCCATGGTAATCCTCTCGTTTTACCTTGGATACACCCGAGGGGATCTCAAGGGTTCATCCTCGAGTTGAGCTTCGTGTGGCTCCCCTGGGGCGTCCCTGACTCGGGTGCTCGAGTGCGGCTGTCGAACCCTGACCGAGGGTCAGCCTTCGCTCCCTCGAGGCTTGTCGTGGGGCCGAGGCCCATTTTCCTTCTCGTGGAAGACTCCGTCGGCGGATGATGTAGCGCTCCCACCCGTTGGGCGCACCTTTTGAGGTGTGGGCCAAAGCGACGTGGTCGTGGTGGACCCAGGTAACGACTAGGGGCCCGGCGAACGGCGCGTGTCCTGCTGAGAATCGAGGGGGCGGTTAGGTGGGCATAGTAAATGCGGGGTTTACCTTTTTCCACCGTCGGATCCGCCCGTTGCTCTTCCCCTGAGTATAAATTTGTGGGAGGTGGGGTACTGTCCGCTTCCATTCTCTCCATCTTGCTTTCACTGCCGCCGCTAAAGCTTCTGAATCCCTGCCCGCCAGCGCTAGAGAAGAGGGATTAGTGAGCGTGATCGTGATTGGGAATCTTCCCAGTCGCCCGTCCGTCGAGCAAATCCGCGCCGCCGCCGCCACCATGGCACCTATGTTTCTTCCTCTGGAGGCCTGGCGCCCATCGATCGTGATAGAGTGGAGGCTGTTGGAGCTGGTGGGGGAGGGGCTCCTTCGCCCTATCACCACGCCGGATCGGTCGGAGTGGATAGCACCACCGCGGAGGGATCGGGAGCCGAACCCGCCGGACGGCTACGTCGTGAGCTTCATCAAGTTCCACTGGCACGGGCTTGGATCGCCCCCGAGCCAATTTGTGTGGGCGCTGCTCCACCATTACTGGGTCGAGCTTTAGCACTTCTCCTCCAACACCATCTCCAACGCTGCTATCTTCGCGGCCGTCTGCGAGGGATACCTGGGGGGTGGAGCCGCACTGGGAGCTGTGGCTTCACCTCTACAAGGGGGAGTTCTTTGCCACCCCGGTGGAACAGGGCGTGAGGAGAATTGTCCACGCTGGCTCCTGCAACCTAGTGCTGAAGACAGGCCGGGGGGCGGAGCCGCGCGAGTACATCCCCACCGGGCTGATGTACAACCACGCTCAGTGGGATGCACAGTGGTTCTACCTTTGCAACGATGAGGTGTACTTCTCGTCGTACACCGGGCGTCTCATCACGGAGTGTCCGTTCAACTGGCCGCACAGTGTGGCGTCGGATTTACAGCCTTGATTGAGGCCTCTCCTCACCACGCTGAGGAGGCTTTGTGACGCGGGTTTGATGGTGGCAGTCGTCTTCTCGGCCTTTCACCGTTGGAGGGTGCTCCCTTTGATGGCGCATCCATTACGGCTGGACCAGATGGGGCCTGAGGCAACGCCCGAGCAACTCAAGGGGTGCCGCATGTCGGTCGAAGCGCTGCCCCCCGCGGAGATTGTGTCGCGGGTAAAGGGGGCGGTCGTCGGCGCCTTCAAGCCGGAGCACATCAACCGCATGCCCATGCTACTGGAAGAAGGCCATCTTAACGTGGTGAGTGCCTCAAGCCGTGCCTTTCGAGTTTTACTTTGCCTCTCTTTCTTCCCTTTGTTCTTACGCCCGGATTCTTTCATGCAGGGGAAAATCGACTGCAAGGCGTTGAGGCCCCCGGTAAGGAAGGACCACCCCGACCGACAGGTGAGGCGCTTTACCGCTCAACAACAGAAGGAGCAGGACAAGGAGAAGAAGAGGAAGAAAGAAAAAAGCCTCGCGCGTACTGAAAGGACCTCGATTTCCACGAAGGGAAATCCACGGAATCGAAGTGTAGCTTGACCATTTAAATCACATTACCCGATAACAGTTGAATACCATAATCCATACATCGAACAAAAGAGTGCAATAGAGAGGTTTACAATAACTTATTACATCGCCACTTGGCGAAATCAGAGTTCATGCAGCATAACAATAAAAGCTTGAGGTGCGGAAGCTATCATCCTCGATCCAACTTGAGCGTAGGCACAAAACCCTCAATCGCTATACTCCCTAGATGAGTTCTCACTCCTTGAACCTGAAACCAAATTTTCAGTACGATTTGTACTGGCCACACTCCCACCCTATGCATTGCTTTGTGGAAATTAGATGCAAAATGGGTATATCAAAAGGAACCTATAAAGCTGGATTTTTCTATGCAGCAATCAGGTATATAAATAATATAGTAATCAAGTTTTAAACTCATCCCTAAACCCTTACCATCCATCACCATCCATCTCTGAACACCATCCTAAATCCTCCAACACCATCTCAGACTCATCTTGGTTTGCTATTTCTAGTGAGAAAGAGAACGGGGTGCATGTTGATGAAATAGTCAAGCGGTTCAGGCTGTCTGAGAGGAATATCAAGTAGAACTGTCTCTCTCTCTCTCTCTCTCTCATGTTTCACTAACGCACAGGAAAGAGCAGATAGCAATCTTAGTGGCTAATATATTATATGGCTTCATTTGTTATGCAGGGATGCTATCATGCAGCTTGTGGATATGGGATGCATTTACTATACAATTGATGATTTTCACTTCAAGTCAATCGATTCGCATCCTCCGGTATATCAAACTTATTATCAACAAAGAATTCCAACATTTCAGGTTTTATGCTCTTATTATCAACATATGAGTCTTTTTCAATTAGAGTGGTGACTGGTGTGGTTATCCATCACAAATGACACAACAAATCATCAACATTTAATAAAATCTCCCCTCGGGAAATCCTTTAATCTGCCCCCAAAATCCTCCTCCATTGATCTGGTCGTAACATTCATCCTTTTTGTATAACAACATAGCAATCAAGAACCGCTTCCTAAGTATGCACAAATCATGTATTGAGTATCTTACAGTT
Source organism: Bothriochloa decipiens (assembly GCA_023333625.1). Lineage (NCBI taxonomy): Eukaryota > Viridiplantae > Streptophyta > Magnoliopsida > Poales > Poaceae > Bothriochloa > Bothriochloa decipiens. The sequence continues at coordinate 1,056,963 of CM041629.1, forward strand.
TGTTAGTAAAGCCAAATTGATGAGAATATGTCCAAAACAACATACAAAATAATACTAACTTTGAGGATCTTTTCATGCAGTACAGTTGGCATCAACTTATATATAAACTAACAAATTGAACATTGCTCCAAATGTTAGGGAAGTTTACCTAACTTACATTACATTGCCAATTTGTCTATCGTTGAAATCCCATTGAGCAATAACCATTTCATTGACTGTTTAGTCAAAACTTTTGCTATTAAACATGTCTTATTGATTCCTATAGGTACCGGTGACTAGTGGACCAAGTGCATCCGAGACTGGTTTGCGCAAACGGGTCCTGGATATGCTCCATGAACCAGAAAGCATGTAAGTTTAACGATTACTTCACTTAACAAATAAATGTTACTTTGTTTCAATGTGTGGGTTTGTAAATTGCTCATATTTGCTTGTCATTTCTAGTGAGAAAGAGCACGGGATTCATTTTGATGAAATAGTCAAGCGGTTCAAACTGCCTGAGAGGAAGATCATGTAGAACTCTCTCTCATCTTTTGCTAACACACACAGAGGAAAGAGCATAGAGTAATCTTAGTGGCTAATATTTTATATGGCTTCACTTTTTATGCGGGGATACTATCATTTACAATGTTGATTTGGGGTATATTTACACAACAATTGATGATTATCACTTCATGGCAGCTTGGGAATGAACCCGTAGCAAAATCAAGCATATTTTTCCGCATAGCAGCCTGCTGTACAACCAGATTGTGTGATAATTGTAATCGCATTCTTAAGCTAAGATGTCCTTTTGTTTAGATCATGAATACTTAGATGTTGGTGCTTGCCATGGTTTAAATTTCATTCCAACTCCATAAATTTGCAGTTTTACGCACTCCATTTAGTTATGTATTCTATATCAAATTCTGCCCTCTCGATACAATGTTGTGGCTCCATAGACAATTCTAAGCAAATAGTTAACGAGCTGATGGCAAATAAATCAGAGATCTGCTCTGGAAGCAGAAAACGACTTGACGGCAAATAGATCAGAGATCTGCTCTGGAACTTGCACTAGCAGTCTAGCACCGAACAGAGAAACGAACCCGGCATCAAGAGCTAAAACGACCTTAACAGGAGACCAAAAGCAGCCGCCTTGTGACACAACCTCTCATTATTACATCCTTAAAAGCATACTGCTAGTTTTATCAAAAAAAAAAAAGCATACTGCTAAGCCCAAAAAAGAAAAAAAAAATCCTCCACCTCAGTTGCCGACGACCGAAGTCATCCTCTGGTTGAGTTGACCCATCCGTCAACTGCAGTCGGTTGGCCTGTCCCACGCTTCGAGATGCCAAGATCCTTTTCACAACTTGAAGCATCATATTAGCCCCGCTTTTGAAATTTTTTTTTTGAGAATCAGATTAGCCCCTTCCACCAATTGAGAGGAGGCTAATTAATTAGAAAAAATTAAAAACAATGCAAATTATTAGAGACGGCTTGACTTAAAAAAACATCATCACGGCATGATGGTTTAGTTTCATGGGCCGCAGCGTATCTATCATCATATCCATCTGCAGGCCCAATGGCTCATAAGCCTTCATCATCTATTAGCAGCCCCCAAGCCCTCGATCGTGATAACCCATTTCCTATTCGAAAACCCAACCCTCATGTCGTCGCCGCCACCACCGCCACGCCACGGTGGAGGAGGAGACAACGGACGTCGACATGGATGACGACAATCAGTGGGAGGAAGAATCGGAAGACGACGACAACGTCGACGAGCAAGTAGATGAGGGCCGCAGGGGTTCAGCTGGGGTTTCGGCGGACGTGGCCGCCATGGTTGAAGAGCACGCCGGCGTCGAGATCGAGGGTTGGCCTACCTGCTGCGTCTGCATGGAGTCGTGGACCTCCGACGGCGCGCATCGTATCTGGTGAATAGATCGACTATACGCGTCTGCACTGCACGTCATCGATCGATCCATCCGTCATACTAGTATTTATCAGTACCCATATACGCCCGGGCCAGCGGTTGCTCTACTCTTAATTTTCCCATCGTCGTCGTGCTATAGGGTTCTAGCTAGTTCTTGTTGCGAGATGGATGCGCAGAGACCCAAAATCTGGAGCTTCGTCACCTTGTTTTTCATTTCGTTCGTGTATATTAATTATATATGAAAACAACAATTAGCCTCACATGATGGGTCCCTCACATGATATGTATTGATTATATATATAGCTGGATTTCACATTTCAATGTACTTTCTTATCTTATGTTTAATATTAAAATGTACTGTAGGCAAGAGCCAACCGAGCGCACCTTCATTAGCCTTTTAATGTCCCTAGACTAGACTAGAAAATTGGATTAATTAGCATTCAGTTTGTAGCATAAACAATGGCGCACACAGCTTAATTCCGTGTGCCAACTGCCAAGAGCAACTAAAAAAGGCTTAATTGTGCTCAAATTAATGGTTCTTCTCTCATCCAAATATATACTTATTTAAATTTTGACTTGGACATAATCAGGGCTCTTGGAGGCCTGGATGACTGAATATCTTCACTAGTTCTAGGGTACATCAACAATTGCAACTTTGTATCAGAATTTTTGGTTTTAGGTTTAGCTTACTTATTAGGGATTTTGTCAAGGTAGACATGCAAGTCTGTAGTTTTCAATTATTATAAATAGTCTCCTTTCCATTGTAAATTATAAGACGTTTTGTTTTTTTAGCTTTTTTGTCAAGGTAGACATGCAAGGTAGACTTAGGTATATAAGATACATAACAAAGCCAATGTATCTTTTTTTTAGAAAACAAGACGTCTTATATTTAGAACGAAAAAAGTATATATATATATATATATTATATACATGCATGCTTTGCTCGTGTTCACCCTACACTAATTAGGGTCGTCGTGCCTTCCCTCCCTATTTTTTGCAGTTGCCTTCCCTGCGGGCACGTGTATGGAAGATCATGCCTAGAAAAGTGGCTTCATCGTTGCGGTAACACAAGTGCAAAGGTAACATGCTATAGCTAGCTTGCATGATGTGTTATATATATTTCAGGACCAATTAAACCACTTCTGGGTTAATTATTGGTGAGCTTGAAATTTCTCAACTTAAATATGCTTGTATATATGCCAATATTTCTAATATCTCCTATCACTACCGGATCGGCCATCTTTGCCGATGGCCTGAAGCCGTCGGCAAAGGCTGTTATACCGTCGGCATAGCCTTTGCCGATGGCCTGCCACCTCGGCCGTCGGCGAAGGACCGTCGGCAAAGAAAGGGTCGGCAAAGCGACCTTTGCCGACGGCCACGTGGTAGGCCGTCGGCATAGGCGACACGTCAGCCGTTGCGGCGGCACGATGACGGCGGCCTTTGCCGACGGCTGACGGCCGACCGTCGGCAAAGATTTGGTCACTTTGCCGACGGCCAGGCTCAGCCGTCGGCAAAGCTGGGCCGAGCTTGGAAAATTCCCAGCCGTCGGCAAAGTTGGGAATTTTTTTTATTTTTTCTGTTTTCTTGCATTTATACCTCATTTCATCACATATATATCATATAACCCATATTTCATCACATATAAACGACATTTCAGCATCAAATTCAGTTTTAACTTGAATCCATACATGAAGGTCCTCAAATCCATCGATAGAACTCCACAATACACATAACATGGCCATAAGAATCCATACATGTCCAACATATGCTAAACATGTCCAACGTGCAATAACCTCATCGATGAAGGTCCAAAAGCAAGAAGTAAAGGCATCTAGCTATGCGCGTCGTCCCCAGGGGTCCCAGAGCCCCCAGCTTGCTCGAACGGAGGCCAACCCGACTGCGGGGACGTACGGTAGTGCCACCGCTGCTGCGTAGGTCTGAAAACGCTTGCCGGCCCGGAGTGCCCCTGCTGCGTCTGCGCCTGCGGCCACGAGGAGTACCCCTGCCCTGACGCCGGAGGAGGCCACTGGTACTGCTGCGTGGGGTAGTAGGTCGGGTAAGCTGGAAAGCCGTGCGGTGGAGAAGGACCTAGTGGAGGGCTGGCACCTGGAGTCAGGTTCGAACCCGCCGACGGTTCCTGCACAAAGGCCAAGTGATGTAATTAGTACCTGCAGGATGGCCGCACAAGCTAAAGCAACAGACAATACACTCACCGTAACAGGTACAGGCACTGGAACTGGAACTGGAAGTGGTGGTGGAGCGAAGATCGAGGGAGGAGGCTCCTGCGTTCCCAGGATCTAGGACCGAAAGTAGCAGGTCAGGTCCGATAGAGCACGCTGGTAGTGCTGCGAAAGAGTTGCCAACTGCTGCTGATGGGCCTCCTCCTGCTGCTGACGCAACATCTCCTGGGTGACCTGGTTGGCCTGCAGCCTTTCGACCATGGCCTGCAATATTACACCCGCAAGGTTGATGGTATGTGAAGGCAAGGTACATCATGTGTGAAACGAGTGAACGACAAATGAAACTACCTGAAGTGCCGTCATCATCTGCGCATTGCTCGGCTGCCGAGGCGCTATGGGGATTTGCGATCCGCCCCTTTCCGCGTCGCCTCTTCTGATCTGGCTCAGTGTCTGAACAGAGGATGGGTCGATGGCGCTGTCGGCAATAGCGTATCGGCCGTGCTGCTTCCCTCCTCCCGTCCTCATCACGAGGTCAGTATCCAGGTTGGCTCTGGTGGGGTCGAACGTCGGCCCATGGCGCTCGAGACCTGCGGCGGTGTACTTGGCGAGCTTGTTGTAGACGTTCGGGTTGGTGTAGGCCTCGGGCCCGTCCTCCGAGCTGTAGACGGTGGACGCCGCTGACGCTTTGCCCTTGTGAGCAAGGGCATACCCCATGAACTCGTTGATTTCCTGCCCATCATGCGTCTCCCTCTGCGAGGAAAACACAAATTTGGTTACAAGTAGTGACAATTGAGAGCTATAATAAATGGATCAACAGAAGCATACCCATGTGTCCATGTACCCGTGGAGGCACTGGTTCCCTTGGTGGTGTGATACCAGAGGATTTTGCAGGCGAAGTTGCCGACGCTCTTTGCGCTTCTCGTACGCCGTGTCCGTACGCCACCCATGCACAATTTGGCACCAGCAGTCCTCGTACTTATCGCACCAGCTTGGACACCACTGCATGACATTCAAGTATTTTATATTCCATAAGATGAATTGAATGTGTCACGTAAGGAATCATAACAGATGTTTCCTACTTAATTACCTGCATGTACTGCTCCTCGGTGAGGTCGGTCTCCTTGTCCAGTATCATCTCCCTGACTCGCTCCTTCTTTACCACCTTGAGCTCCACGTTGGCGTAGTAGCTGATGATAGCCTGGAGACGCGCCTCGTGGTACATGTCCTTGAGACGGTTGTGGCAGACCGCCTCCTGCTGCCACCCCGCCCGCTGCTCGTCCTGCCCCTCCTCCAACTTGAAGTACAACTACACACAGACATCAAACATCATTTCATTGTTTGAAGAAAGTCTAACGGATGCGTAGTATTGAGTTATGCGGTGCGATGCAAAGACTCACCCAGAACTCCCTCTTGATCTTGTGAGCAAGGACTTCGCCATGCTCGTCGTTGACCTTGTAGAAGTGGTCCCATTTGTCGGGCACGATCCGCTCACCGTCGATGGTGACCAAGCCAAGGTAGTGCTTTCTAATCAGGAGGCCCTGGATGCCATTGACATGGCGTGAACTCTTCCTATCAGTCACCTTTTCCTAGCCCCTGCACGAGTCATTAACAACAATTGTTAGTCTGTAGTTTGAATTTTAACATGTCATATGAACAACAAGTGAAATCAACAATGGTTACTTACATCTTGCCCACGGGTCGAATCACCGCGCGACAGCTGAGGAGCGGTGGGTCAGGGAGCGATGAGGCCCCGCGCACGTAGGGCTTGCTCGAAGCTAAGGAAGTCGAGGCGTCTGGTGTATGCTCGTCGTCCCTATCATCTCCGCAGAGGTCGTCATCGTCACCATCACCGTCACCGTCATCGTCACCGTCACCGGTCGTCGTCGTCGTCCCCTCATGGGCGTCCTGGAACAGCCTCCTCGACGACGTGCGATGATAGGTGCTCCTCTCCACGTCAAGCTCCTCACCGACGACCGCCTCGTCCTCGGCGGCGGCGGCCACGGGCTCCGCGTTGGTGACCATGTACCGCGAGTGGATCCCTGTTCGCTGCGGCCGCCTTCCGCCTGGCATCATGTCGAGTGCCTGCAATGACAAAGATTGAAGTAGTTAGCATAAATAAATGACAAGTACTTGTAAAGAAACATAATTGCAAGGTAGTAATATTAACACTATAGTATTACATGAATTAGAAATTATCTCCGCAAACGGCAATATGGCTGGCGTGTACTCGTCATCACTACTGTCATCATCACTATCAATATTTTTGAGCTCTCTTAAGTGTCGGGCTTCATCTCCATCATCATCGTCATCTCCATCGTCATCAGGCTCTCAATCGTCATCATGCTCTCTCATCAGGAGCTTCATTTGCCACTCATCAAGGATTCGTAAGTCCTCGGCATCGTGCACCTCATCACCCTCATCCTCATTGATGTCATTGTTTACTTCCATACCCATCAGTGAAAGAATGTCTATCTCCAAACTACCTTCTAGCCCCTCAGGTTGATAGAACTCATCTGTCGTTGGGTCAAAGTTGTAATCATCCTCGTTTGGGACAGCCGGTTTACCGTGCCGCGATACCAACTGCAGCGATACCAACTGCACAAGGCTCCAACCCGCAAGATTCTTGTCTTTTTGGCACGCCCATGGGAGGTAATAAACTTGTGTGGTGTCTCGGTTAGCCACAATATAGACATCGTCTTCTTCATATTTGGAATCCTGTCGAATTTCAACTTGCCCAATCGTAAGGTCCTTTTTTGTGACATTAGGATCGAACCAATGGCATTTGAATACCACTGGCTTACAACCTAGGTCTGGTCCAAAGTCAAGCTCCAATATCTCTTTGACTATGCCGTAATAGTCCTTCCCATCTGAGCCGGGCGTACGAACTCCGCTGCACGTGGTTTTTAGGTTGCCCCGTTTCTCTTCGTAAGTTCTCGTGCGAAAGCGATAGCCATTCACATCATAATCGTTGAATGACCTGACCCTTCGGTTGAAGCCTTTGCCCACGTTTCTCAATTCATCACTCATTTCCGCATCATAAAGGGTCTACAAGGTTAGGACAGGGATGTCGTTACATTACTCGCTCCTAGGAGCAAAGTGGAATCTCAAAATCGGAACGAGGTTAGTTGGATGGTACCTTTGTACAGAATCAATTGACGAAACTGGGCACACCATGTCTGAGAAGATGGTCTTCTTCTTGCTCGGTAGGATCCGTACTGCCTCTCCAATGTTCATTAATATATTCCCCGGAGAAACAAAAGACAAGGGGGTCAGATCGATAGGTGCAGGATAGTGGCGTATGTAACAAGCTCATGGAGAACTTACTTATGATAAGAAATGCATTCCTCAAGGTTCAACAACAAGCAGATCATGATAGTGTGCCACTCATCATGCTGCAAGTTCTTGTTGGGCCCTGTGCCTCCTCTTCCGAGATCACCTCTGAAAAGGCTGAGGTTCGATGTATTCTCATCGATGTTGTAACGAGGGGTTGGATCGCGCGGTTTGTGAAGTTTCTCAGTATAGTACGCCTGTATTAATGTTGACACCTCCTCCAGAACGAACGCCTCTGCCACGGAAGCCTCAATTTTGGCTTTATTTCTACACTTTTTCCGAAGAAGCTTTAGACACCTCTTGATTGGATAGCACCAACGGTGCTGCACGGGCCCCCCCATCCGTGCCTCGCTCGGTAGGTGCAAAATCAGATGCTGCATGGAAGGGAAGAAGCTGGATGGAAATATCATCTCTAACTTGTAGAGCAACAAAGGTTCAACCTTCTCCAGTTCAAGACAAACATCCCGAGATAACTCCTTGACACAAAGCTGGCGGAAGAAAAAGCTCAACTCTGCCAGGACGCGCCACACTGGCTCGGGGAGGTATCCCCGTGTCATCGCAGGAAGGATCCGCTCAATCCATATGTGGAAGTCATCCCTAAGACCTTCATAGTCAGCAAGTTCACTCCCCTACTCAGATTCACCACATACCCATTAGGGAACTTTAACATCTTGATCCACTTCAGTACTTCCTTCCTATCTCCCCTTTTCAGGATGTAATCGGCCGGCCCCTTTTTCCATTTCTTGCCATCCGCAGGGGTCTTCATCACTAGATTTGGTCTATCACAAATCGTTTCAATGTCGAGTCTAGCCTTAACATTATCCTTTGACTTCTTGCCAATGTCCATGAGTGTTGCCCAAAGTGCCTCGGCGATATTCTTTTCTATGTGCATTACATCGATGTTGTGTGCAAGAAGAAGATGCTTGTAGTAGGGGAGCCTAGTCAAGCCCGATATATGAGTCCACATGTGGTCGATACCGTATCCTTTAAAACCACCCTTCTTTTCATCAATTTGGAGAGCCTCTATTTGGGCAAGGACGTCGGCAGGGCTCTTATCCCGAGGGATGTGGTCGGTGACTTGAACACCTTTCCTGAAGTGCTTTTCATCTCGTCTTAGTTCATGGTCCTCAGGCAGGAATTGACGATGTTTGTCGAAAGAAGAATACTTGCCACCCTCGGCCAACCAGGTGAACATCACATCTGCCTTGCATGTTGGGCAAGGAAACTTCCCATGAACAGACCACGCGCTGAATAAGCCATACGCCAAGAAGTCATGCATTGAATACTGGTACCAAACATGCATTGTGAAGTTTGTCTTTGTAGCTCGGTCGTACGTCAGTACCCCCTCTTCCCAAGCACGTTGCAATTCATCCCACACTGGCTGCATGAACACACCCATATTGTTGCCCGGGTGTCCAGGTATTATCAGCGTCAAGAACACGTTCTTGGGTTCGAACATGACGCCGGGGGGAAGATTGAAGGGGGCACGAACACGGGCTAACAATTGTACGGGGCCGCCATCATTCCAAACGGGTTGAACCCATCTGTAGCCATCGCTATGCGTACATTCCGAGCCTCCGCAGCCTTGTCAGGATTCATATCATCGAAGTGCTTCCATGCATCACCATCCGCTGGGTGCTGCATCTTGTCACTGTATCGTTTGCCCTTCTTGTGCCACGTCATTTGTTTCGCGGACTCCTCTGTCATGTACAGCCGTTGGAGCCTCGGTATGACTGGAAGGTGCCGTATGACCATCTCGGGGATCTTAGACTGCTTCTTACTGCCATCACTGCCTTCTACCTCCACGTACCTAGAGGCTTTGCACTTTGGACAGTGCGTTGCTGTCTCGTGGTCTCCCCTGAACAGGACGCACCCGTTCTTACAAGCTTTGATCGCTTCATACGGCATCTTGAGTGCACAAAGGAGCTTCTGTGACTCGTACGTGTTCTTCGGCAGGAAGTGAACATTCGGAAGCAGTGTCCCAATAGTTGCCAACACGAGATCAAAACCTTCTCGACTAATGCCTAGTTGCGACTTCAATGCTATTAGGTGTGAAATGGCATCCAGTCACGACACCATAGTGTTCTCGTGAAGGGGCTGCTTTGCCGCCTCCATCATGGTGTAGTACGCCTTTGCGGTCTCCTCCGGATCTTCTTCATCCACCTCCATTCCTTGAGCAAACCGCTCTTCATGTACGTCTGCCAGCAACTCTGTCATCCTAGCATCTGCATCAAACCCCTCGAGGAGGGGTCTCACCTCCTCCCCCCTAATACGATGGCGTTCACCATGGTAGATCCAACGGGTATAGTTTTGAACGTATCCATTGTTGAAAATATCTTTGTACATGTGACCGTAGTCTTTCTTTTTCTGGTTCTTGCACTTGGTGCAGGGACACGGCATCCGAACTGACCCTTTAGCAACAGCTGGGCCAAATGCTTCCTTCAGGAAGTTATCCATCCCCCTAACCCATTCTGGGCTCTTACTTGCGAAGCCCGTGTACATCCACTCTCGGTCAGCCATCCTCTGTCATGCGCCAATGTAAGCGAGTAACAAAAGCAGCATCTGCATCTACAAGGCGTTCCTACCATCTAATAGGTGAAGGATAGGTCCTAATC
>CM041629.1:1067390-1081716 GCA_023333625.1 Bothriochloa decipiens
GATGTCAAACTGATCAAGTTTTATATCCCACAAAAGAAAAATTATATAAGTTAATAAGCAGCTGCTTAATTCTTCTCTTGTATATTATTGTTGACGATGATCAAATCAGGAATTGGAGGCGCGGTTGGCCGTGAATAACAAGAAGACAGAACAACTCAGGGTAGATGTCCTATCGAATGAGGAAAATCAGCAACTGAAGGCGCAGTTGGCCATGGCTGAACGATTCCTGGTAGATATCCGGTCTGAGGTCGCCGAAGATCATGCCAAGCTCAGAGCGGAATTGAAGTTAGCCAATGCCAAGCTCAGAGCAGAAGTGGAGTCAAGGTTTGAGAGCATCCAGCAGTCGTGTTGGGAGGAAGCAGCTCAGGACGCGGCGGCAGTGGTCCAAGCCGAGTTCCTCTCCATCAAGGAGCAGCTGAGGAAGATGGCTGACCAACAGAATGCTACGCCCGTGGATCTGTTGAGATTCATGGACCAGAATGGTGCCAAGCTATGGCATGGATTTGTTCCAGACCTCCAGCGGCCATGTCTGCATCCACCGGAACAATGGGAGACTAGCTAGCTAAAACGACCTTCACACTCTCAGAAATTCAGAAAGCTAGTAGCTATCTATAGCTAGGATAGGCATATATAGGAAAAAGATTTGCTCATTGCTTCGAATGTCGCCATGTGTCCTCACGCATTGCGTCCTGTATATAACCCGGATTCATGGTCCGCACTTAACAAACAACTCGTGTGCAACAATCTGATTCGAAGACGTGTATTGGCTATTGGCAGGTTCCGTCCAACGCACTACATGGAGTCGTTCGGTTTTTTTTTTTTTTTTTTTAGCATTCAACGGGGGGAATTTCCCCACCTGGTTTAGATTTTATTACTCAAAATTGGCCATGTCCGTAGATTACAAAAGGAGCACTGGAGAATATACAGAAAATACATAAGAAACTATTTACATAGTGTTGTTCAGCTTTGTTTGAAGGAAAGAGCACCAAGCATCAGAAATGAACTTTTGCTTTTTGGGAAATCTTGGACGCCATGCAGCAGCATCATGGTAACAAGCTTGAATAGTTTGCAGTAGGCTCATGGGCTCGTTTCTGAAAACAAAAGCGTTCCTTCTTTTCCAGAGCTTCCAGCAGCAAAGAGCAACGAAAGCGCTATGCTGTTTGAGGGGAACCATCTGGACTTTAGGGAATGTCTGGATGGATTTGCAGGTGACATCTGGATCAATGGATAAGCCAATCTTTTACCAGAAACTCGTGGCAACAGGGCAGTGGAAGAGAATGTGATCTGTAGTTTTAGTTCCTCCACATGTCAGATAAGCTTGGCTGTCCACAATCTTCTTCTTAAAAGGTTAGCACCGCACTAAGTTCTTCCTTTGGACACCAGCCACATAAAAAACTTGACTCTCAGGGGAGCAGCGTTATCCCAGATGAAAAGAGCTACCGGATCGGCCGGTTTCTGTCTTGCTTTGAGTAGCTTGTAAATCGATGATGAGTCAAGCTTGTTGTTGCCACAGTCAAAGCTGGATTTTCTAATGTCATTGCCATTTGAAAGAGAAGTCTGCTGGACAATGAGCTGAACCTGAAGAAGGTCATCGGCTGCCTGGTTAGGAAGTCTTGGTACAAAGGCACGGTTGTGTCCTCCTAGTACCGCTTCACTGACCGATTCCTCCTTTCTTTTGCAGTGGCTGAAGAGAGCCGGGAAACGGTCAGCAAGGGCCTTGTCATGATGCCATACATCGTTCCAGAATGAGGTCGTTGTTCCATCTTTGACAACAACCGTTGTGAGCGCCTGGTAAAGAGGTAAAAGTGATCTCAACATCTCCCAGTGTTCTCCGAGCAGGTCGCTCCTGAGAGAAGCAAGGCTGGCATGCTGTCTGGTCCAAGTTCCCCACGCTGACTCGGCAGAGCAGAAGAGTCTATGAATGAGCTTCAGGAGTAGGCAGATGTTCTGAATCTCAAAGTCTTTGATCCCAATGCCACCAAGATATTTGTTGTGCAGCAGTTGTTCCAGGCTACTAGGCACTTGGCTGAGGAAGTAGTTGCTGCACCAGACCACATGAAAGCTCTCCTCTTCTTATCAATTTCATGGATGACAGAGGCAGGGATGCAGATGGAAGACATTGCATAAACAAGCTGACTGTCTAGAACTGAATTAACCAGGACAACGCTTCCCATAGTGTTCAGCAAGGAAGCTTGCCATGAGGAGAGGAAGGAATCAATTTTTTCAATGTAGGTGTTGAAGATGGACTTTGGTAGCTTGCATGCCGATAGGGGGAGGCCCAAATAATTCTGTGGGAAGGTTTCCTGTTTGCATCCCAATGCTTGCACACACTGCTGAAGTATCTCATGATCCATGTGAAGTGGCACGAGAGTACTCTTGTGATAGTTGATTGATAGACCGGTTGCTCCTGAAAACCAGTTGAGGATTTATTTTAGTTTTAGCACATCCGCCAGGCTGCCTTTGAGAACAATTAAGGTGTCATCAGCATATTGCAGCGGGTGCACCCAGCTCCCTCAATGATTGGGTGTGTAATTGCACCCGCATTCTTTCTAATCAAAGCCTGAAGCGTGTCAGCCACCAGGAGAAACAGATAGGGAGATAAAGGGTCTCCCTGCCTGAGACCACGCTTGCATTGAATCCAAGGGCCCGGATATCCATTGAGAAGGATAGCAGACTTAGATGTTTCAAGAATATGCATCATCCATCGTCGCCATGTTGTGGAGAAGCCACGTGCAGATAGAACAGTGTCCAGCCCCTTCCAATAAACCGTGTCGAAAGCCTTTGCAAAGTCAAGTTTCAGAACAAGTGTTGGAACCTTCCTTTTGTTGCAGGCTTGAACAACTTCGGCAGCAAAAACAAAGGTCTCAGAGATGGAACGTCCATGGAGGAAATCTGTCTGGTTGAGGTCAATTAGATTTCCAATTTCTTTTTTGCACTCTTGCGGTTAGAGTCGTTCGTTTTTGCCGAGTTCGATTCGGTTCAATGCAATGTATATATAGGCAAGCAAGTTTTACGATATAATAATTGTCGAAGACACGGTGCTTTGTAATCCTGTCCATCCTAATAGTCATATATCTGCTAGCCTGCTAAAGGAAGATCGATGGAGGGCTACATACATACGGCGCCGCAGATCCAATCTATATGGAGCTCTCTCGGAGGCGTATGTACGGGTGCGAGGAGGAGGATGCCATGACCCTCTTCCGCGCCGGCGCTGGCCGCTCCATGTCGTCCATGTACCACCATGACATTGCAGCAGGCGAGCAGGCCGACGACGTCCTCAATCTCTACGGGAACGGGACAGCGATGGAGCATCAACACCTCTGTCATGAACACCAAGAGGTTTGATTTGCTTTGATTTTTCGTCTTTGATCGATTTTGTATAGATACATAAACTCTATACATATTTTCTCCGCCACAGCTATGTAATATAATACAATAATGTTCGGGAATTTGATTTAATCACAGCCAAGAAGCAGCCGCCGCAGCCATGTGATCGACGACGTTGCAACAGACGACGACGACGAAATCGAACAGGCGGTGCTGCTGAGACAACGGCGGCAAAAGCAGCAGCAGCAGGGTGTCGCTGACGACGCCGCCGCAGCGGATGCTGTGCTCGTAGCTCGGGACAATCAAGAGGTGGCCCGGCAGAACGCAGAGGCAGCTGAACGGAGCGCGGAGGCCGCTCGGGAGCACGCCGAGGTGGCAATGGCATCGGCGGCTCAACGGGATAACGACGCAACAACGACGACAGCAGTGGAGGCCGCCGCCGCCGCTCGGGCGCACGCAGAGATAGCTCAGCTCATGGCGGAGGGCGTCGCGGAGGTGGGCCGCCTGAGAGCGGAGGTGGCTCGGCGCAGCGACGAGGCCGCAGCTGGGATCGTCATGTCTATTGCTGCCGCGCTCTTGGCTCCCTTCATCATGGCCGCCTTGCTCTACTACATCTTTCCCCTAAAGTAATTCTGATTATTATTCGATCAATTCTCAACTGCTGCATGCGTCCTCCGTATTTAATTTGTGAAGAAGAAGAAACAATTACTGTGGCAGCTGCAGAAGCAGCAGAAGAGCACAGCTAGCTAGTACTAGTCAACTTATTTGACCACATCCACCGTTGGGCAAATCTATATCATTGCCAGTATTATCACTTAATAAGCAACTTAATTGTTCGGTGCTGTATTACGTGCAACTGTAATGGATTTAATATTCATGTAGAGTCTCTTATAGCTCGTTGCCAACGTACCTTCATGTTGTCAAAACTAAGTTTTTATTTTATACTAAAATAAACTAGAGAGATTAGGGATATGGTATGAGTAAGTTTGTATTTTGTAGAATAATTAGTTTTAATTTACTATATGTTGCATGCGAAAGTTTAACTTGGGACAAAAAGTCTGAAACTAATAAACTTGGCATAGGCAACGAACTTGAGAGTGTAAACTTTGAAATTTAGTAAGACAAAATTTAGGTTGCTTGGGATCAACAAGTAAAAAAAAACACAAAAGAAAACAAAAAATATTTATTTTTTAAAAACTCTTGTTGAAACTAAGGGGCTAGGGATTGAACTAGAATCCCTCAGGGCTTTGGCCAAGTTAGGATTTCTTCGGCTACAAAAATATTCTAATCCACATAATTTTCCACCTCAATATCTTCAACCCATGTGGTCTGAGATAGAAAAGTACTCATGCACAAATTGTTCAAGATTTGCATTCATGTGTGTCGCTACAGAAGCCATAGCATGTTAAAGTAGCTTTCCAATATGCTGTCATCCAAGACAACTACAATTACCTTGATTTAGCTTTACAACAATGTGCCTTTCACAATTTATGTTATATTTTTTAACTACAATTTGTGTTATATGTTCCCAAACTTATGCACACAAATGGTAGTGTCCATGACCACGAATTTCAAAATTCAAATGCCCCGAGCCTCTATAAAACATGTTGTCAGCGGTTAGGACCTTCCCCTCTCCGTCTCTCACAATCACACAATAGATGAAGTAGTAGAACAAGTATACATAAGATAGGGAGACTATTCTTTATTTCTCTGAATATTGATGATTACAACATAGAGCTCCCACGTATATATAGTCATGCCAAGGTCTAAGAGTTTTGGTAAGCCCACATACAAATGGACTAGGATTAGGATTTCTCTTTCTCCTTTCTTTCTAGGATAGAGTCCGTATGTTTTACAACATCCCTCCTTGGGCGATTACCACAATATGCACATGCCTTATCAAAAACTCCATCCGAAAACCCAGTGGAAAAAACGGTTCTTGGAGAAAAGAATACATCACATTTGTTAATTGCATTACACCATGTTGTCTCATTAAAAACCTTGTGTGAGAAACCTTAAAGTAAAAACTCACATAGGAAAAAAGAGTACAACATTTAACCTTCTTAGTTGTGTATTCTTTAGGATACATTATTCTTCATGAATAGATGTTGATCTTCATGATCTATGTATAAACTTTAGTGTTTTAGCAAATATGAACTACTTGATCTTTGTATTATAGTGGATAATTACCATTAAGGTAGATTGAATGAAATTTCTCCCCCTCATAAAAAATATCCTTTAAACTTCATTGTTCAAAACATAATTTTCATAAATGTGTGCTCAATAAATGATATGCAGTATCATAAATGGTTGGCTCATAATTCTTTCATGAATTATATGGGTATAACCAAGAGAAATATGATTTATGCAAAATGACCACTTATTAGTTGTGCAAAATAAATTAAAATTTATCCTTCATGGTAATAGATCCTTTCAGAGGATTATGGGGTAAATAAATATTGAATATCTTCTAGATAAGACATCAAACTTATACGAGTTTGAATACTTTATAATTCTTCCTTAGTGGATTTTAACTATATATTCTACAAATCTTCAAGATTTTGATAGTACCACTAAATAATAAATCCAGTCTTGTATTTGGCATTTAGGGGATAATTTAAATGCCAAAGTCACCATTATTCTTACCTTCTATGGTATTTGGAGGATGATACAATTCATTGCTAGCATTACACTGAGTGTTTGTATGACAACTTCATGGTGTTTAGAATTCCTCATTCTTTCTCTCGGGTCTATATTCACCTCCGGAATTAATGGTGTTCATTCAAGAATCAACAAAATACTTCATGGATTAATTCCTTCAAGGATGTTCTTGTTATTAATAAATTAGAAATTCTCTTCTATGAGACATTCTCTATTACATGAGAGATTATTAAGTGAAATGCATGATGAGATAATGTTATTCAGTACAAAGTCATTCGATGACTACTCCTTTTAGGACATGCTCTTCTTGAGACTTCAATAATCATTCAGGAATATATTATACCTTAGACTTCTTAATACTTATATGAGATTTAATTTCCGTATGTTGTGATTTATATTCTTCAGGAATTATATGGATTTTCATAATCCACTTATTGACTACATATTCCATATTCATTCAATTCACTTGCCAGAGATATAGCAGAACATTTATTTCTTCTTAGTAGGAGATTCAACCTCAATTGTATTTCTTCATTTGACCCGATATAATCGCTACAAGCGACTTTGCCATGGACTTTGTTTCTGAATCCGGGTTCTCGTAAGAGAAATATTTACAATTATAGAGGTAGCATCGTCGACAACTATTATTTTCTCCCAATGTTCTCATAATATGAGATTATTTTGTCTCTGTCATTTTTCAAACAAGAGATACGTTATTGTTTTGCATATCCAGCACTAATGATGCGCGTGTTTAGTGTGTTGGATTTCATCTTCATGATGATCCTCTTATGAGGTGCAGAACTTTCTTCATGAGGTGTTCTCTTCATGAGAATGAAGGAGTTTTATTCTATTTCTATTCAACAAGTATACGCTAAACTAAACCTACAGGCGTCCCCATAGATTTTAGCTAGATAGTATACAATATTTAGTTTGCTACTAGTAAATGAAACTTATGGTTTATAACTTTAAGTTACTCCTCTCTTTTCTAAAAATATCTGGCATATGCTCCACTTCATGCTTCATAAGAGCATTAGTCAAACTATTAGTTGACTTTGTGCGTGATAGTATTCTTGCTTCAAGCTTCAAGGAATATTTCTCCAGATCATTTTACTTTCATGGAAATAACGTTTGGCATTCAAAATAGGTTTTCTCTCCCCCTAATACCAATATTAGATCTTTAATAGCATACTTCAATAGATATCCCCTATCATGGACTTAAAATAATATTCATGTATCTCCAACTATAAGTGGAGGTCCATTCATGTATGCTATGATGAAGTTTATGGAAAATATTCACACACATATTTTAATATGGGGGTTATTACACAATATATGCAGTGAACTAGAATACATAAAGTGCATCTAAGAATGTTTAGCATTTCTAAAAACTCAGGGATGTTCTCCCCTGATCTGCACATAACATAGTTTAGAAAAACTATTTCATTGCCTATTTCATTGTCTAGCTTCTTTATTGTTTAGCCTTAATACAAAAAATTTGATCCAAGTACTCATACATTAAAAGAAAATAAACCATACACTTCAAATATATAAAATATGCAACACTCAATACACACAGAATTTCTTCTAGAATTTTCTAATTGCCTTTAATACAAAATTCCCTTAATGCCTTATCTTCATAAATCCCAAATCATCATAAATATGTTATCCACCATCTTATATATATAATTATTCATCCCATCAAATGGGTTAGTCTCCATTGAGCAAACATATTTACTACTCCCCCTGATCGTAGGCTACATGGCCATAGACCAATATTTTACTTATGCATGCAATGCATTAAAAGCAACATATTCCTTAGTTCAACAAGAACTATTAGACATAGCATGTTATCTAGTCAATTTAATTATGGAGGTACAAATGTAGCTACTAGCTACAACCATAGCTTCTATGCTAATATTCATGCAAGAGTGTAGATAGTTTGGCTCAATAAGAGATCAAAATAGTAATACACATTCATGTGTAATGTGGAATGTTGGTATTCAGTCCAACGCAATAGATAATGATAAAATACAAAGCTGTAAGCTTGCTTAAAATTAGTGCAGTAGAGAAAGTTAACTCGGCCGGAAGGGACGCGGGCAGAACTACAAGTCCCGATATGTGCACTTGAAAATAGATTCAGGAAGGCTACGCCTATTAATTATATATTACCCACATTTCTTATGCCTTTACCCAAAATTTGTCCCCCTTTTCATGCCATAATTACTTCAAGTGGTAATATGATTCAAAAACTATAACCTTCATGGATAATCAAGCCTTCTTTGTGGATAAAATAATGCAAAATTATTTAGATAGGCAATAGGCAATTGTTTATATGTGAAACATATAAATATTATTTATTCCATGAGAAATTAACACATATTACTTCAGATAACAATTGCAACTAAGAATATTAAATACATATTAGTCTTCAAGCTAATAATAAATTAACCATAAACTCTTCTCTGAGTTTACATAATCCACTTAATTCAATGAGAATTAAAACTTAATACACCAAAGATAACAAATTTATAAGCAGATTTACGCTCTTTAAAGTTCTTATATGTCTTTTAGCTTCAACACTTGACATTTAGCAACTTCATACTTGCTTGATCCTTCTATGAGTATGATATATGCAAGTCATATATTCAAAGTTAATCCAACTGACAATATTTAGGTTTATAAAGTTGTGTAAAAAATTCAACTCAAATTCTATTGAGTAATGTCTGATGGTAAATTCAAATACTTCATGTATTATATTGCTCCGTGATATTCTATACACAAGAGATATTTCTTCAAAAGCAGAGATAAAATCTTATTTACCATCTTGTCTTCTAGACTTTTAATCCAAAGCTTCAAGCTATTATTTATAGAGCAGCATTATATCCTATGGTCATACATTTTCTAGAATTTCTCATTTAGTGAGCTGCATAAGACCTTCGGGATTTAGCTTGGTCATATATTCATTTTTGAGAGTAATATCAATAATTAGCTTTAGTATTTGACTTTGACTGAGGCAAGACGCTCAAGGGGGTGGACTGCAAGACGAGATGGGGCAGAGTGGTTAAGGGCTTGGGGCATGGGAAGAGATGACATCGACTGCCCGATTGGTTTTAAGTTGCGGGATGCCATGCCTCAGCTACGGCTTGCGGCGCCGAAGTTGGCCGCCACAACTCTGGCGGATTGTGGTTGGGTCTACGGCAGATTAGGGAAACCAACCAAACGCATGCCTCATTTACGCATAGTTTGATATCCAACCAAACGCGGCCAATCGGGCCAATCGGGATGAACGAAGGTGAAGAAAAAAAAACAATATAAATAAAAGGAGAAAATAAGGAAGAATTAGAGGAAATAAATAAGATAAAAATAAAAGATATTATAGACATCTTTTTTATTTTTAATTTCAGCTCCACTAGTGCTCCTGTTGGAGCTAAATTGAAGAAAAAAGAGAGGCCAAGAAAAGGGAAAATGCTTTAAAAACCCAACATTTGGACCACCACAAGTGGAGACTGGGGGGTGGCCCTTCTCTTCACTCTCGCCCGCTGCTTGAGCCGTCCTGTCGAGCAGAGCGTCCCCCAATCCCCCGACCCCATGCCGCCGCCGTCGCCCGCGGATGAGGGATCGGACGTGCCGACCACGGAGAACTTTGTACAAATAGCCAATGAGGCGGGACGATCGTCGGGCCAGGAGGTGCTCGGTGGAGCTAGGGTTTCGGCGAGCACGGCGGCGGAGACGAGCCCCACACCCACCTGCAGCGTGTGTACGGAGCCCTGGTCCTGCAGCGGCGCGCATCGCATCTGGTGAGTGGGTTCGCCTGTGAATGTACATTTCTCTTCTGCGATTGCATTAAGAAAGAAGGCCGGCCCCCAACAAAACCCCAAATCAATTTTGGTACTTGGCTGTAGTATGCGTGGCTAATTTTGTTTTTGACTAAGAAAACGGTGTATGTTGGCGACTAAAAATGATTTACTTGCATCGGGGGATCTATCCCCCACAGTTGGGCGCATATACAAAATGAAGTTTCATGTCTCTGTATCATCCACAGCTGCTTAGAGGAGAGATACTTACCCCCTATATTGAAATCGAAACCTACAATTTTCATAGGAAACATCCATTTTTCATATAACAAGTAAATATATATAGGACATGTCTGCGTGGCGTACGATTACGAAAAAAATTCGTGATCACCAGGTTGTGGAGCTAGCATCATGTCTGATAATCAGACCAAACGATTTTTAGTTAATTCCTCCCCTTCTACTCTTGAAATGTACTATGAAATTGTCAGGCAAAATCTGTGCAATTATCATGATTCAGGTCACCAAACCTTGTGTTGGAAGTAGATGATTGTTGAGAATTTCAGACTGTATAGTCATTTACCTATTACATGCAGCTGCATTCCCTGTGGGCATGTCTACGGCAGGTCGTGCCTGGAGAAAAGGCTGGGTGTTTGCGGTAACGCAAGTGCAAAGGTACCATACATGCTTCTATGTTGGCGAAATTCATGCTACTGTAGTTTCGGAATTATATCGATTGCTGTCAGAGCTATGTTCACCTTGATAATTCACTATAATCGTTCTTTATTTCCAGTGCCCTCTGTGCTGTGCTGCATTTGAACGCGACCATATTATCAACATCCACGCCCTAGGAGATCTGTTTGATGGTTGCTCCCGTATGCAGGTCCCCTTTTGTCCATTGTACTCGAATTAATTTCTTTTCAGTTGCATCATCTTGAACGGCTAGCCACTCCTCGTCTAAAATGTGTGGTGCCAGATAGTAAAGCTTTGGCTGGGAGGGCTAATTAGTAGAAACAATGCAACCTTGTATTGCGGTTGTATATGATTCGAATTGGTTTTATTTTATTTTAGATTTATGTTGATTGTTCAGTGTGTCTCACGAGTTTCTGATATGCTCAATCAATCAGGAAGAAGAAGAGCGTCATTCTAAGATTGCGGAGTTCAGAGCAGGTTTCAAAGAGTTGGTTCTGCAGCATCAGACTCAAGTCGAGTTGGAAACCTCCAAGTTAGAACCGCCCGCTAGTTCAGCCTCCTGGTGACTTTCTTCAGCCTGGTGACTTTCTGCAGGCTATGAATATGCTCAGGTCAATGATGGATTCGAGGTCAAGACGTTATCGAGATCTAGCTCGGTTGGTGTCTCAGTACTTGTATGGACTTGGGGAAGTCGATCCGAAATGATTGGATGGCATGCACGCCTGTCAGCTTATGGGCAAACTCCTACTGAACAGTTATATGATGCTGTTGGCAAGCTGAGCAGTCAGTTGCCGTCGTGACGAGCTGTGCTGTGTCGCCTTTTGCAGGATACCTATCTAGCGTAGTAGCATGGACTGTATATTTATCTAGTTGGTGTATGTATGTATGTTTTCATCGTTGCCTGAACTCTTGTCTTGAACAAACTGCTGGCTGGCTGCTAGGCAGCATTGGTTTTTCCCGTGTGGCAATGCGGGGGCTCGGCTATATTCGTATGCCCCATTTTCCATCCCAAGAAGTGCTTTTGGATTCAGATTGTTGTGATTTATCGGGTTACTAGTGATCAATGCTTATATTTAGTAGCGTAGCATATGATCTACCTACCTGTCGTGAATCTGATTGCCCTTGAGCAATTCATCAGACTTGATCTGATTCCAAACCTGAGGTTGATTGTTTGGCTGTATGTATGTCGTATGTTGGTTAAAACTTGAAACAGTGTCTCGCATTTGAACCTGGCAGGCAGGTAGCTAGGAACAGGCTGGTTGGATATACTGTGTGGTTTTAGCCCTGTTTTGTTCCAGCCGGTTTTGTAGATCAAAGAGACAAAGCTGTGATTTAGAAAGAAAAAAAAAATCATGAGCAGATATGTTGTGTCCAGAAACCAAATAGCTTTTGAGAATACATAAAAGTATTCTTAAAACCATAGAAGTTCTTTAATAGTTTAAAATATTTTGCATCCGACCAGGGCCTTAACCTTGTAACGCAAGTACAGTACAGCATTTTGTGGCTCAATTCAACACTGGTCTCTCTTTGGCTCGTTCATTACTATAGCCTTTTCATCTAAGCCTGCCGCGGTCAGCATTTTCATGTTATCAGTATCTGCAAGCATGAATCTAGTATTATTGGTAGCTCCAAATATACTAAAACAATAATGAAAGATTGTTAATCATTTCTCTACAAACTGTTTAATGCCCTCTGACTGTAATTGGGCAGGCCGCAAGCAGAGCCCTTGCGACTGCAAAACCCTATTTTTCCCACTCGCTCGGACGCTCGGGCTCGGCTGCTTGCTTTTTGCTTTTGCTTTGCATCCCTTCCTTCCTAGCTCGGTGTCTGTTTTCGCCGTCTCCGTCCCCGTCGGCACCAGGAGGGCCGCCAAGAGGCTCCTCGCAGGGGCGACGCCGAGGAGGTGGTGGGTGGTGATGGTGACGAGCAGGAGCCGGGAGCGGCCGATGGCGGCGATCTGCACGGCTTGCCAGAGTACAGCGGCAGGGAGATGCCGACCGGCACCAACATCTGCAGCGTGTGCCATGAGCCTTGGGCCTCCTCCGGCGCGCATCGCATTTGGTACCAACCATACCCGCCCGATCGGCATTGTTCTTGCTCCTTCTTGGGGTTTTTTAGTGTTGTGTGTACTACTTACTGTACCTGCTGCTTCTCTGCTAGCTTGGGGTAAAGAACAGTGTGCTCTGCTTGGCGGATTAACAAATATCATATTGTGCTCTGCTGCTCCATCTCTGGATCAATCTGATTGCTTGCATTTGCATTTAGTCAGTCAGCGTCTTTTGCAGAAATTAATCAATAAATTACATTCAAGCAAACCTCCAAACAAAAAGAAAGAAAGAGAGAAATGGAAATCAATCGGCAGTGTTTTGTTTGTTAGTACAGTACTACACTACCTGTAGGAAATTTCAATCAATGTATGTAATCAGTAATCCTCGGCCTTCTGCAGCTGCATCCCGTGTGGGGATGTGTATGGCAGATCCTGCCTGGAGCTATGGCTGGCCCGATCCAGCAGAACCACAACCAGAGGAAATACGGCTGCTGCAGCAGCTAAGGTATGTAATGTAATGTAATGTAATCCTCCGTTGATCTCTCTGTCGTCTATGTATTTCCTAGACTAGAGACTAGAGATGGAGTTGATGGATGGATGGATGGTTCTTTGAACGTTCGCAGTGCCTGTGGTGCGGACAGGAGTTCAGGCGCGAGGACTTGATCAACCTGTACGGGGCAACGGAGAATCTGCTACAGTTGGAACCACAACAGGTTTGTTTAATTTGTTGCTTCTTCTTGATTTCCCTACTTAGCTGTTTCCTCTTGCATTGCATTACATTGCTTGTTATTAAGTTTTCGTATATATATACACATGAATGGAAATCGATCAGGAACACGTTCGTTCGATCACCCTACATGTTGCAACGGAGGAGAAGCAAGAGCAAGAAGAGGCACTGCCGGCGCATGACGAGGCTGCGGCAATTGAAGCAGAGGAGGCGGGTTATGGGCATGGGCACGGCCTGCAGGAGGCTGCAGCGGACGCCATAGCCCGGATGATGAACGAAGCTGCAGCGGACGCCATAGCTCGGAGGAACCCCAATGGCGAAGCAGCAGCAGGGTTTTCGTGGGGAAACGGAGCCGTAGCCTGGAAGCGCGTCGGGCTGGCTTGGAGGATCGATGCGCCTCTCCCTCCTCTCGTAGCCGACGTGGCTCCAGGGGATGGAGATGGAGCCGTGGCGGAGCCAGCAGCAGGTGCTCCTCCTCCTCCGACGGGTAGCAGCAGCCGCGTGCTCGTGATCATGCATTGCGGATCGTACAGCTGCTATCGCCCCATGCATTGCTGCACATGTGGCGTGGGGCCTCCACACAGCCACGGGCCTCTAGATTTGGATCGTAGTGATGCCGCGCTTGTGATCGAGCTTTACCTGATCGAGAATGGTCATCCTTTTCCTTTGTAGCCAGCCGCCCAGCCCTAGCTAGCTTGCGGATGATGGAGATGACTGGGCACACCGGCGACGGCGACGCGGCCTCTGCTGTGGCTGTGGCCGTGGCGGTAAGTTGTGTGGAGCTAGCTAGCTAGCTAATGAATGTATGTAGATCATCGTTCCGGCGCCTATTATTCCAACTGGAGATCATCATCCACGCACTTGAGTACGCCTTCAGATGATCGATCGAGATAATATACCTAGTAATTTGCCTGCCTAACTATAGGTCTCCCGCATGCATGGTTGGATTGGATGCCATATGGTCGATGAATAATCTCACTTCCTTGAATTGCTCGGTTCGCTCGATCTGTCACGAGCTGTCAGTCAGTCGTACTAGTATGAACAAATGGTGGTTATATTAATATTGGTTACCCATGCATT
>CM041629.1:1096716-1107730 GCA_023333625.1 Bothriochloa decipiens
CACAGGACTCGGAGCTCGCGACTGAAGCCCAAGAGCAGGCCCAGGTCAGGGGCGTACACCGCTCGTCCCAGGAAGGGCAGCAGCCAGCTCCCCTCGAGGCGCCAACCAAGCTTTAGCTTTGGCGCCGCCAGGTCCAGGGAGTAGGTTCCCTTGGCCGCCCCGTCGCCCAGGGACAGCCACACGCGCCCGCCGGCGACGAAGTAGGACGTCACCTGAGGCCTGTAGCCGTCGTAGCAGTAGCACCTCCAGTTGGCCGGCAACGGCGGGGACCCCAGGGGCGGAGGAACGGGCAGGGGCTGCAGGCGGCCGCCGGACGAGAGGCGGAGCGGTCGAGGCCAGCATTGACATGTCCAAGCAGGAGCGTTCTTTTGTTCCGGCGGCTGCTGCTGCTCGCGACGACGCCGGCCTGCTGCTGGCGGCCAGGAGGATGGGCCAGCGCTTCCAGCAGCCTAGGTGGCGGACCTGCTGGCGTCGTACACCATGATGTGCCCGTCCGTGGTGGCGGCCACGATCTTGTCCCCGCCGGGAGAAGCGGCCAAGTCCATGGGGAAGCGGAGGGGACGGCGAAAGCAAGCCACGTGGCTCGGAGGCAACGGGAGCACCTCCCGTGGCCGTCGCCTCCTCCGGCGGCTTCGCCTTTTGCTCTCGCCGTCATCGTCATCGGAGAAGAGGCGCTGCACGTCGAACCTGTACATCGTGATCGGACACAGATACCAGCACGCTGCTGTTGCATAGCAGGAGCCCGCGCCGCCGCGGTGCCATTGTAGTGTTTCTTTTGCTTTCGGAACTCTTTCTTCGATCTTCTGTTTATTTATGATGACGACGATGAAACGCCCCGTCTGTCTATGTATATATATTATAGTAACGCGACCGAGTCGAGTTCGAGTCGGTGAAATTTGAGGAACAAATTATATATGGAAATTGTGTGTGTTGTTCTTCATGTGCTCCAATTGTATGTGTTGTTGTTCGATTATCATGCATACGCACTGAATTCATTATCCTAGATGCTGAAAAAATGAACGCATAAAAGATTGCTGCATATGCTGAGTGATTTTTTTTTTTTTGAGGGGAGCACATGCTGAGTGATGATGTTGAGGCAGCTTTTCCTGGACCTCAATCCAACAGGCCCTTATTCGAGTCTCGAGTGATTTGAGTCCGACCCAGGCTACCACTTGATTGATTTATGCAGGCCTTGGCCTTGGATGAAGAAAATCCACGTTGAGCAAGGTACTCAAAGCGAGGAAAAGCTGCACATCTTCAGAATTAGAGTTAGGTAGCACGTCAGCAGAGCAGAGCAGAGCAGAGCAGAGCATTTTTGAGAAATCAGAGGCTCCTACTGTAAATGCATTACAATAAGGTACCAAAGAGTTTAAGTTACAAACGAGAGAGAGAACAAAGAGAAACTAAACTGAAAGAGAGCTGAAAGCAACTAGAAAACAGAGAAAGAGAGACAAAAAAATCCAGCAAATTACAGAGCAGAGTCTATCCATAGTTGAAGAGCTGGTCTATGAGCAGGCTTCAATCTTTGAAGTAGATAGGAAGCTTCTTCTTTAACATACCTCTTGAATTGTTGAACTGATGGATTAAAATTCCTAAAAGTGACGTCATTCCTCATCATCTAGATACCCCAGCAATCAATGATAAAAATGTCCAGTGCAAATTTCAGTTGGTATACAGGAATCTCCACTCATGGAAGATTTGTGCAGTGTTGAGCTGAGCATCAAACTGAAAATTCAGTGTGGCCCAACAGTCATTTGAGAACGGGCACTGGAACATCAGATGCATCACTGACTCCTCCACGGCTTGATGACATAGAACACGTTGATAACTTTGCAGGTGCATCCTCCTTCTTCTGATCAAGTTTCTTGTGCTCAATCTGTCTCTCAAAATTAACCAGAAAAAAATTTTGTGCTTCCCCTGACAAGATGTTTTCCATAGCCATCTGAATATTGGATGAGCTTGGGAATGGCCAGAGATTACCTTGTAAGCTTTGGAAGATGAGAAGGTTAGAGAGCCCCAAATGTAGGTCCAGGTATCATTCAAATCCAGAATATTCAGTTCAGTAAATTTCAGACTGAAGGAGATGAAACTGAGCATGAGCTTCTACTGAAACAGGATGAGTAGAACATTAGCTAGCTAGTCTTTTTAATTTATAAAGAGTTTTATTAACTTACAATCTAATATAATAACTATAAATTTCCCTCAGTCCTCTGCATAGAAGTACGCAAAACACAACTTAGTAAAAAAAAAAAAAACTTAAATCCATGTGTAATATGTGTATGCAGCTCCGAATCGTATGGGCAACGTTCAAAGAAGAGGTACTCGGCTAATTGCTAGATACAATAACATAGTAATAAGTCATGTTCCTTTTAGATAATGGACTTATACATTAGATGTATGGATCCAGACTTGAGTTCATTCATAAATAAATTGCTCACCACACGCCTCAACCACCAATGAACAATTGTAGAATGGTACGTAAATCATATATAGGGCGGCGCTTCACTCGCTCGCCTCCATTGCTGCTCTGCTCTGAGCTGCCTCATGCACGCTTCAGTTACTACTAGTAATAACCACATATACGAACTCGTATTACGTACGTACGGCATGGTGCTTAGTATAATCTCGATTAATCACTCATCAGCTAGCTAGCTAGCGAGCGAGCACTCTGGGTATAAGGACTGATCCTTGGTGTGATCCTGGCAGTAGTAGTAGACCATGGACCTCTGCTGC
This sequence comes from Bothriochloa decipiens, assembly GCA_023333625.1. NCBI lineage: Eukaryota > Viridiplantae > Streptophyta > Magnoliopsida > Poales > Poaceae > Bothriochloa > Bothriochloa decipiens. The sequence continues at coordinate 1,099,450 of CM041629.1, forward strand.
GCCCAGCGCATGGCGTCACGCTGCTGCACGCTGAGCCCAGCGCCGGCGGGGGACGCCGGCACGGGTCGGCACCCGGCGGGCACGGCGGCCTCGCATCCGGCGGTCCTGAACCCGCGGAACCCCGCCAGGAAGGGCTGGTAGCGGTAGTCGGCCCTGTAGCGGCCGCCGTCGGTGGCCCAGTCGGAGGCGTCCCAGATGGAGCCGTACGCCCACATCTCGCGGTCCGGGAACGCCGCGCCCGCAGCGCTGGCGGCGTAGCGCCTGATGGGGACGTCGTCGACGAGGAAGACGATCTCGTCGGGGTTCCACAGGATGGCGTAGTGGTGGAAGTCGGCGGCCGGGTCGAACCACAGGTGGAACCGCATCTCCCGCCCCACCAGGGGAAACACGTCGCCGGTGCCACGCACGTACACGTTGGTCTGCAGCGTGTAGGGCTCCCCTGGCACCGTGCCTAGCAGCTCCATGTCGATCTCGTCGTGCTTCCCCGGGTACAGCTCGTTGTTGGACAGCTGCATGCATGAAGCTACTATCAGTTAGTATTATATTACTGATGAAGCTACTAAGTGCACAGTGATCGACGACGACGACGACGACGTACGTAGAAGGCGGTGTTGACGCCGGCGGTGTAGCCCGGCTGGACCTTGATGGAGACGCCGAAGTAGCCGTTCCGGTACGAGCGCTTCGACTTGAATCCGCTGCCTGTGCAGTGCCAGTGCATACGATGGTGATCAGCAGAGATTCAGAGTTTGAGAATTCAGAACTGATCGATCGAGGACATCATCATAGATCATCACAGCCGGCCGGTAGGATTGACATTGACAGGTGCCAATGCAACTGCTAACTGCTAAACAACGACTAGCTAGCTACTGACCTGACGTACGGTCCATCAAGAGGGTGAGCGCCATCTTGTCCTGAGACAGCGTCTGGTGCTGCGGCCCCCACAGGTTGTCGTAATCCTCGGAGAAGGCCATGGACCTCACCATGGAGCTCGGGAAGTAGCCCGGCGAAGGTTGCGCCTGCACCGCTGCTCCTGGATGGTGGACGAGCAGCAGCAGCACCACCACCACCACCACAGCAATGGCGGGCGGCAGCGCCTGCCGGCGTGCAAAGGGGAGATTCCTCTGCTCAGACATCATCGATCTCCTAAGCTAAGCAAGAGCCAAGAGAGCTGCTGCTTTGCACACAGATCGAGCAGTATGCAACAGAGATTGTTGTGCTGCTTCATCTGCTGCAACGGTGCCAATATATAGGAGTACTCCCAGGGAACGAATGAAGCGGTTGCTGATGCGTGGAGGTTATGTAACTAACTAACGGGAGACAGTGATGATTTGCACTACAACTGTACGTCACTGCAGCAAGGCCAACCGAGTATAGTACAGTACAGTACAGTACGTAAAGAGTCCTGGCGGCACTGTAACGAAGCACTGTGGTAGTGATCTAACTACCGCAAAGACTTTTTTTTTTTTTTGGAAACCGACGACACAACCACAGGGCTACAAACAAGGACAGTTTCGGCCTATATGCACTTTTAAGTTCAATCTCAATTCAATTCAAGGGATCTGCTGCCTGATTATCCGGACTGCATCTGCATTCATATTTATTATCTGCATTTCTGCGTTCAGGACTCAGGAATAATATATGGCGCCAGGCACATTCAGAGGCAATGCAAGCAAAACACCATGCACGCATATGCATGTCTTTTGCATTTCTCTGATGCAGAAATCGATTTTTGCAGGTTTATTTGCAGCCAACTTGTCTGCTGGTTTGTTGGTTCATCATCTGAAATCTTCACTCTGCTTTCGCCTGCTCCTGCTACTCAAGATGCCTAGCTACTCCCAGGTCTCGACTTAATTACCCAGCTAATTAAATTAAAGCCGCTAACCTCTCCTTGGACTTTCCCACATACCAATGAATACATGGTTTCTTTGTTGCTTCTCACAAAAGGAAAAGGTGTTTCAGTACGATCAGCATATATGCAGCACGTACACTTATTATTATTACAGGATATATATCTGGGTATGTAGCCTAGCTAGAGCCTTACTTAATGTGGTTACTTAAGTGAACGATCGATCTGATCCACTAACGGCGACTAATTAACTGAATTTTTCATACGCAACAGTGACTTGTGATCGAGCAGCAGATAGCAGTAGTGCATCGATCAGTCTAGCATGTATATGTATGTGTTTGCAGTGCAGTGCGTGCGTTCAGTTAGTATAGTTGCGTGCAATCAACCAACCGTTCCATCCACATCCATTCCAACTACAACTCCATGGTGCGTTGCGTGCGTCGTCTATCGTCTGAAATTCTGAATTGCATGCATGCCCTATATATAATATATCCATGCATCCATCAGAGAGGAAATGTCACGACGCTTAATTTCCTTTGCTGATCGATGGATCGAAGAATAATGAACTAAAAGGGACCATGCATGCATGATACTTTATATGCATAGTGATCCAACAAATAATAATGCAAACAGAAACAGTGATGATATGAACAGACCATCGGTTAGTTAGTTAGTTAGTTAGTTAGTTAGGCCTCCGATCCCCTCCATATATACTTTACATCACATCGCATTATCTTTGGAAATCCAATTCGGCCAATCACTACACACTGCATGTGCAGTACACAGAGATGACCGTTCGCACCCAGCCATCCTAGCTAGAAAACTAAGCTATAGCATGCATTATTAGCATCCCCGACTCATTTATATATGTATAATCGGTATCTATTATGTCTGATTCGTTTTTTTTTAAAAAAAATATTTTTTTTCCGAAATCGTGCACGTACTGCTTTAAGGGAAGATGGTGTTTGGATACAATGCGCGTTACACACAATGGCGAGGTGTCATTGTCTTAACGGCAAAAACACCCTAACAGAAGGCACCGGCTCTAACGGTGGCGCAGTAGTGGCGTACTAAGGAATTAAACTAGCCGCTAAGCAGAGTTAATATGCTCTAGTTGGCATGGGGCTCAAGTCACGCCCGAGGCAGACCGAGCCACCCTGCTGCCCAGCATGGGGAAGAGCTCGCGCATGTTGTTGCGCCGCTCGGTGGGGATGTCCTCGCCGAAGGTCTCTTGGAAGCGAATGGTGATGGTAGGGTCCGGAGTGTTGGGATCCGTCCTCCCCTCCCACTTGCTCAGCAGGACACGACGCGCCTGTTTCTCCGGATGGGGGTCGCGGTATGCTGACTTGGCGGCTAGGCACTCGCTCCTGCGGGACTGCCACTCGTCCTGAGTGATTCGCGACCGCCGCAGGTGCGGCTGGGCCTACAGGACCGGTTTGTCGAGGGGGAGAAGAATGGTGCCGATGAAGTCCGCAATCGAAGCTACTGTCGGCAGACCGGTGGCGGCTGGCCGCGCCGTGCCGGTGTCCTGCGACAGCAGATCCTGCGCGCCGTCGAAGGAGTCGCCTCTGGCGCGTAGAGTTCGGATGTGGCCTCTGGCGCGCGGGGTAGCTCGGCCGCTGAATCAGCCTCTGGCGCGCAGAGGTCGGATGTAGCCTCCGGCGCGCGGGGAAGCTCGGTCACTGTGCGTTCGGCTCTTTCCTCGTCCACTGGCTCACAGTCATGGGCGGCCGTGGCGGGTTCCCTAACCGCGACGTCGGGGCCGGGGCACAACTCGGCATCGACCATGTCGGACCACCAGTCTTGGCACAGACCCGGTCGGGCAGTGGTTGCCCCAGCGCTGGTCCCGTCCAACTCCGCGGGCGCCTGCTCCGCCCCAAGGCACGCACCGGCCCACCAGTCATGGTGCGGTGCCGGGGGGTGTGGCCGAACTTCTACCGTCCTGAAGAAGCCTTGGTGTGATGTTGATGAAGCGGCCAACAAGGCCTGTAGCGGAGACACTGCTACACCTGGGTAAGTCCAGCGTAGGAGTGGCGTCGAAGATCAGGACGCGTTGACAGGAGAGGCACGATCTCCCTGGTGTCCCAGCCGTTGCAGGCTTCGTCATCGGGGGGCCCCACCGGGACGGCGTCCACGGGGGTGACTGGGGAGCCCAGCGTGCCCAGGGCGTCCCGCAGCCTGAGGGCTCAGGCATAGTGGGCAGCGCAAGGCACCCAACAGCACCGCGCGCTGGCCAGAGCTAAAGTCGTCTGGCGGGTAATCACATCCTGGATTGTCGTTGTTGTGGTGAGGGTCGGTGCTCGCTAAGTCGTTGTTGGAGTTGTGACGGGGGGTGGGGCAGTACTCGTCGTGTTAGTCATTGCAGCGCTCCTCATCCCCCCCGTCATGGTCATCGTCACAGCCATAGTCGTCGTCAGGAGGTGGCGGGCCTGGTGGGGCGCGCATGTCCTGGTGCGCCACCAAACACGCGCACCAAGTACTGAAGGCCGCGCCGCTATCCTTGCTCATCAAAACCAGGCAGCACCGGCTTTGGGATGAAGATGGTCTTCTCTAGCTGGATAAACGATGGGTGTCGGCACCATGCCTGCACAAAAAATTCGCGGTCGTCGGCGACGGGGCGGTCACGGACAGCGCTGACCTCCACCTGGCAGCAGCAGCGACCCAGCACCGTTTGGGCCATGGTCACATTCCTGGCATGCGCAGGCACGTACCTGAGCGCCACGATGACCCTGTAGCTGAACGCTCTGAGCAACCCATTTGTTTGGTGCGACCATGGCCTCCAGCGAAGGGGGAGGTGAGATCCCCAACCCCGCGAGTCAAGAACGCGGTCACAGTCACTGTGGAGATGCGCGGCCGCGTTCCCACAACCATGGCCACCAATGCCGTATCCAGGTTGTCCTCAGCCGCCTGTATCTCAGCGGAACACGGTACCACCACCATGGAGGTGCAGCCCACCTAGGGAGCACCTGCCACGACGGCATCAGTTGCCCGAGCCGCGGCGCGCTCGACCCATTTGTGGGGTGGTTCCGAAGCCGGCTGGACTCCCCTACGCGGAGGCGGAGGCGGCGGAGGTGGAGGTGGCGGCGGCGGTTGCACTTGTTGTGGTGATGGCGAGCGGCGGCAGTGTGGTGGAATCAAGGTAGACCCGCCGATGGAGACAGAGCGGTCAGAGATGGTCTCTGCCAACTCAGCCCAGTACTTGCGCCGAGGAGAGTGGCGAGGCCGAAAACGCTGTCGCGCCATGGCTCGAGGCTCGCCATCGCTGGAGTGTGGCGAGTGTGCACACTTACAGCCAGCGTGAGGCTCCTGGTCACAGCGCCCGTGCTCCAGGCGGTGAGTGGAGTGGGCGCCGTGGTATCCCACGTGGCTCCGATGGCGTTCCGGGCAATCCGATGCATGGTGTCCCTCTGCCCAGCACCTGTAGCAGCGTGCCGGGTAGAGGCAGTGCGCACGGATGTGGCCGTGCCGGAGGCAGTGGTAGCACGCCCCATCCAGCTTCGGCGGCAGGTACGTCGGCGAACGTGGCGGTGATCGACGTGACGGCAAACGGCGTGGGGGAGTGCACCCGGCCGTAGCGCTTGTTCGGGACCGGGTAGAAGCCCTCTGCGTCCTGCTGCCCTTGCGCTCGAGCCGGGTGGGCCACCAAAGAAGCACGCGGCGGGCTGGATTTGGCGGTGGTGGCGACGCAGCCGCGCGCTCGAGCTCCCGGTGCGACGGGTGCAAGCGGCTGGCGTCAGCTAAAAAGCCATCGCATTTCTTGCGGCGCCGGTGTCGTCGAGTGCGGTGGCGCTTGCGTCGTGGTGCTTGGACCTTCATCCCCTTCCCCTCCAGTGGCGGATTCCGAGGAGGCCTCCGAGTCGCTGAGGGCAACACGGCCCCCAGGACCGTGGTCGAGGTGCTCCTGGAGAAGCCCGGGGGAGCCGGCGAAGAACTCCAGTGGCGGAGGCAGCTCATCCCTGGCGATTTGAGTCAACACGCAGCGGGAGGATGATTCGGCAGTGCCTGCGGGCCCGCGCTCGAGCGCAGCAAGGAGCTGGTCAGGGGACCCGGCCTCGAGCGCCGCCTTCACCTCTGGATCTCACGACCGTGCAATGGAATCTCCTTCCATGGCCGCCGGCGGCTCAGATCTGGATCTGGGGAAGAACCTCCCGCAGGGAGCTCGGCGGGGAGATGCGCCGCAGGGACGGCGTAGGTGTAACATCCCAAAAAATCCATAAATCAAAATCACTCGCATTAAAATTTATTTCAAAATATATTTCACAAACTATAAATCATTTGAGCTCAATCATCTCATTCAAACTTTCATCCACCTCATATCTCTTCTGCTTCTCTCACTCCAATTATATTCCACGCACCGATGCCCCTGCATCGCTCGCCCGTCCCCCACCTCTCTCTCTCTTTGCTCGCCCTCGCCCGATGCTCGACAATGGCGCGTGCGCCGACCCCACCGCCATCGCCGCCGCGGCACGCCCGCGCCCGGACCCCTCTCGCTGACCGCAGCCTCACGCGACACCGCGATTTGTGGACCCCACCACCTCGCCTTGCCCGTAGTGCCGTGGGACCCACCTCGCACTACCTCTCGCTCCTTCATGCATAGCAGCAACACGACAGATGCCTGCTATATTTTTACCATGTGCAAATAGCAACCCCGAGCAGTATCGTGCACCATATACACTCGGACATAGCACATCCACATTTTTGCCAGCAGCTCCTCATCACTCTAACCATGCATGCAAGTTAGGCACCGTCTATTTGCATGTGGCACCGTCCATTTGCATGTCAAGAATATGTGCATGCAAAGCACCTCGTTACCTGTGGCATGCAAGGTTAGGCACCGTCCACGAGCTGGACACCACCGGCCGTCGCTCACACCATCTCATTAGCCTGTGCCTGAGCATCACAATGTATGCATGCATGCAACTCATGCAAGTAGCTGCTGCCTCTTCCTGCTAGACGCCGCATCGCCCTGCCTAACTCGCCTCGTCCCCCTCGCCTTGTCCTAAAGAATAACAGCACGCCATTAGTGGCAAGTGGTTGAGCGCCGGTGGCCTAGCTCCTCCCTGTCCGTCTATAAAACCCAACGCACGCCACACAGCTTACCCCTCCTCCACACGACCACGCTGAACCATTCAGCTCCACAGCCACCCGCTCGCCCGCCTTCTTCCTCCTCCTGACCAAGCTCTCTGCGTCCTCAAGCACAAAGCGAAGCACGTCTCGTCAAGCTCCCTTCGCGAGCTGCAACCAGCTGAGGTAGCTAGCCTAAGTGAACCCCCTCATCCTCCTCTTCCTTTCCATGCTCTCAGATACGAGAGTGGTGACTAGAGTTGCCGTTGGGCGAAGCTTCAGAAGCTAGCAATGCGGACAGCTCACGAACACGAACACCAGTACCTCTTTCTCGTATGTAGCGTTGCTAGCTTGCTTCTCTCCCTTCCCATGCATGTCTCTATGACATGCGGACCCTAAGCAACACATGCACTAGCACATCTCCAGCATCACGTATACGAACCCACCAGCAGCCAATCATGTGCAAGTATACGTCCAAAGCTAGCAAGCACACGTTCGGCTCCCCTTCTCCAAAAGTCCATGTTTGTTTATCTAGACAGCCACCTTACAAAATTAATATCTCCTCCATCCGACCTCCGATTCTATCAATTCTTCTTTTCAAATTCATCTAAAATCATAATCTATCTCTCATAAAAATTTCATAATTTTTAGAGCTTATTTGTATTTATGTGATTATTTATTTGTGCTTGTTTGCTTATCGCGTACTTTAGCTGACGGAGTGAACGAGCTGGAGAACGGGGACGTCGGAGGCGAGTACCGCGAGTTCGGCACCGAGGACCCGAACGACCAGCAGGAGTTTGCTGATCACGACGTCGACGGAGGCAAGTCCAGCCTATCCCCTTTGATGCATGTTGATCCTATTTTTAAACACAACCCGTAGAAGCCGTTTTAAATTGCATGTACAATATACGTACTAGTATTTTCACTACTTAGTTATGACCTAATTGAATAGTCATCCTTGAAATTGATATTACTGATAATTACCTTGTTCAAACATAGGAGCAAATAATATGTTATATTATTATTTAGTATGCTTAGGATTTAATATTCATCCTGGATATCCATCACTATGATTTTATCAAATACATTGATTTTAAAAGGAAAATGGTGTGAGTCATAAGAATGAATTATGGGTAATATAAAAGGGTTAATGAACCAGCATAGATGGTGTTTACCCACTGCGTTGATGATTCATCTCACCTAACTCAATTTTCGTGTAACCACTCGACCCTGTATACGGCAGGGCTTAGTCTAAATCCCTCTAGTTAATATGAAAATCACCTGGAGGCAGGTGTGCAACGGGGCACTAAGGGTTATTGGTTATTGAGGATTTGTATGAGACATATATATAAGCGCTGTAATTTATAATGA
>CM041629.1:1117254-1128937 GCA_023333625.1 Bothriochloa decipiens
GAGTGCACCAAAGGCGGACCTTACCGAGGGAAGTTCATCTTTACCTGCGCCCATTGCATGAGCCCTAGCCATCCTATGGGAGATTGCCCTCAACTACAGTAGTCCTCCTCGATCACTCATTGATTCGTGTATGCAGTCGCAACTTTAATTTCTTTTCTAACTTGGCATTGTTTTACTTGTGCTCTGTGTACCTAATAAATCAGGTCTAGCAACCCTCCCGGCGACGAGGGTGAGGCCACCGGTGACGACAACGCCAACGGATGCTTGATATGCGGAGGTGCGAGCCACATCCAAAGAGACTGCAACTATGTTTGCGGCAAGTGTGGCGGCGACCATCTAACCCAAGCGTGTAACGCTCCACTATGCAGCATATGCAACGAGTATGGCCACTAGCCTTGCGAGTGCACCAAAGGCGGACCTTACCGGGGAAAGCTCATCTTTGGAGGTGCCAATACCTGCGCCCATTGCATGAGCCCTAGCCATCGTATGGGGGATTGCCCTCAACTACAGTAGTCCTCCTCGATCATCCGAGGGCGGAAACGGCGACGTATGAATAACACTCGTTGATTCGTGTCTGCGGTCTCCCTCCCACGATGTGTTTCATTTCCTCATATGTCATATGTTACTAGTACTACTTGTAGCTAGTAGCTAAGCTATGGGTAGTTCCTTAACTATTGTGGTACGTGTTGTGTGTGCATGCGTGTTGTGTTGGAGTGTGATGCGTAATTTTCTTAGCTTGTTTGATGTGTGGATGTCGAGACACGTCGGCACTAGGCAAACACGCGCGGATTCCGGCCATTCCCTCCATTTGCAGAGCACGTACAATGAACTAATGCACCATGCATCTTTCATCTGTATATTTTGTTCGTATAATACGATTGATTGACTGACAGAGTGAAGAAGCCGATCGAGGCGCGAGAGCAGAGCATCCAACCATGTACTGTACTGTACTGTACAGTACAGGGTAATTAGCTAGCATGGGCTTGTGGTAGTAGTAATTATTAAGCTGATGAAACCCCCAAATCCGAAGTGGATGGTGACGCGCAGCGACGACGAGCCGGCGGCGGCGGCGGCGGCGCGACCTGTGGATCGGAGGTGATGCTCACGGCCAGACGAAGAAGCAGAGGAGACAGATGCAGAGACGACGACGTACGACGAGCAGCTGTATCCACGATGCAACGCAAAGCAGGTTGAGGTATGCAGCAGCAGTTGAAAGAAAGACGACAAGACTGGACGACGCATGAAGGCAGTAGAGCAAGGAAATGGAAATTAGTGATGTGGCAGGGATGAGCTTCACCATTCTCAGCTACGATCCACCGCCTCCATCTATCTACTGGGTGAGAGTCTGAAAGCGATCTGGCAAGGTACCACTCACGAGAGGCATAGGCGTGGCCCACGCCACATGCATGTGGATCCATCCATCTTCCATCGACGACTTCATTTCATCAATCATGGCTAGCTACCGTACCGACGACTCTCGCTCGCGTCCGATGATCATCCATGCCGGCCATGGATCCGATGAAACGATCATGAAAGTTTAGTGCAGTGCAATGTCCATCATAGCCAGAGCGGTACATGTAACGCCTTGCAGCAGACTGACAACACGGGATGTAGCGTGTGTAACAACAAGTTAGCTATGGAACCGCCACACATACCTCCACCAAAGATGCACAGGAAAGGATTGCATCTGATTTGGGGTTTTGTTGGGACTTTCTTCCTTTTTTAACGGCTAAGAACATGTTAATGCAATCGCAGAAGAGAAATGTACAGGCACAAAGCGAGCGCACTCACCAGATGCATTCCATTACGTACCGATGATACGCAACACACAGTGAATTAATATAATGCATGGGTAACCAATATTAATATAACCACCATTTGTTCATACTACTACGACTGACTGACAGCTCGTGACAGATCGAGCGAACCGAGCAATTCAAGGAAGTGAGATTATTCATCGACCATATGCACTACGGGAAACTGATAATTCGCCGTGTGCCTGGAGCACACGGCGAAGGGCAAGAAACACACGGCGAAGTTTTTACCGTGGGTGGCCCACGGCAAAGCCGGCACGGCGACCAGCAGCACGGCGAACACGAGTTTGCCGTGTGCCTTTTATCGGGCACACGGCAAATATTTTTACCGTGTGCGACGGTGGGCACACGGCAAAAAAAGCAACAGACGGCGGGAGACGGCGGCGCGGTACTTTGCCGTGTGCCTTGGAGGGGGCACACGGCAAACTTTTCCTCTTTGCCGTGCGCCTCTGGAGGAAGCACACGGCGAAGATGAGGAGTTTGCCGTGTGCCACTGTCCCCAGCACACGGCAAAGTGTGAAGTTTGCCGTGTGCCCGGTCGCCTGTACACGGCAAAGTGGACAGTTTGCCGTGTGCCCGTGCTCCTGCACACGGCGAACTGTCCACTTTTTGCCGTGTGCCTTTTTGGGCTCACGGCAAAGTCCTCCCACCAGTACCAGAAACGGTCACTTTGCCGTGTGCCTTGCTAATTGCACACGGCAAAGTGACCACAAAATTCCTGTTTTAATTGTTTTTCGCGTATAAATTTTCCCAATCAAACAAACATCACAGGCATTATACATATATTACAACCAGCATCACAGGCATTATAAATATGTTAAAACAAGCATCACAGGCATTATACATAGATAAATCCACAAGTTCGATAATATATGAATCTCAAGTTCACAAATACATATCCACAAGTTCATAAGTACGATAACTTCACAAATGCAAAGTTAAGGGCACCGTTTATGGCTGAGGTGGGTCGAACGGAGGTGGGAACAACTGCTGTGGGGGTAACGGAGGTGACATGCCCGGCGACATTTCTGGCGTATTCGATGCCGCCGATTGATTCTGCAGAAAGGAAAATAGATTACATGTGATACATAAATCAAGTTCTCTAAGTTATAATCTAAAATATTCAAAATTTCATCGAAGTCTCTAAGTGAGTAAGTCTCTACGTTCTCTAAGTCTCTAATAGTATCTAAGTCTCTACTTTTCTAAGTCTTTAATAATTGAAATAAAACTAGAAGGTTGTCAAGTGACTCACAGGAGGAGTTGCAGGAGCTGGAGTCGGAACTGGAGGGAACATCATCGGAGGTAGGGGTTGACCTATCTGAACAGAAAGACCTTGAATGTAGTTGTACATCTGGAGCATCTGCTGCTGAACCTCGGCCTGCTGCCTCGCCGTCTCCTCTTGGCGTATCCTTCTCTCTTCGGCTAACGCCGCCTCGTGTGCCGCCGCTTGCGCCGCCAGTTGGGCCTACAATTTTTTATCCCAATGTTACAATGCAAAGCAAACATATGTATAAATTGAATGAAAGATGAATAAATTAGAAAATAACCTGAAGTTCCTGCACTTGGAGCTGTGCCGCGGACATTCGTGGGCGTATGGCTGGGCTACTGCTCGTGCTCCTTGCTCGAACCTGGGCGAGAGTGGGAGTACTGGCCGTGTCTAGAGTGTCGTCGCCTATATAGTACCGGCCATGCTTCTTGCCTCCTCCCACCCTCATGATGATCTCTCCATCAAGGGGATGGGCGCTCGGATCCCACTCTGGCCCATGGACCTGTCTTCCCGCCTCTGTGTAATCGCTAATGCGGGTGTGGACGGAGGGATTGCTGTATGCCGAGGGCGGGTCGTCTGGGTTGTAGGTGACGTCGGACGCATTGCCCTTGTGGGCCAAAACCCATCCCATGAACTCGGAGCACTCAGCGCCTTGATGTGCCTGAGACTGCAAAAAACAGCAAGTTGATTACAAATTATGAAGAATTGAGTGTTAGAATAAAGAAATGATTCCGCATACCCATCTAGCCCTGTATTCATCGTTGCTAAGGCTGCCTTGATGGTGTGCTGGACCTGGCATCAGCAAACGCCGCTCACGGCCAGCGTTGTGCTTCTCCTCCCACTCGGGGGTGAACCACTTGTCCACTATGCGTTCCCAGCACGTGGAATCATTGCGGCACCACCATGCAGGCACCTACATGTGATCAAGTGAATGACATATAAGAAGATCAAATTAAGCGATGTAGTTAATCTGAGAATAAATCAAAATTTACCTCCATGTATTGCTCCCGAGTCAGCTTCAAATTTCTTGCAGCATCTTTTTTCATCTTCTGCCCAAGGAATTGAGCCGCGTAGTTTATGACACACTGAACTTGCGCCTCGTAATGCATGTCTAGCACCAACTTAATGCATCGATTGTCAGCGACAACCGCCGCCTGTTCCGCTCCTCCTTCCGCACACTTGTAGAAATCCTACAATATAAACACGATGTATCAAGTCATTATTACAAACATATCCAATGAATACGATGTATTGAGAAGTGTAGTATGAGGAAGACTTACCCACAGCTCGGCCTTCACTCGCTCCGCCTTGTTAGCGAAGCACCTATTTTCCCTATCGATCTGATCGGTGGCGGCACGGTAGTGTGCCCACGTCCAGGCCGGCTCGTACCTTCCACTAATGTGGACCATGCCTGGGAAGTGCACCCGGCACAAAAGACCCAGGATGCCATTGACCTTGCGTTTGTGAGCACCTCCACTGACTATTTCCCAACTCCTGCCAAAAGTTATTAAGATAAAACATTAGTTTCTATTGTGATTGTGTTTTTCAAGTTATCAAATGAAAAGGTAGTGATAACATCTAAAGTTACTTACAGTGGCGGGGAGGGTCGAATCACCGGTCGACCGGCAAGAGGTATCGGCTTGTCCGAGAGTCGTGAGGGACCTCGCAACCAGACAGACGGCGTACTAGAGGCACCCCCTGTTGTGTCCTCCTCCTCCTCCTCCTCCTCCTCCTCACCACCCGACGACTCCGCGGACGGTACGCTATCGTCCTCCTGCTCCTCCTCCCCCTGCACCTCCTCCTCCTGCGACTGCTCCTCCTCCTGCTCCTCCTCCTCCTCCTCTTGCTGCGGCTGCTCTACAAGCACCTTCGGTCGACCCTTCCCTCGACCCTTGGGGCCACCCTTCCCTCGACCCTTGCCTTTGGTGCCCCTAGCGATGGACCCCTCAGCTCCCTCGAAACTTGAGGCCATTCTTCTGAAAACAGACGCGCATTTTCGCTGAACTCCGTCGCCCACCATCTTGATTCAATCGCCTGCAATCACAAACAGAGCCCCAATCAGCACGTATAAACAAGTAGAAGTAAGAAAAATATGCAAAATAAACAAGATTTAATTAGAAACTAACATGTATTAGAAATAATCATCTTGATCGGGATTAGCTGGATCATAAGTCTCATCATCACTATCATGCATGTCGAGATAACCAGGCCCGTGCTCCAAAGGAGGAATGTCGTCATCAACCCCTAATTGTAAACTTGTAAGTAATTCTAAGTCCTTAGCATTATGAACCTCATCTCCAGCATCCTCGTCATCAATTCTTTCATCATCGTCTACTTCCATTCCAATCGCTCCAGTTAAGTCTATCACAAAACGCCCTTGTAGCCCATCTTCTTGAAAGAACTCTCCGTCATATGTATTTGGATCTATGTTGTAATCTTCATTGTTTGGGACAGGTAGTTTACCATGTGGCGATACCTTGTACACAACGTCCCAACCCTTTAGACGTTCATCGGTTTTGCACGGGTATGAGAGATAATAAACTTGTGTGGCTTGTTGAGCCACAATATAGACATCATCTCCTGGATAGACGGATGACTGTCGAATTTCGACTAGTCCAAGATTAGAGCTGCGTCACACTTCGTTAGGATCAAACCAATGGCATTTGAATATGACGGGCTTAAGAGGTTTGCAACCAGGAAACGTGAGTTCATATATTTCTTCAATTCTTCCATAATACTCAACCCCATCAAGTCCTGTGGTACAAACTCCGGTATTTGTGGTTCTTCGATTGGACCGACTTTGCTCGTGGCTTTTTGTGTGAAAGCGATATCCATTCACGTCATAGCCGGAGTATGACATGACCCTATAGGCACAACCATGGGCAACCAATCTCAACTCAGGACTCATAGACACATCATTTTGACCCTGCAAGTAGAAGCATGATAGTTCGTTATATTATTCGCACGTACGAGGAACTTGTGATGTCAAACACAAAGTACGAACTCCAGAATGACCGTACCTTTTGTTTGAGCCAAGAAATGAAATCGGGCGATATACGTCCCGCACCCTTATTAAGAAGGGTATCAACTTGCTACGGGGTCGGTGCCCTATTTCCCCGCCAGAATTGATGAGTAAACTCTCTATATGAACAAGAACAAGATAGGGGGGTTGGATGCAGAATAATGACCATACACTAGCAATAATTGAGAATAGTTTGTTGAGAACTTACTGAATGTATGACTGCATTTTGGAAAGGTTGGTCAACACATACATCATGATAGTGCACCACTCTTCATGTTGCAAGGTATTAGGAGTCGCAACACTTGCACTTCCGAGTTGCCCTCTAAAGAGGCTGAGGTTCGATTCATTTTCGTCCGCATTGTAACGAGGGATTGGATTATGCACGTTAGGAAGAGTGTCGACATAGTATTTTGTTGTGAAGTTTGACACCTCCTCAGTACAGTATGCCTCTGCAATGGAAGCTTCAATTTTGCATTTATTTTTACATTTGGTTCGAAGAACCTTTTGTTGTCTCTCAATTGCATAGCACCAACGGCCCTGTACAGGCCCCCCCATTCGTGCCTCATACGGGAGGTGCAAAATCATATGCTGCATCGGATTGAAAAAACCGGGTGGAAAGATCTTCTCTAACTTACAAAGCAACACAGGAGCCAATTCTTCCATTTCTGCAACCACGGATCGAGATAACTCCTTAGCACAAAGGATGCGAAAGAAATGACTTAACTCTACCAGCACTAGCCACACATGGTCAGGGAGATAGCCTCGAACCATCACCGGAAGAAGCCGCTCAATCCATATGTGGTAGTCATGACTCTTGAGCCCATTAATTCGCATAGTACCTAAGTTCACCCCCCTCCTCAGATTCGCTGCATACCCATCGGGAAACATTAAAGTTTGGAACCATTCTAGTACTTCCCTCCTTTGGTCCTTCTTCAGGACGAATTCGGCTGGAGGCTTTTTCCATTTCTTGCCATCTTTGGGAGGTGGAATGTTGAGCTTTGGTCTATTGCATAACCTAGCTTGATCCACTCTAGCCTTAACATTGTCCTTTGTTTTATCAGAAATATCCATGATTGTACCCCAGAGTGCCTCGGCGACATTCTTTTCCGTGTGCATCATATCAATGTTATGTGGAAGAAGAAGGTCATCCATGTAGGGGAGCCTCCACAAGTCCGACTTCTGAGTCCAGGCATGTTCCTCACAATATCCCACAAAACCACCACCTTCTTTGTTGAACTTGAGCGCGTCTAACTGCGCACGAACCGCGACACCTGTCAACATTTGTGGTGGAGGGTCTTCAACCACGACACCTTTTGTAAAGTTCTTAATGTCTCGTCTGAATGGATGGTCAATAGGGAGGAATTGTCGGTGTTTGTCGAACGAAGAATACTTGCCACCCTTTGTCAACCAGATGAACTTGAGAGCTGCCTTGCACACTGGGCATGGGAACTTCCCATGGACACACCAGCCGCAGAATAGCCCATACGCCGGCAAGTCATGCAGGGAGTACATGTACCACACTCGCAGTTTGAAGTTTGTTTTTGTAGCTCGATCGTATGTCCATACCCCTTCCTCCCAAGCATGGAGCAAATCATCAATCAGAGGCTCCATGTACACACTCATATTATCCCCCGGGTATCCAGGAATTATCAATGACAAGAATATGTTCTGTCGCTGAAAGATGACACCGGGGGGGGAGATTGAGGGGGATAACGAACATGGGCCAACAAGTGTACGGGGCAGTCGACATTCCATAAGGATTGAACCCATCTATTGCAAGCGCAACACGTACATTACGAGCCTCCCCAGCTTCCTCACGATGACACCCGTCAAAATGTCTCCATGCTTCAGCATCGGCTGGATGTACCATGTTCTCAGGATGGTATCGTTTGCCTTCTCTGTGCCAAGTCATCTGTTTTGCGGATTCCTCGGTCATGTAAAGCCGTTGGATCCTCTGTATGAAAGGAAGGTATCGTAGAATTTTCACGGGGATTTCGAGTTGCCTCTTGTGACCATCACCAGAGTCTACCTCCAGGTACCTAGAGGATTTACATTTAGGACAATACTTTGCATCCGCATGGTCTTTTCTAAACAAGATGCATCCCTTCGTACAAGCATGTATCTGCTCGTATGGCATCTTAAGTGCACGAAGGAGTTTCTGTGCCTCATACATGTTGCGTGGCAGATTGTGACCTTCCGGAAGCATGCTGCCAAAAACTGTCAACATATTATCAAAGCCGTCTCGACTGATGCCAAGCTGACACTTTAGGGCCATTATGCGTCCGATGGCATCCAGTTGAGAAACATCGGTATGCTCGTGAAGTGGTTTCTGTGCCGAAGACAACATGTCGTAATAGGCCTTTGCGGTTGCCTCTGGCGGATCCTTCCTATCATGCCTAGGTCCTTCATCGAAGTGTGCTTGATGAAAGTCATCTAACATATCTCCGCATCCGGCATCAGCATCATATTCCTCGATGCGTTGTCTCACGACCTCGTCTCTCGCACGATGGGCTTCACCATGGCAGATCCACTGGGTATAGTTTGCCACAAACCCATTGGTGCAAATGTGTTGACCCATCTTGAACTGTGTTTGAAGTATCTTGTTTGCACACTTTCTGCAGGGACACGGCAATTTACTCTGTCCTTTGTCAAATGCCTTTTTCAAGAAATCATCGACCTTCTGAACGAATTCATCAGTCCAGTCACGCTTACCCAACCAGCCCGTGTACATCCACTCACGGTCATCCATCCTTTAACATATAGCGAGTAATATAAAAATCAATTGCATCTACACGACGTCTATCATGCTCTAATAGGTAAAGATAGGTCCTAATCCCACCCGAGGATGTGTAAATGAGGTTAGTTTCCATGGTCTACTCCTAACCGAGATAGAATTCCGGCAGCACCTCCCCGCTGTTCTCCAAATACACGTCCTGGCACGGAGATTGTGTATCCGAAGAACAACAGGGAGCTGATGCCGGCAACTCTATCACGGATCGGAGCAGATCATGAAAACTAAACTCATATACACATCCTCGGGCTGTCCAAAAAACGTGGACAATTCGAAACAGATACGGCCATAGATATGCAAAGATCTGCATATTTTCAACCGTATCTCTTTCGAACGGGAGACACCTAATTAGGTTACATGATCTACGAACATGATACGGAAAAAGTGCCTCACCTTGTTGTTCTGCAAAGTGACGAGTCGAAGACGGTGGCGGGAGCGGACACCGGGGCAGACAGCAGCGATCAGGTGGTGGGGGTGGCCGAACAACTGTAAGCACCAAAAGAATAAAATCAGCACAATTAAATTTCGGCAGCACCTCCCCTGCACAGTGAGGTTTCCAAAACCTGCAAGAAATCAAAGGCACGATGGCCGATAACCACATACACATAGAACCGCATACACATACAACCATATACTGTGAATATGAATGTATGGAAGTCAATTATGACCAAAGGTCTGTTTGTATTGGAGGTATATCACTGGAATGGATAGACATCTGAAAAGTGGTGAGCTCAAAAGATCAGTAGGAGCAACAAACAAACAGTCAAATCAGCCTTTAGCACTTGGCATCGCGTAGACCATGACCATAATCGCTTTTGAGACCCACCCAAGCCTGTGCTCTATCTGCTGACATATGTTTGAGATCTGATGTTACCAACTCACGTTCCGCGTCAACATCAGACAGGACCCCACATCACCAGTAACCAAATGAGCAAGAACGCATGTCAGCAGAAGGAGACGACTAACGAGAGCTCCGAACGGAACCAGGAAAGATAGACACAACAACATTTGCAAGGTTGTAGATAACCTTAATGCGGCAAACAACATTTTTCCAGATGAGCCAAAGATACCTGGGCACACGGCAAACTATGAGTTTCCGGTAGTGATACCTGGACCCCAGATTTTAAGATTTTGATAATTAGGCAGTACATGACCACCAACTGTAGTTGGTCCCATGGTATCCAGTTATCAACAAGCAAAGGTTGCTTAAATTATTTGATGCAACAAAGCATTCCATCCATTGTTAAGAATACTCTGCAGCAACCAGCGAGTGAACACTTCAAATATTATGCACCATATATTAGATCTGGTCCACAAATTTTGTATCATGCAATACCAAAGATCTACTGGCAACGGACCAGAAATAATATTTCTAGATTCACCCACCCCGCTTTCAAGGTAGATTGGTATACTAAACTGACAATTTTGTCATGAAGCTTTCATTCTTAGCGGAAGCAATATCAATAAGCACTTTTCTTGGTAAATACCCACTCTAAGCCCTATCAATAATCAATGTTTACATATTTATTAAAAAAATGTAATATTCACAATCCATAAATAAACATAATTTATAAGCCAGATAGGAAATTGTAGGTGTAAAAGATAAGTCTGTGATTATAAACATATTATTTATGATTTGATGTGCAGCTTTAATAGGCAAGTCAAAGAAGAAGGTCAGTACTGTGGTTGCGGTTGTTGTGAGCGTAACTGCTGCCCTGGCAGTTCTTCTAGCAATCACAGGGTTTTATATTTGGAGAGCAAAGAAAACAAAAGCAAGAAAACCAGGTGACATACTATCACTACAGACTGTTGACCTCCCCAAAAGGGATGACAAAACCTATTTTATTGTATCAATGTACACTTATTGGTTGTGCAATTCTAACTTTGGTATTTTCATAGGATCAGCCATATGGACAGCTAGTTCACACAATAAGGATGGGAGTGAAGGAAAGGATCATGAGGACAACCTGGAACTGCCCGTATATGATTTCGAGACAATAGCAGCAGCCACGGAGGGTTTCTCAACTGAGAACAAGCTTGGTGAAGGCGGCTTTGGGCCTGTATACAAGGTATCCATCTCAACCTAAATGATAGTGTAGTGTACTTACATCTTAAAGATTTTAGAAACAATCTGAAGTGGCACCAGGATGGCTCAACTGCTGACTAAATTTAGCACTGGCATTTCAGCAAGCACAATATTTCCAAACATTTCCAAATATGTTCGTTCGTCTAATGATGTATACGTACAAGATATCACTGGGAGTGCATAAAATAGAACGTGGCATTATTCTTTCTAAAAACAATTGTGAACTTAGTGCCTAATTGGAAATTCATAACTACAGGGTAAGCTTGAGGATGGACAAGAAGTAGCTGTTAAAACACTTTCAAGAACATCAACACAGGGTCTTGAGGAATTCAAGAATGAGGTTTTGTTGATAGCTAAACTCCAGCATCGGAATCTTGTTCGACTAATTGGATGCAGCATTTCTGGACCAGAAAAGATACTTATGTATGAATACATGGAAAATAAGAGCTTGGACTTCTTTATGTTTGGTATGCCCATAACCTCTCTCAGCGAAAAAATTCAAAACATATCACAAATAAATAACAACCTATCTTGTTACCAGACACAACCAAGAGCAAGCTACTTGACTGGCAAACACGATACCGTATAATTGAGGGAATTGCCCGAGGTTTACTGTATCTTCATCAGGACTCGGGCGGGCGGGCGCGCGGAGCGGTCGGCGGCCGGGCCCAGACGCGGGCGCGCGCGCGCGGCTCGGAATGGC
>CM041629.1:1138633-1194626 GCA_023333625.1 Bothriochloa decipiens
GTGTGTGCAGTGTATAGTAGAACAGTATGTAGCATGCTCTCCATGCCGCGATGAGATGATCTGACTATTCAACCAGCAGCTGAAGATTCAGCTAGCTAGCACTCTGCATTTGTCTGAATGCGTTAGCACGTCGTCTTCATCACGTGCACATTCAAACAAGTTTTTTTCCCTATGTTTTTTTGTTTTTGTTTTTGTTCTTATATAGAGGAGGGCGTGGAATTGAGTTGTCGTCGAAAAGGAGGAAAAATGGAAATGAAATCGTAACATTTCGATCCATCTCTGTTGCTTGGAAATGAAAAATGTTCAGTCAGTCAGCTGATACGCCCATCCGATCCTTGCAAATTAAAGCTAGAGAGCATGAACGATGAAGGGTACAAATAGAATCATGACTAAAGCAAGTAACCTTAGCTTATTATCAACTATATTGGTTAATTATCTCAGGCGCATAAAGAATTCTGTCGAGAATTTGATCGAGAATTTTGTCAATAATACAGTGTACTATATAATTATGACACAAAGAAATAAAGCGCTTCTACGTTCTATAGATAGGCCGTACTGTATGTGCCAATCAATGAAACTGGAGACATTTTGTCAGAGATGCGGACTGATCAACTGCTATGCTCCTAGATTTGCATCTCACGTACAACTATCATTTTTTTAGGAGCCAAAAATTTAAGTCTAATCAAATCTACAAAAAAATTTACTAACATTTATAATACACCCAATAAGTACCATTATAGTAATTAGGACCTATATTAATTGGAGACAAATATTAATATTGTTCTATGAACTTAGTCAAATTTTAAAAAGTCTGACGAATCTAAAATAGTATTGTTTTTTTCAACAGAGAGAGAGAGAGCATATATCAAGTCCACACGCAAACCACCTAATTAAACTTCATCCAGGATACATCACTGCTACACAAACAATATTTAGCAACCATCAAAACCGTTATTTCGCCGTGGGTTATCACAGCCACACATCCATGCATATGTTTCTAAGAATTACTTTTCGCAAAAAAATGTCTCTAAAAATAATGAAGGATTTGCTGGGGTGGCCACACATCAGCACCTAGAAATCAATCTCTACACAAAAGATCAGTCATATGAATGTGAGCGCCAAAATGGGATTATATAGGGAGAATGTTTTTTTATACATATATGGAGAATGTTGAAGTAGCTGGGCGCATGTTTCTCAACAAGAAATTTAGTGCAACAACCGATTGATGATGATGATCGGTATCGGAAGAAGTTGCAAATGGACACATGCCCTATAATATAATGCAATGTGCAAGAGAAAGCAACCGCCTGCACGTACGTAGGGCACCTCCTCCACTAATTTAGACCCTGACATCTCTCCTAACAACAGTGCTCGATCCTTCTAGTGTTCGTAATAACCTCATCTCATTTGCACGCAAATTCCAACAATTATTCAAATCGTCAACGAATTTCCATCGTCTAGCTCAGTTTATTAAATTTATTTTGAGAAACAAGCTTTTCATTCAATTTTCTCTTTGCTATATATATTTTCCTTGTTTAATTTGTAAGGGTTGAAGAGGCCCATTGGATGGGGCCGGTCATCAGCTAGCTAATCGATGGGGCCGGGCGGGGGTGCATTGCATCATTCATGTAACCAACAATCTGAATTGCCAAATCAACTAACCCTGTACGACACACACACATATTCTTCCTTTTTATTTTAGTTTATTTCTAGCTTTCTTTCTAGAACAATGAATGAACGTAATCCTTGCATCCATAGGTTGTGTTTGACGACCATGCGTTTGCCTTTCATTTGTAGGATCTATATACTAGGTTCCTGCAAGCGTACCTAACGCAATAGTGATACGGGCTTTAAACTAATTTAATTAAATACACCCGCAGAAAAACTGATTTAATATGACTGTACTAGGCTATCATTTTCAAAGAAATAGGCCATAGAGGTATACACAAAATTCATAAATTTTTCAAATCAAGCTGGATAAAGACAAACTTTATGTCAAAGTTTCGGTACTAAAAGGGGTCTCTAAAATTTTGTAGTTGACGAGTTCTCCATTGGAATTCATCTCAAAAATATATTTAAAGTTTTCAGATTTTGATATAGACTTTTTGTATTTTCCAAATAACCTTCCGATGGAGAAAAGATCTAAACCAAATCTATACTACTACTAGAAGGGATTTGCATTGGTGACATGCATCATCATAATTAAATAGTGGACTAAAAAAGTATGGAACCTTTTTTTGAGCAAAAAAAAAATATGGAACTACATCTCAAAGGCCGAATAAAAGCTATTGTGGGCTTTGTCCCGAAACCACTCTGCAGAAAAAAGAAACACTAGTGTGGCCGAGCAGGTGGGCCTCAAGCGCAAACTAGAAGGAACACAGAATCCTTTCTGATATCGCGTCTAAACTACGCACACAGACCGCTTTCTGATATCACCAGAATCCTCGACTTCGTAGGCGATGAGCACGTCGCGTTTCCTTTGTGACACCATGCGAGGCGAGCGAAGATTGATTTATCTGGGAATAAATCCCGGTGCGACACCTGAGTTGCGTCCACTGGGATCGAACGTGGGTGGCGCTCCAACCGAGCAGCCTCACCACTGCGCTACGCGCGCGTCCGCGTCACGAAGCTTCTAGAATGGCGGGCTGACGTTCGTCCCCTCCACAGCTCCACTTGCCGCACCACCGGAGCGGCGGCTACACTCACGATCACCGGCGAGCTGGCGCCCTGGCACGACGGTGACCTGGCATTGGCGGCCCCCCGGCGGCCGGCGCGGCAGGCTGGCGAGGAAGCAGTCCCGCCAAGGCGTAGGTGAGGCCGGCCACGGCTCACAAGTCGCCGGTGCGAGCAGCTAGCAGTGCGGGACCCTGGTACCGGCGAACTGGCGAGGTAACAGGCCCCAACTGCTGCGGAGGCTCCTGGCGCGGCACTATGGGATCCAGGCGCTGCTGTTTCCAAGCGCACGGCGTCGGCTCTGAGCACGATGGCCCTGATGCCGTCGGCAACCTCTCACACAGTCACACTCGCCCTCGAAGGTTAGGTGCTCGAACGTTGCTGACTCCTTTTGCTATTCCTACCTCGCATTTGATCAACCGTGTCTGTTCGATGAAATGTGATAGCGCTCTGCTGGCGCTAGAAACTTTTTTTTTTCTATGCGCACAAGTTATCTGATGGATTTGAATTACTTAGTTCCAGCCGGCGTCAACACAATGATGCAGATCACGTTGAAGCTTCTGAACAAAAAAATGCGAAGCAAGGAGAATCGTCTCTGCTGCTGGAAGAGAACACCGACGATCATCAGGAGGATTGAAGCTGGTGCCTCTGCTGGTTGACTTCATTCTGGAATGACTGTTGTTTTGGTTCTCTTATTGATTCCTATGAACTTCTGTTATGATCTTGTCGAGCTCTGGTGCTCTCCGCTGGTTGCACTCCAGCGTCCAGCCTTGAGTCGGTCTGTTCAGGGTAGATGTTGATCTGTGTTGATACAAGCTTTGAGTGGTAGGCCTGGTAGCCAGTTCTTAGATGTCTCATCTTTTTTTCTGTTGGTTCTCTAAACTCTAAATGATCGATGTATTTCCGTTATGAATGCAGTGGAAATGGGGAAGCCTCCGGTTCAAAAAAAAAATGTATTTTTAGTTTAATTTGCTTACACCTTAAGTCTGTGTAACGTGGATTCACGATCTAGACTGACTGCCTCTCTCTCTCTCTCTCTCTCTCGGCAGCTTATGAATCTACATCTCATAGGCTGGCTTTCATTAAGCAAAGGTATCCAGTTCTTACGGTACGTAAATCTTGGCCTTGCCACACGCTTGAATCTACAAGGATACATATTTTTCTTCACTAAATACGTTTTGGTCAGGACAAGGAAAATAGATTCAACATCAGAGCGCCACCGTATCTGATAATTTTATTCCATCTTGCTTTGTTCAATTACATGAAGACAGCTGTGCTTTGTGCTGTTGACTTCTCACACCATGCAACCTACAAGGTAACTGTGAAATGCCTAATTGCAGCGCAGATTGATTCTCAAAAATGTCATTAGTTAACCTTGTTTTATTATGTAGCGCTGATATGATGACAATGAATGATTACTACGCGAGCTAGCCATTTGCAGCTGCAAGGTGTCTGATTTTATTTCAGTTTCAAAAAAGTTATCACTTCAAAAGTGGGAGCGATTGTATAATATCTCTTTATTTGTGATAGGCTCAACCGCTTAAGTCTGTGTCAAATACTCAAATGTAAGGCTGAGCATCAAGAAAGGAAGAGTCATAGACGACAACTTAAATGATTAGATCATGTCATGCCTTCCGTACCAACCTGTCTTCCTAGCATTATCTTGAGATAGATTAATAAAGCTTCCTTTGTATTGTAGTATAACTCCGGAAGTTATACAAGCTAAGGCGTCAAATCAGCATGCTATTTGGAACAATCTCTCTCCCGTTGCTTTCCAATACTACGGCCAGGCATCTCAAATCTGCGGGAATTTTGATCGACTCACCATATGATGAGCACTCTTCGTTGCACCTGCAAGTATAAATTCGTGTACACATGGAGTTCTCATGCCAAGTGTGCTCATGGAAAACCATTTCTTCACTGAATTATCCATTATATATAAATTATATCCTATTCCTAAAATGCATTTATCAAACTACAAGGCTCATGCGCAACACTAAAATAACCACAGGCAAACTCAAAATTGGCGTGGCAACGCCGCGCCCTGAATTTTCTAGTGTATATGATTGTTCATTATTACAAACTGCTATACTGTATATAAACACAAACTGCAACTGCAAGTAAATTAACATATTATTATTATGGGTTCCCAGTTCAACATGGCGATATATGGCAACATATTACAACAACATCACGAGGCTAATGCAAATTTGTTAGCCTTGCACCCTTGTTGAATAAATGCATCATCTTTTCCCACCGTTGGTTTTTGCCGTCTCCTTCAGCTAAAAAATAAATATGTGAGGTATGTGCATGCATTGGCATTGTATTCAACAGAAAAATCTGTAAAACTATATATACATATAATGCATTAATAAGGATGGAGCTACTACCTTATCCTTGACTTATGGTATCTGTAACCCTGAAATGATAGCGTTTCAGTAAAGGTTAAACATGGCCGTACATATTGTGCTAGTTTTGCAAGGTCTAATAATTTATTTCGTTTATGATAGTAAGATTACTAATTACATGTTTCATCTCCTCTTAATGAAATATACATGCAGATTGCATGGTCATAAAAGATAATCGTTCATGAGCTTTAAAAGATGTTGCCCGTTAATCCTCATGAGATGCACTAACAAAAGAAGGTAAGTATTGGCTATAAACTCTCACGAAAATAAAAAATGTGTAACCATCAATTAGGTAGACTATAATCATCATTGACAAGGATCTATTATGTTTGATAAAACTTTAGTCACATCTTCCTTTATGAAAATGGCATAAAGAAAATGTTATAAATATGCATATTAATTACCCACCTATATCATTATCAGAGATAATCTAAAGGAGCCCTTCAAATTTACTTAAAATATACTCCCTTATAAGTCATGTTGACTTGTTTGGCACATCTATTTTGCTATACATCTAGATATAAAATATATACAGTTACATAACAAAATAGATAAATCAAAAAAGTCAAAGTGACTTACAGTTCAGAACAGAGGGAGTACATATTTGCCATAGATATTCTAGGTGATTCATTAATTCTTCATCTAAGATACATATCTTGTCATTGTTAAAACAAACTAAAATATGCTCTTAGTATGCATCCAAATTGTTAGCATGAACTATTAGGGTCTCAAAAACATCTTCTACTTCTGCAGTGCACCAAGTTTTTGAGACCGGACCGGTAATCGAACCGGCGAGGCTATCGGTTCAATGGTTCATTGGTCCAACCGTTGGGAACCGGTTAAACCGCCGGTTCGATTGTTTTGAACCGGACGAATCGAACCGGCCACAAAATCATCGAACCGGTATATATATATAATTATATATGCTATATTTAATAATTAATACATGATAAACATACAATATTCATACCATAACTTTCAGCTTCACAAATAGTTCACTTCATAGTTCATACATAGTTCATTGAAATATAGTCACGGGCTCATGGGCGCATGGCCAGCAAGCAACAAGCAAGTAAGCAACACAATGTCACAACCTCACAGGTTCTTTAATACAAAATATCAAGTGCGTGATAAACTGATAACTAATAACTGATAACACACAATGAGTTGGTAAAAGTTCCAAACGACATGGTAGATGGTACTCAATCAAAATTCAAGGGATCCCACTGAACTTCAGGTGCAGGTGCAGCTTCACGAGGACTTGATCCACCAATATCTAATGCAATACCATCATAACTAAATAGATCTTCATCACATTGGGGCCTTTCATTGTTCTGAATGTCCTGAGCCTCCTCACTGTCTTCCATGGCATCAACCTCAGCAGCATCCAAGTCTAGCACCAATTCTGAATTTTTTCCAAACAAAGATATGATGTTATAATTTAAATAAGCAAAAATTTGTATGAAGTTGAATGGATTTCACAATTTGCAATAGACATTACCATCACTGCAGAAAAACGTTCAGCTCTTCTGAGGTAAGGCGAGGTGGATTTTCTTCTAAGATCCAAGCTTCATTTCCCATTCCAATTTGTTCCAAACTTATTGGGTCATAGTTTCTAGTTCTAAATTTGCACCTGATGTTAAAATAATTGAAACAAGTGGACAATATATTATTTTCAGGTTGTAGAAAACTAGAAAGTAGAAACAGCTAGCAGCTAACTGTGTAACTTTCAGCCAATCAAGAGAACAGATAATAGCATTTTCAGGTTAAAGAACAAGCTAGCAGCTAGCTGTGCAACTTTCATCCTTTCAAGAGAACAGATAATAGCTGTGAATGAATGTTAGTATCTAATGAACTAGAGAAGGGTACCTGTGACGCAGCTCAGGTTACAATGAACATACACAATATCATTTAGCCTTTGATGCTCCAATCTGTTTCTTTTAGGGGAGTGCGCATGTTCAAAGTAGCTCCAGCTCCTCTCACATCCAGAAGCACTACAAGTTTGGCTCAACACACGTAAGGCAAGCTTCTGTAAATTTGGTACACTGCAGCCATAGGTTTGCCACCACTCATCTATGTGACAAAACAGAAGTTAGTGATGCTGAAATGAACCAGAAAAGTAAGAACAGCAATGTAGATGTGTTGAAGTTACCAGCAATCATGCCTCCGCGATCATTTATAGCACCTGAACGCCCAAAATCACCTTCTCCATTTCTGAAAATCTTCATTTCTTTTGTCAAAGCACTTCTAAGGGCAGCATCTTTACCAGCATATTTCTCCATGACATCAAGAACCCCAGAAGTAGTGAACTTGTACTTGTCTCGTAGTTGAGGAGTGTACTGGTTATTAGGATTGAACCAAAAGCCAGCAGCATGGAGATTATTATCAAAGTGCTTATCCCACCGTGCATCCATGTATTCCAAGAAAGGCTTTACAAACTCTTTCTTTCGCTGAAATCTCTTTTCAGTTTTATCTCTTGCAGCATGGAATCCACCAAATAGATATCCCATTGCAGGTCTCTCATCACTGTCCACTATTCTCAGCACTCGAACCAGTGGTTCTGATAATTGGCAAACAATAGCACAATTTTTCCAGAACTTTTGATCTAGCACAGGTTTGGTGAATTTTTTGCCTTGTGGTTCCTTATAATATGAGCAGTTTGTCCACTCGTGGGAAATAACCATTGCATGCAGATCTGCCTTATGCTTATATATGCTTTGCAAAGCAATAAAATTAGTAGCAAAACGAGTTTGGGCTGGGCGAAGAATCTCATGACCTTTAGTGAACTTCCTTATTAGATACAATGGGAAGCAATGGTTGTAGACATATTTTGTAATGGATGATGCATGAGCTACAGTGGTCTTCACTATATCCTCCTTACCAAAGTCATGCAATATCAAATTCACACAATGGGCAGCACAAGGAGACCAATAAATGGATTTGAACTCATCTTCTATCATTCTACCAGCAGCAACCATGTTTGAAGCATTATCAGTAACAAAATAAACCACATTTTCAGGACCAACAAAATGAACCACATCTCTAAACAACTAAACAA
Organism: Bothriochloa decipiens; assembly: GCA_023333625.1. Lineage (NCBI taxonomy): Eukaryota > Viridiplantae > Streptophyta > Magnoliopsida > Poales > Poaceae > Bothriochloa > Bothriochloa decipiens. The sequence continues at coordinate 1,146,773 of CM041629.1, forward strand.
GTATTCTGCAGTTTTGGAGTGCTCAGTGGCATCGACTGACTTGAGAAAAACAGTACCTTTGGGACAATAGACCAAGAAGTTGATGAGGGTCCTTCTCCTTCTGTCAGTCCACCCATCAGCCATAATTATACAACCAGTCTCCCTCCAAATGCTGCGGAAACCATGAACAAAATTCCTAGTTTTCGCAACTAATTTTGCAAGCAATGAACCACACAGCTGATTAAAGTTTGGCCCCTTGTATCCAGAACCATATGCACACAGCATCAATCATGGGCTGGTAAAAAATGGAATTACTTGCATTAAATGGAATGGATGCATCAAGAAACCATCTTGCCATGCACAAATCTGTCTTCTCCTTGACTGCTTCTCCTTGAAGAACACTCCTAATTGTTGGTTGATCCCCTGGTCCAGTTCTAGGCTTGAAGTATTTGCCAACACTAGGAGTACCTGCTGCAGCTCTCTTTTTTCCTCTGTTTGCTGCAGGTGCAGCAGCAACATGCTGGGCAGGAGCAACAGAGACTTCAACGACACCATCATCTTGTTCTCCAGGTTTCGGCCCATATGCATTCCCTTCCTCATAGTCCTGCTCTTTCTTCTTTTTCTTCTCATCCCACTCAGTCAGGATTTGATGCATTGTATGCTCAACCTCAGCAGTAACTTTTCTACATGCCGCCACATTACCAGGCCATTTGGCTAAATGCTCCTTAAAACGATAGATCCCTCCTCCTTTAATTACCGCATTACAGAACATGCATTTGATATTACTTCTTCCTCCTTCAATGATCTGTGTGCAATATGCCCACGCTGGATCAAATTTCTGTCTTGTCCTCACTTCTGTGGGTGCCTCTTGAGCTTGACTAGCAGGTGTTGAGCCAGTGTCAACCGTAGTTGGAGTTGGAGTTGGAGTTGGAGTTGCTGAAGAATCAACTAGGTGCACAAGGAAGGGGAGGACAGGTGAATTAATCAGATCTGGAGAACCCTCTGGATACAAAGCAGCTAAGAAGTACAACATATTTGTTACTATCCAATTCGTAACAAGAATCCTAAATTAATCAGATAGGATCGCCTCTACAATGCATCATATATGTAAATGTAAACTACTACGTAGTACGTACTACCTAGTACCTACAAAAGAAATCGAAATAAAGTTACAAAGATGCTCACCAGGCGCCATGCTTCTCCTTGAAGAACGGCAGGATCAGGGAGCCAGAGACAGGCCAACGCGCTGGATCCTGCAGGAGACAGAGACGGAGAGCACTAGAGAGTGGAGTCTGGAGGAGTGGATGCCGTACGCCGCAGCCGCTCGCCGTGCACGCCCGTCGTCAGGCCGTCAATCGCGGCTCCCCGCCGTCGCTCTCTGCTCGATGCGGTCGCGCACACGACGCCGTGTCCTGCGAGCCATGACCCGCGAGCCGCGAGCGGCGAGGCTGCGACCTGACCTGAGCCCACCGCCGGCCGCCGCTCCCGGCCGCTCAAGCCCCCGGTCCCCCGTTGGTTGCTGTTGCTCACGCCACCGCCGGCCGCACACGCCAGAGCCGCCGCCGCCGCCGCCCAAGAGAAAGAGGATAAGGTGGAAAACTAAAATTTTTTCCCTCCCCCAGCCGCCCAGCGCCAAAAGAAGCCCTAAAGAGGCATTTTCCATGAATACCCCTGAGTAGACAATGTCGTTCTGAGCGTCCAGAGGGGTAACTTTGGAAAAAATCAAAAACACCGGTTCGAATGGAACCGCCTGGTTCACCCGGTTCGACGGAAAACCGGCCGGTTCAACCAGTTTTGACCGGTTCGATTGCATTCCGATCCTCTAAGGTGAACCGGACCGGTGGAGGCTCCAGTTCGGTATTTTACCCGTCGAACCGTCGGTCCGGTCCGGTTTGAATAACTAGGGTGTACTCTACTACATAGCGACAGATTGATAGCTAGCAAGTATATATACCCGCTGTGTTTTTCGATGGCCTCCATGGGGCGCAGGACAAACCAGAGGCACAGGGTGACCATGTGGCAGGGCACCATGGCCAGGCCAGCGAAGGAGGCGGAGCCCAGGACGAAGACCTCCGCCCAGTGCGCGTGCGCCGAAGCATACCCAATGGGCGCCTTGAACTCGTGGTGCACGTGGTGGATCCTATCGTAGACCACTCCGTGTGCAGCAGGCGGTGGATCCAGTAGCCCAGGTAGTCCTCCACCAGGAAGTACACCAGCAGCTGCGCCGCCGCCTCCCCCGGCGACGGCAGCGGCAGCCCCGTCCGGATGCCCACCATCACCCTGAACACGGGTACGAGATGAAAGGGATCGGGGCGATGGAGAAGAACATGACGCGCCACGTCTTCTTGAAGCAGCGGAAGAAGGCGGCCGGGGACAGCCGCACCCGGGGCTGCAGCTTGTACGGCGCCGTCAGTCTCGCCGGCGCACAGAGCTCGAGCAGAGCCAGCGGCAGCGGCACCAGCGTGTACACGAGGAGCACGATGGCGACGCAGTGGCAGTAGAGGAAGAAGTCCGGCATGGACGCCGAGTACCGGAACCACGCGGCCTCGGAGCGCGTCATGGCGCGCCCCAGCGCCGCCGCCGCCGCCGCCGCAGTCGCGTACGGGATCATCTCCGGCCGGCCGGTCCCGGGCTCCGGCGAGCGAGCTGAGACGTGCTGATGAGAGTCGATCGAATACGCACGTACTCGTACACTCGTTGCATGCATTGCTTCCGGTCGATCGAAGTTTATATAGGCGATCGATATGATGGTGTACTCTCTGACTTACGGGCCACAACATTAATTCTTATGGTTATTGGTCGTCCACTGTCCAATCGATCACTCTCGCTCGCTGTCAAAAAGTACTTATCACATTTGACTTTATATATATACAGATCAAATTTAGGTAGTATCCATGCATCGATATTGTTGCACAGCCAAAGTATATATGTATCACATCAAATTTAAGTTGCACCCATAAATCATCCATCGATCGTTATCGATCATAATCGCTATCCTGAAAGAAGAAAGTGCGGGACGACCGTTATAGGAAGATTAATCGCACGACGGATTTCTCATTGACATTAGTACTACTAATTAAATATTACTCCCTCCTTTCCAAAGCGTAAACCATTCCCGACCGCATTTTTTTTTAACTCTTTCGCTGTAACCTTTTCAGTAGGGTGATCGGGAGAATTTGGTAGGGGGTCGCTTGGTGTTGCCCTAGTGTTTTATCGGCATTGGGCTTCTCTAGCTGAGGTTCATTCTCTATCTCCCTGTGTGCCTAGTAATGGTCTTCACATCCTTCTCCTTCTATAGGAGTCAGTCCTTGAATTGTCCCCAAATCAAAAGTAAGGATCCGGATTTGAGGGCTTCTATTAAAGTTGCTCTAACATAATGGTAAAATCCAGCCACAAACAGGCATACCAGTAGAAGATCTCTAGTTATCTCCCATAAATAAAAAGAACAAAACGTGGACACTTTTTTGTGCGACAAATGGTTTTTCCGTCTGCCTCCTCATCATGCGACACAACATCCATCCGCGCTCTTCCAACTTTCCATGCGGCACCCACCAATCACGCTTTCAATTATGTCCACCAATCACGCCAGTTTCTAAAAAAAGAGGAAACAAATACCACTTTGCCCGCATCTGGTACCGGGTCACAGGGGCAACTTCTCTCCGATCTCCCCAAAACGGTAACCATCTCTCAAAAAGGAAACAAAAATCAATCTGCCAAAGGCCCTCGTTCAACTGTATTGTGTATATCAACCAGCCGTGAATCTCCCATAAATAAAAAGAACAAAACGTGGATATTTTTTGGTGCGACAAATGGTTTTTCCGTCTGCCTCCTCATCATGCGACACAACATCCATCCGCGCTCTTCCAACTTTTCATGTGGCACCCACCAATCACGCTTTCAATTATGTCCACCAATCATGCCAGTTTCTAAAAAAAGAGGAAACAAATACAACTTTGCCTGCGTCGGGTATCGAGTCATAGGGGCAACTTCTCTCCGATCTCCCCAAAACGGTAACAATCTCTCAAAAAGGAAACAAAAATCAATCTGCCAAAGGCCCTCGTTCAACTGTATTGTGTATATCAACCGGTCGTGAATCTTCTAATAAGGTCACAGACTCAATTACAGGTATCCAGATTTTTTTTCCTTATAGCCTACATGGCAACGAGCCTCAATCACAGGTATGCAGTTATTTCTTTTTCTTATATCTATTACAACCAGTCGTATAACTTCTATAATCGATCTAATATATTAAGGCAACAAATTGCAGGCTCTGCGGTCTGGTGCATATCACTGCTCCCTCAGGCCTCACGCCGTCTCAATACAATCCCCCCGTGCGACATCCTCGTGGGACCTCGCACGAAGCCTGCCCTTGCGCTCGTTCCTCCTGAAGGGCACCGTCATCCTCCAACTCCTCGTGCGACGCATTTATTGTGGACGTCGAGTTGAGCGCTACGGCGCCACCGGCAGAGGGTCGCCCCCGACGACACGCCGCTGCGGCACCGCCGGCATAGGGTCGCCCTCGAATACAAGTCCCGCGTCCATGCATATACACATATATTTTGGCCTTCCTTGCATCTTGATGTTGCTTGCATCTCAGCAAGTCCGGACGTGCATGTGTAAACACATATATCTTGGCCTTTCTTGCATCTTGATGTTACTTGCATCTCAGCATAGTACTTGCGTCTTTAGGTTCCGCCGCGTTTGCCAGGTTGAAGTCCCTCGACGACGCGCGTCTACAGCCGCCGGCAAAGGGTAGCCCTCGACGACCGCACTAAGTCATCCGCATTGACCATTGGGCAACGCTATCTGGCTGTAGCCGAGCCTTTATAATCTATCAGCCGTGTGGACTCTTTCTAATATGATTAAATAAGGTCGTAGATTATTGCAGGCTCGTTGGATCTGGTGTATCACTGCTCTATCAGGCCTCATGCCTTCTCCAACGAATGCCTCAACCATCCACGAACCTGCCGCTAGCAACGGTGCATCAGCAGCTAGCACAAGTTGTTCAGGTTGGTCATGGCACTAAGTCATCAGCATCAACCATTGGACAAGGCTATCTGCAGTCCAGGTCTGCAACCTTACGATTCCTTTTCTTTGTCAACAAACCTGATAGCATCATCAACGCATTGGTAAATCATATAATATATAATACTAGCACATACCCCCGTGCATGGGCTAGGAAGCCGAAACAATAGCATATCATATGACTATATACATGAAAAAAATATATATTAGTAACATTGGTTATATATGGGTTGTCATCTGAGTATTAGACCCTGACATAGTAATTTTGAGTTCCACCATAAAGGAAAGTGTAGAGATTTAATTTAGTTTAAGAAAGATGCTTTACTATGTTGGAGGACTGTAATGTTTCCAAGTTGTAAAAATACATTGAGATGGGTGTACCAAAGTTGAGCATGTAAAATTTGTAATGTTCAGGCATTTTGTCAAAACCAATAGAAAAAAAATGTTCAAATGGAATCTGGAGGCATATAAATACTGAGAGTCTAAGACAGTTTATGGGATAGAAAGAACGAAAGAAAAACCTGTAGGGTTAGATAACTCACCTTCATATCATTAGAAGGAAGGTGGAACGCCTTTTTTCATCTGATAACCATAGCACGAGACATGAATTTTAGTAGGGCAATTTATGTTCCTGACACCTTGGTCTGCTAATATGGAGAGATTACATTTTCACTGAATTCTCAGCATCATCCAGCTCAATTGTGGCCTTTATTACCTGCATTTGACAAATCTTTGTCTTCTCTGACATAAATCCTCTATCCTGTATGTCCTCGATGATGTTCTGCCAAACAGAACTGCTGTTGAAAAAAAGTTGTCCCATTTATCCATAAACAGTACCTGCAAACAAAGGATAAAAAAAAAATTGAACATCTTTACCTCAACATGCATGCACTCTTATAGAATTAATAAGAATATGAATTAGCACAAGATGATCGTGCATGGTTCAAGCAATACTTGGCCCTTGTCAAAGCCACATACCTCTGTAAGTTTGAAAGAAACCCAACTGAACCGGCTCCATTGCTCCTGATTGTTGATATGATAATGAAATCTTTCTCCGCACCTTGGAAATCATCCACTGATTTTACTTAACTGAGAAACCATCATACCTACAGTTGGTTTTCCCAATCTTTTCATGGGTAGCTCTAACTTGGGCATTGTATGGGGAACAACACCAACAAAGAGCTTGGTTCCAATAGATTTGGCTTTGGCTTTTGCTTCGAACGTCCACCCTTGAAACTGAAAATAAATCAAAGAACGTTTATCATAGACCTCACGGCATGCAGTAGCATTGGTAGTTTGAAGCATCCTATTGGCATTGGTAGTTTGAAGCATCCCATTGGCAGCGAGCAGAAGGCGGGGCGGTAAGGGTGAGCGTGGTGCGGGCGATGTTGTTAGGATTATTAGTGGGTTCGGTGACATAGATCCATCAAAAGAAAAAAAGAGTTGTTGCCTAATGAATCGATAGAGGGTTTGATGCTGCATCGACGATGTTGGAGTGTCGATAATGCACACTGAATGCCTTCTTCAGCCATATGAATGCTGGGTGGCGAGGTGATATTGTTTAGAACACTATCTTAGGCAAATTACAGAAAAATCTATAGAGTTTATGAGCCTACAACACTATGATCTATATGACTATGTTATTTTCATAAACTTTGCTTATTTAGATTAAATATCACTTTAATGTGTTATTTAATTTCACAATATTATTTTTTTATCGTGCGATACATGTGTTTTTATATAAAAGTTTGTCAACCCGTAGCAACGCACGGGCACGATACTTGTAGTCCTAAATTTAGAAGATCTACGTGAATTCAACCCTGACCCAGGGTCTCCATAATCACCCTAGAATGTCCCTATGCCACCGCACTGTGTTTTCTCGTTCACCTATCCTTTTTTAGATGCTATATATAGTGATACGTATGTATCATAGAACATTTTTAAAGCAGAAATATTGTTTTTTTATTGAGCACATGCACTAAATAAATTATGTAGCAGCAGAAAATTGGAAGTCGTGACAAGGATTCAACACTCCAATTTTGTGTCCCATTCATTGTTGGGGTCCCAATTCAAGATGCATACTGATGGCAATACAGCGTAGTACAACGGCATGAAGGTAACAATGGTGGGTATGCTAATGAGTAATGAGCGGATTCAGTCTTTGTGACTGGCAAGCCAAACTATATATATACTATATGATTTCGAAAAAAAAATTCGAAAAAACTATATATATATATACTATAATATATATATACTTATATCTCTATCCTCGTTTCGAGTTGCTGAATCCATGCATGCACATCATCCCTACTTCCCAACAACATTGTTTTTTTGCCATCTTCTTCAGCTGAAAAATACATGTATGTATAAGATATGTAGCATTCAACAAAAAGGGTGTAATACGTGAATAGTATATGCTGTTGATCAAGTACTACCTTGGCTATCCTCGCCGCCTTATGATATTTGTATCCCTGAAACGTACGGTAGTGATTTTCAAATGAATGAAAGACTTTATATAAAAATAATCTAATTATCATCCAACCACGAACTCTAAAAAATATCATCCAAACACACTGGATTATGAGGTGGATTATGATAATCAAAACACCATATTACAATAAATCCTATAACATTCCTCGGACTTGATTTTTGATTATCATGAGTATTTTTCACTTGAACAAAGAATAATAGGAATCCAAAACATTTTGATATTATAGTTCATAATTTAGATTATGTATAATATAATCCTATATAAATCCAGCTGTGAACTAAATAAATATGGTTGTACGTTGTGCATACCACTTTTGCAAGTGTGTTTTTAGTTTGTTTCATGGCAATAGGTAAATAGTTTTTATGCAACAAACAAATATATATACACCTTGTGCGTCCCATATATGTAGTCACAAAACGTGAATACCGAAGCGAAGTTGCTCTTGCTCCACTTCCCAACATAGTGATGGTAGTCATGGAATTCTGCTCCTCCATAGAATGGGATAAACTTGGTTGGGTTGAATGGGAGATCGAACCTAAACTTGCAACAAATTTTAATTAACTTGTGTGATTGACATCGACCATGCATGTGCAGAGACGTGTGTGTTTATGTTTACCCGCTGTGTATGTCGATGGCCTCCATGGGGCGAAGGATGAACCAGAGCCACAAGGTGAGCATGTGGCATGGCACCATGGCCAGGCCGGCGAAGGAGGCGAAGCCCAGGATGAAGACCTCGGCCCAGTACGCGTATGGTGCAGTATAGCCCATGGGCGCCTCGAACTCGTGGTGCACGTGGTGGATCCTGTCGTAGCACCACTCCGTGTGCATCAGGCGGTGGATCCAGTAGCCCAGGTAGTCCTCCAACAGCAGGTACACCAGCAGCTGCGCCGCCGTCTCCCCCGGCGACGGCAGCGGCAGGCTCGACCAGATGCCCACCGTTACCTTGAACACAGGGTAAGAGATGAAGGTGATCGGGGTGATGGAGAAGAACATGGTGCGCCACGTGTCCTTGAAGCAGCGGAGGAAGGCCGCCGGCGACAGCCGCGCCCGGGGCTGTAGCTTGTACGGCGCCGTCATCCTCGCCGGCGCACGGAGCTCCAGTAGCACCATGGGCAGCGGCGCCAGCGTGTACACGAGGAGGACGAAGACGATGTTGTGGCAGTAGAGGCAGAAGTCTGGCGTGGTCGCGGAGTACCGGTACCACGCCGCCTCGGACCACGTCATGGCGCGCCCCAGCGCCGCCTGCGCCTCGGCTGCCGTCGCGTATGGGAGCATCTCCGGCGGCCGCTCACACTCTCACTAGATTACAGACCGTGTTCATGTACCTGTGCATGTGCAGGGAGAGCGACGGTGCAGGGCCTGAAGTTCCATAGGCCTCCAAATATAGAGTATATATACACACACAATAGATAGATAAACACAGCAGGAGGCTTGGCCTTTGGCCCATTAGCAAAGCCAGCAGGACTTGTTGGCCGGCCGCTGACAGGACGTCGTTTCATTTTCACTTGGCAATTGCCGATCCCAATTGGAATCAGATAGCAAAGCTTAGGTCCGCACCTACGTCTCCTACCGCCGCCGTCGCCTGACGCCTGCCGGCAGCATATCGCGAGCGACGGAGCGTGTCGAACTGACGGCAACAGCTAGCGAGGAGCTAAGGCCCTGAAGGCAATATTAATCATTCATATTTTTTTCAATTCATTCACAATCACAGCGCAAAAGCCACGAACTATAATGAGTAGTGGGTCGATCTCTAAATTTTAGTCATTTAATATTTTGATCTAGACACCTACTAGAATAGTGTTCAAAGATTGAAGCCATGTCTTCTACAAATCGTTCTAGAAAATTTGAATCGGGTTGATAAAAGTGTTCAAAGATTGAAGCCATGTCCTATTTTTCTAGGCTAATATGCCTTATTTTTTTAGTTTCATACAATGCCCGGTCTTGATGTATATGTATGTACACTATCACGTACTGTATATGATGTATGTACAATCTCCGGCGACATCGCAACGAGGTCTCTGAGTATGTGCACTGTCGTCCTGGCCGGCGAGGAAGAATTAACATGCATGGTCTAATGGTCACAAGAAGATGCATGCATATGCAGTGACGGTGTGCTTGGAGATGGAGACGAGATCTCCGGTCCTTTTCCCATGAAGCCATGAATCGAAGGAGCCTACAAATTTCTTTTGTGTAAGCACGTAGGTATGGTCAGCCAGTGGTCCTACGTTTTGGACCCTAAAACATCCAAATTTAATTTGACTGGGGTCATGGTCATCCGAGATATATCCACCCATTTCTTTCAGTCCAATAATGTAGTACGTAGCTTCTTCCTCCTCGTGGTCTATTTATTTTTCCTGCTCCCGGCCGGTGATGGGCACTGCTGTCCCACCTCTGTCCACCTTCCCTTCCAAAACCATCTGATCTTAGTTTAGTTTTCCATGAAGACAACTTGGATCTCACTAGTGTAGAGAGATTACAAAGGGGAAAATCCTGGTGTTGGCAAGATAGGACAAACATCAAGGCACGCAAGCATTTTAGTTTTGTGTTTGTTTTTTCTTTAAGTACAGCTAGTGTCATCTAAAGATGAAAGTTGAGAACACTAGTGACCTTTAAGATTCAAGAGATTATCTGAAGGAGGTAAGGTTCATGCATGCAAATGTCAACAGTAAGGGATGGATGCATACAACCAATCATGCATTTGTGTGACATCTCTGGGTATGGCACGCCATATTCACCTTTGATTGCTAGATGGAGGTATTAATTGATCATTGGTGTAGGAAATCCATGATTGGCTATGATCATCTAGCAACAATTTTTTTGGTCTGCCAAGATCATGTAGCAATAATTGATAGCAGCTTCTGTTAGGAAAATTGGCTCAGTACCATTAAAAGATGTAATCTTTAGAAAAATACTATTAAAAGGTTGAGTTGTTGAAAACTAGCACTGAAAGTTGCAGCCGTTATAGCTTTTCAGTACATGTGTTAACTCAACGTTAACTTATTATTTTGACCAGCCTTCACGTCTTATTCTAACAGTAAATATACTAAAAAAACACCTTTCAAACCTGACTGCAGCATATCTGCTGCTATCATCACCCAAGCGTTCAGGATATTTGCCCTCTTGTCAAGGTGCACATATATATATATATATATATTAGACATTTAACCATGGTTTCTCCATAAATTTCAGCATGGTTTCTCCAAGTTTCAGCATAGTTTCTTCAGGAATTACACACATATATACAAGACCATGGTTCACATACTAAAATACTAATATAGTTAATTCATCTACTCAACAATGAGCCTCCGATTGATTCCACCAAGTGAGATTGCAGCCATCCTTCTAGTTGTTACACCTGGGCTAGTTGAAGAAAGAGATGACATCCTTCTACTTGTTACTCTTGGGCTTAAATGAGGCGTTAGAGAGGGTTCAGCAGCTACTTTGGATGTCCCAGCATCAGTTGTGGAGGCTCCAACAGCTTCAGATTTGTTTATCCTATGTTTGAAAACTTTGGTTAGTAAAAGAAATATTTTGAGCATGTAAAAGAAACAAAAATATTACATTACCTTGATTTTTTTCCCTTTTTTGGACGAGGTGGTGAAAGTTCTTGTTCTAATTCAGCCTGAGTAGCATTACAACCCTTCTCTATATGTCCAAACTAAAAACATCTTTTGCATTAGTATGGTCCTCTTTTTCTTGGCTCTCCTTTAGCCTTTATTCTTTGTTTCCTTGGTCTACCAGCAGCCCTTTGTAGCAGTGGAGGAACCATTTCAAACCCAGGATCGACCTTTATTGGAGTATACCAGCAGCCTTTTGTAGCATTACTCCGGTTGGATCATCCCCATCAGGGTCACAGCCAGCAGTCATGAAGTGGTCCTGCTCCTCCTCTACAGGCATTGGTGGAGGAGGAGCAGGAGCACTTCATAACTGCTGGCTGTGACTGCTGGCTGTAGAGGAGGAGCAGGAGCACTTCATGACTGCTGGCTGTGACCCTGATAGGGATGATCCAACCGGAGTAGATGAAGAATGGAGATACTTCAAGTCAGTTGATGCTGCAGTTCATGATGCACAACAAACATAAAATATTGAAGTAGTGGTACAGAAAAAAAAAGAGGGCAAGGTTTGTTCTAGACACGGATTCTGAATGTGTTCATGATGATGAGGCTACTATGTTAAATGATTATACTGCACCTTTCACAACACATGACAAAGAGAATCCGGTCATCCAAGAAGGAGATACATTTATAGACAAGGACGACTTCATCATGACCTTGAGGACATATGCCATAAAAAATAACTTTGGCACTAGGGTTGAACATAGTGACAAAGAGAGGTACAGGGCAAGGTGTGCAGATGCAAACTGCGATTGGAAAATTTATGCAAAGAAACTTCATGGTGGAGACACATTCATGGTTATTATTCTTTCTTTGTAGCTTATAATCTAGTATTCGTTGTGCCCACTGGATTTTTTGCAAGGTGTAACTTATAATCTTATTTATTTGCAGGTGGTCAAACTCTAAGAATTGGATGATCACACTTGTCCTAATTCAGAAACTGTGAAAGGCCAGCAAGCTTCTACAACTTGGATATCTCAAAGAGCCAAACAAATTATGGAAGAAGATCCCACTCTTAGCGCAAAGAAGTTACAAAAAAGATTGGAGAAGCATTACAATATGGAGGTGTCATATTTTAAAGTGTGGTCCGGGAAGAATTCAGCAATGGATGATAGTCATGGTACTTGGGAGGAGAGTTTCACAATGTTATGGAGATTCAAAGCAGATCTAGAAGAAACTTGTCCAGGAAGCATTGTTGAGATTGATTGCCAGAAGATCAATGGACAAATGCATTTCTCAAGGATGTTTGTGTGCATTAGAGCATGTGTTGATGGTTTTTTGTCGGGGTGCCGGCCATATCTTGGTGTCGATTCTACTCACTTGACTGGAAAGTATAATGGACAATTGGCTACAGCAAACGCAATTGATGGGCACAACTGGCTGTATCCAGTTGCATATGCGATTTTTGGGAAGGAAACATATGCCAATTGGGCATGGTTTATGGCAAACCTGAAGAAAGCAATTGGTACTCCAGCTGGGTTGACAATCCATACCGATACATGCAAAGGATTAGCATATGCTGTTAATAAAGTCTTCAAAGGTGATGCAGAACACCGTGAGTGTTTTAGACACCTAATGGATAATTTGAGAAAGAGATTCAGAGGTGAGGTGCTGAAATACATGTGGCCTTGTGCATGGGCATGTACAGCTCGAAGGCATGACGCATTGTTGGAGAAAATTGCAACTGAATGTCCTAAAGCAATTACCTTTTTAAATGACCATCACAAGCTGATATGGAGTAGATCTAAATTCTCCAAAGAATGCAAAGTCGATTATGTTAACAACAACATATCCGAAAGCTTCAATAACTGAATTAAGGATTTGAAAGACCTTCCAGTTGTTGATCTAATGGACACGATCAGAGTGAAGATCATGGAGAAGATCTACAGAAGGCAACAGATAGCTAGCAGACTTCAAGGGCGCATCCTCCATAGTGTGATACATGAGCTGAACATGAAGAGTCGAGGGTTGCACTATGACATCAACAAAAGTGGTCCCATGTCAGCTAAAATTTTAGGAACAACAAAGGAAGGGAAGACTTATAGGTATAGCGTTGACCTTACCAAATACAATGTGGCTGTGGACAATGGGAGGTGTCTGGAAAACCATGCAATCATGCTATATACTTATTTGGGAAAGTGAGGCAGCTAAACATTGAGGACTTTGTACATGATTACTATTCTGTAGAGATATTCAAGATGGCTTATCAATTTCAGATCACTCCAATGAATGACAAGTCTGAATGGCCAAAGGTCGATCCTGGGTTTAAAATGGTTCCTCCACTGCTACAAAGGGCTGCTGGTAGATCAAGGAAACAAAGAATAAAGGCTAAAGGAGAGCCAAGAAAAAGAGGACCATACCAATGCAAAAGGAGTTTTCAGTTTGGACATATAGAGAAGGGTTGTAATGCTACTCAGGCTGAATTAGAACAAGAACTTCCACCACCTCGTCCAAAAAAAGAGGAAAAAACCAAGGTAATGTAATATTTTTGTTTTTTTACATGCTTAAAATGTTTTTTTATTAACCAAAGTTGTCAAACATAGGATAAACAAATCTGAAGCTGTTGGAGCCTCCACAACTGATGCTGGGACATCCAAAGTAGCTGTTGAACCCTCTCCAACGCCTCATTTAAGCCTAGGAGTAACAACTAAAAGGATGTCATCTCTTTCTCCAACTAGCCCAGGTGTAACAACTAGAAAGATGGCCGCAATCTCACCTGGTGGAATCAATGGGAGGCTCATTGTTGAGTAGATGAATTTACTATATTAGCACTTTAGTATGTGAACCATGGTCTTGTATATGTGTGTAATTCCTGGAGAAACCAGACTGAAACTTGGAGGAACCATGCTGAAACTTATGAAGAAACCATGGTTAAATTTCTAATATATATATATGTACACCTTGTCAAGAGGGCAAATATCCTGGGCGCTTGGGTGATGATAGCAGCAGTGCAGTCAGGTCTGAAAGGTGTTTTTTTAGTATATTTGCTGTTAGAATAAGGCGTGAAGGCTGGTCAAAATAATAAGTTAACGTTGAGTTAACATATGTGCTGAAAAGCTATAACGGCTGCACCTTTCGGTGCTAGTTTTCAACAACTTAATATTTTAATAGTATTTTTCTAAAGATTGCATTTTTTAATGGTACTGAGCCAATTTTCCCTTGTTATAAGGGCTCAGCCCAACCAGCGAGGCCCTTTCTGCTGGGCCTTTAGAACACCAATTTTCTTAAAACGGCCCAGCCCAACCAGAGCATCTTCTCCCCCGGTTCCAGGCTTCCTCCAAGCTCGCAGGTCGCACGCAGCTCGTCCCGTTCCCCTGTCCTCTCCCAAGTGCCCAGGCAGGCAGGCAGGCAGAGAGAGCGAGATCGGAGTGGGGAAGATGGAGACGGTGAAGAGTCTTCTGAAGCCGAAGCCGACGCCGCAGCAGCAGCTGCGCGAGTGGCAGCGCCGACTCCGCAACGAGGGCCGCAACATCGACCGGCAGATCCGAGGTGAGCGAGCCCGCTTTCCCATTCTCCGGACCCCAGGGTCGTCCTCGCCGACTTTGAACTAACGACGGCGAGGCTGTCGCTCTCGATGTTGCAGATGTGCAGAGAGAGGAGAAGAAGGTGGAGAAGGCCATCAGGGAAGCCGCCAAGCGCAACGACATGGGATCCGCCAAGGTAAGGTACCCATATCGGATCAGTTGGTTGATTGGATTGAAGCGGTCGTGAGACCCGGCGATCTGTGAATGGATTTCACTTCCACCGACCGCTTGTTTGTCTGATTGCTTCAAGGCGCTGGCCAAGGAGATGGTGCGGTCGAGGAAGGCGGTCAACCGCCTCTACGAGAACAAGGCCCAGCTCAACTCCATCTCCATGCACCTTGGCGAAATCGTTGGTAACTATCCCGTTCATACTACTCTCATCCCATAACAACCAACTATCCCGTTCATACTACTCTTATCTCATAATCATAACTTGAATGAATCTTCCCTCGATGTCTGCTAGTATTTGCAGTTTGCAATGCTATGCAGTTATGACTGAATCGACCTTCCCTTGTCGTATTTGCATTATGCAATGCTATGTAGTTATGAATGAATCGACCATTGTACTTATCCAATTACTGGTTGGCTGGTACCTGAAACTTATATCATGTTCCCAAATGGACCATCTAATACTTGTCTTGGTTCAGGCTGAAGCTTAATTAACCTTATTTCTAAATTAGAAATTCTCAGTATACTTTATCCCAATCAGTAAACAACACATGGCCAACAGTTTAGTAGAACACTTCTGAAGCATTAATACTGATGAGAACTATAACCTTTACTTGTGTTCCTCGTTACCTATGTTGGACTAGTCAACTTGCTTTCTGTGGTTCCTTTCTTTGAACCACTGACTTAAATCATGTGGATCCACTCTTTCTTTCTTTTTTGAAGGTCAATCCACTCTTTCTCCAGTCCTGATCCATAAACATGTCAGTAACACTCATAAGTGCAATATAGTGATTGCAGTATGCTTTGTATGAAACTCAGGGTTGTAGACTTGTACTGACAATAAGCTGGAATGCTATAATCTTTCAGCTACTGCTAGGACAGTAGGCCACTTGTCCAAGAGCACCGAAGTGTTGAAACTTGTCAATAACCTCATGAAAGCCCCGGAGGTTGCAGCCACAATGCAGGAATTCAGCAAAGAGATGACAAAGGTACGATAAAATGGCAGACTGCGTTGTGATCACTCATACCTTTCAAAGGATTATCTTTCTTGCACTAAATACCTGTAATAATTTTGGCTCATGATTTCTATGGTGTAGGCTGGTGTAATGGAAGAAATGGTCAACGATGCTTTAGATTCGACACTGGACAATGAGGACATCGAGGAGGAAATTGAAGAGGAGGTTGACAAGGTCCTCACCGCAATCGCTGGGGAGACTGCCTCTGAGCTCCCAGATGCTGTCAGGAAGGAAAAGGAAAAGGAGAAGATGAAGCAGCCTTCAACAAGTGTACCTGCGGAGGTAATATATTAATTCCCATGCATCAATGTGCATTTTAAAATCTGAAGTATTAGCTCATGACTTCTTAAACACCTCTTTGAGCTTGCACCATTGACCATTGTGCAGAGAACTGCTATAGCAGAGGCTGTCGATGATGATGATGAGCTAGACAAGATAAGGGAAAGGCTTGCCAAAGTGAGGTCATAGAAGATAGCTGAACAAGGTCAAATCATTGAGTGTTGTGGCACATGACATTTCACTTGATAATGTACACATATCACACACAAATCACACTATTGTGATTAACAAACTGATTTCCCCACATTCAGCAACGTGATGTTGTCTAGGCCCTGTTGTAACCTGTATGGGTCATCATTTCTAATATATCATGTATTATATGTTTTGGTGCACTGTCTTTAATACTATGAATAATGAATAATCTACAAATTGCACAGTTAACTGTGCAGAGCTACATATCATTGCACTGCAACAAAGTTGAAAGAGAAGAAAAATGCATGGTACAGTACATGGCACCTTCTCGCACTGAATGTGATTATGCGAAGCCACTCTATTAGTCTGTTTACCCTTACATTCTCGCACTTGATTTTCTCTAAAATTTGTTGATTTCGAGCTCACTGCAAAATCGTCCGGGCCGTCTCAATCTTTAGTAAAAGTAGCCCAGAAGCCCATGACGATTTAATCCAGAAGAAAGGAGAGGCCCACTAACGAAACGGAGTAGGAATATCTATCTTCATCGGATAGGAGGAATAGGAGGCGCGGCAGCGACAGCCGACAGCAAGCGAGAGCACCCATCGAGAACTCAACTGTCTTTGTTGAGCAAGCACAAGCACCAGGCAGAAGGAAGGAGAGCATGGAGATGGCGGGGGCTCAGGCCCGCGTGGCTCCCCTCCTGCTCCGCCACCCCGCCTCCCTGCGGACCTCCGTCTCCGTCTCCTGCACGGGCTCCCGCCGGAGCTGGGCGGCGGCGGCCACGGCAGAGGGGGACGAGACCCGCGGCTTTGACAAGGTGCCCATGGACACCCCCGGCGCGTACCGCCTCGTGGACCGGGACACCGGCCGCAGCGTCATCGTGTGGGGCGGCACCGATGACGACGACGGGGCCGCCATTCCGTCCCCGGCGGTGCTCTCCAGGACCACTGACCGCCGCCGCAGCCAAGGTTACAATCACACCACACCTCACCCTCTGCTTAATTCCACAGCTCGTGCTTGGATTGGAGAAAATAGAGTGCACCAACTGAACATACGTTTGGGATTCGCAAATCACGCTCTCTGTGTCTTCATTCATATACAAGAGAAACTTGGAAAGGATTTTTCAGCTTCAGCAAATGTGGTTCTGTGCCATCATTTGACAATTGACATTAATACTTCATCAGTCGGTCAGTCCTAGTTAAAATGTCAGCCGTGCGGCAAGGCGGCCTGTAATTATTGTGTTCTTTTGCTTCTCGGCACAGTAACCCGAAGATTTCGCTTCTCCTAAGGCTCAACCTATGTTTTACATTACAGGTGTTGGGGGAGGTGCAGGCATAGGGAATTTCGGCAGGTTGAAGGCACAGAAAATAAAATCCTTGGTCATCAAGTCTGCTCACCGCAAGAGGGAGAGTTCTAATCGCTCAAGCACTAACCGGTCTGATGAATCTTCTTTTGATGACTCTGATGATGAAGAGGAAAGCTATTTTGAGAGAAGAAAGCATGTCTCAGACTCAGAAGGCCGCTCAAAGCTGAGCAGTGACTCCAGAGATGCAAGGACTCGAAGCACACATTTTCTGAGTTCTGTTCTGAGCCAATACAGAGGCGCTGATGGTACGGGCTTCCCTGGTTCAGAGGCTACTTCTGGTTCCAAAGGATGGGGGAATGTTGCCGATGTTACTTATAGACAGCAGAATAAGAAGCAAAGGGAGCCTCTAAATTTCCCTCAAAGAAAAGGGCCTTTGGACAGTGGGTTTTTCAGTCACAGAACTTTTAAGGAGATTGGCTGCAGCGATGAAATTGTAGGTGTGTTGAGAAATTTTGATTTCCCTCGTCCGTCTCATATCCAGGTAAATATATTTTTCAAAAGAAAATCCTTAGCTTATGGAAGCATCTTAAGTTTTCTTTCTAGCATCTTGAATTGCTGTCTATGTGTGTGCACTTGTTCTTTATGCAAACCATCAGCTCCTAGGGGCATTAATATATAGAATGCTGAATTATTGCACCCATGCCTTCATTAACTGCCCAAAAACTATTGTTAGGCTATGGCGTATGGCCCTATCTTGGAGGGGAGGAGTTGTGTTATTGCTGATCAAAGTGGGTCTGGCAAGACACTGGCATATCTTTGCCCTATAATACAAAACTTAAGGAGTGAAGAAGTTCAAGGGCTCCATAAATCATCCCCTAGGAATCCCAGGGTGATAGTATTGACCCCTACTGCTGAACTTGCTTCGCAGGTATGCTACTTGTTATAATACTTCTCATGTTTTTTATACCTAAAGATGTGGAATTGCTGCTTGAGCCTTCAGTTCTAATCTCAGGTCCTTAACAATTGCCGGTTGATATCAAAATCTGGGGTTCCATTTAGGTCTATGGTTGCAACCGGAGGATTTCGACAGAAGACACAGTTAGAAAGCCTCGACCAAGAGCTTGATGTAATTATAGCAACACCTGGTCGATTCTTGTATCTGCTTCAGGAAGGCTTTGTGCAATTAGCTAACCTCAGATGGTATAGATCTTCGTTATGCTTTTCCATCATTTTGTAGTGAGCTTTGCATCTCTAGAGGATACATTTGAAGAGCCAAAAGAAAAAAATTTACTTATCATTATAAAAAGAAATCAAAGCTCTCTCTGTTTGCAGTGTTGTGTTGGATGAAGTGGACATTTTATTCGGTGAAGAAGGTTTTGAGCAAGTCCTTCATCAGTTGATTACTGTTGCACCAGTGACAACACAATATCTTTTTGTGACTGCCACTCTTCCTCTTGATAGCTACAATAAGGTTGTTGAAACCTTTCCTGACTGTGAGGTTATCATGGGACCCAGTGTCCACCGAACAAGCTCTCGTCTTGAAGAGGTTGGTCATTTCTCACTTCCTTCACTATTCTTTGCCTTTCATTGTGGTATACATGCTTTCTGAAGCCTCTCTAGTGATGTCAGTGGATTGTTTGATATGTCTGACATATAGGATTTCATAATGCATTGAATTTCATACTGTGGGCCATGGCTTAGGTATCATGCATCTTTGTTTTCCTAGAATGATTTTACATCTCTGTTGGCTCGACTACAGATTCTTGTGGACTGCAGTGGAGATGACAATGAAGAAAAGAATCCAGAAACTGCGTTTTCGAACAAGAAATCAGCACTTTTAAAGATTATTGAGGAATCTCCTGTTCGCAAAACAATTATTTTCTGCAACAAGGTAGTCCCTAATATCCATAGGCAGACATACAGATCACAGTATATTTGATAATTATATCATGATTGTGTTTTTTTTGTTTCTAGATTGAGACATGTAGAAAGGTTGAGAATGTGCTGAGGCGGGTTGACAGGAAAGCTTCGCAGATCAAAGTTCTTCCCTTCCATGCTGCGTTGGATCAGGCCCAGCGCCTCGCAAACATGAAGGAGTTCCTGAACAAGCAAACAGCTGACTCCATGTTCCTTGTGTGCACAGATAGGTCAGCATCGGATAAACCACATTTCCGTCATAGATTCTCCTTTCCTGCCACCTGTTTCCAGTGCTGATGCTACCATTTGATGGTTCGGCAGGGCATCACGTGGCATCGACTTTGCGAACGTGAACCACGTGGTGCTGTTCGACTACCCTCGTGACCCGAGCGAGTATGTGCGGCGTGTTGGGCGGACAGCCCGTGGCGCGTCCGGCAACGGCAAGGCGTTTGTGTTCGCGGTGGGCAAGCAGGTGTCCCTGGCCAGGAGGGTGATGGAGAGGAACATGAAGGGGCACCCGCTGCATGACGTGCCGTGCGTCTAAGGCTCTAGAACCCGGAGGCTGGAGGTGCCTGAACAGAAATCACTTCCTGAATCGTCCTTGCACCTGAAGATGTTGTGCTTGTGCCCCTAGCCTAGAAACTGGAGTACAATGGTTGTGTGGTGTAGCATATTTTAGCACTTTGAACAGACATCTAGATC
The DNA here is from genome assembly GCA_023333625.1 of Bothriochloa decipiens. Taxonomy (NCBI): domain Eukaryota; kingdom Viridiplantae; phylum Streptophyta; class Magnoliopsida; order Poales; family Poaceae; genus Bothriochloa; species Bothriochloa decipiens. The sequence goes on from CM041629.1 coordinate 1,166,986, forward strand.
AATTCATGTAGAACAAGTTTTGATGCATGCAATTGCTGCCGTAAACAAGAACATTTGAACAGGATTCAGATGTGCAGTTGGTAACTCATTGTTTACCTGATCCCATACATGCATAGACCATTATCATTCTAGACATAGACTGACAGACAGGTCCATTATCATTCTAGACACAGACAGGTAACACTGATTTGCAGGTAAGTTGTTCGGAGACGTGGTAGAGCGGAGGCAGTGAGTAAGTTGCTGCTACTGGGAGTGGAGTGGCACAGCTCAGGCGGAAGCGATGGAGACCTCTGGATCGATTATCGGATCGGCTAGTCGCGGACGGTGTGGAGGAGGTGCAGCTGGGCGTTGTGGAGGAGGGCGCGGGCCTGCTCGTTGGCGGCGTCGCTGGCGCGCAGCTCCCGGATCTCCTCCTCCCACCGCTCCACCCTCTCCTTGTGGATCCTGCACGCACGGCACGAGGGACACTCCGGCGGTCAGCGAGCGAATCGAGGGAGCAGCTAGAGGGATATAGAATGGCGAACGGTGAGGTTTTCCTAGTTAGTTGGACTTACGAGCAGAGGCGCTCCTCAAAGTCGGCGGCGTGGTCCTCGAACAGCGCGCGCCCGGCATCCAGCATCTCCGACACCTGCACGCACACGCACGGACGCACTCGTGTCGTGAGCTGCTCGACCGCGTTCTCCACGCCGTTCATATCGATCGCATCGGCGTTGCAGATGCTGGGTTCCTGGTGCGCGCACCTGGCGGGTGTAGTTCTCGATGGCGAGGAGGATGCGCTGGATGTGCTCCTCCGTCTCCTCCGATCCCACCTGCTCCTGATCCTCCATCTCCGCCGCCGCCACCACGGCCATCTCGTCCCGCTCCGTTTCCGCGGTGGACGCGGTCACGGCACCGGCTGACGCCGCTGCGCCACCTCCTGCGCTCCCCTGGCTCGTCGTGTCATCCTCGTTGTTCTGCATGGCACACCAAATCGCACACGAATTACGGATTACAATGAATCGAGCTACCTCGCGAATTCGAAATTAAGGCCAGATAAAAAACCACACAGCAAAATTCAAAAACCCACGCTGAACAATTCGATTCCGGAGTCCAAATTCGTTGCTCCAAATCGAAGTAGCAACAGGGTTCCGAATTCAACGACCCGAAGGTGATCGTGCATCCACGAACTGCCAGATCAGATTCCGATCAAAACACACACACGAACAAAACCCCTAGTACCGACCAACCCAGGAAGCGATCAATGAACTCCGGACCCCAAATTGCAAGGCGTGCACGCCAAAGAAGCAATCGAGGAACTCCAAACGCATCCTGACTAGACGCGAGCTCCCAGGAAAAAAATCAGCATACGCGCTGCGAAGCACCACCTCCAAACTCAGAAAGCAAAACAACAGCAGCCACCAAAAGTAACCGCGGATCGGAGAAACCCCAGCGAGCAGCAGACAAGTCGCAGCGGAGGAAGGATGGGCGAGATTCGCGGAGGAGGAGGTGGTGTTAGCCTACCATGGCGGCGCGCGCGCGCTTGGCCTTGGAGCTCTCCCTCCCAGTCCCCGCCTCCATCGGCGGCTCGGCGCACCTCGCTCGCTGGCAGGTCTGCACGAGAGTGGAAGAGAGGTGGATCGGATTTGCTAAGGATGGGACCGCAAATTTCGGACCTCCCGTATTGGCGATCTGGAAGGCGATCGCGATCTCGACCGCGACCTAGTCCGCCACCTCCGGCGTTCCAGGTCTGCCTCGCCGGTGGCCATTGCGTCCCCGGCGTCCACGCCCCGTCGTCGACTTCTAGTCGTCGCCGGCCATCGCATATTGACGGTTAGCTGTTCCGGCGCCGTCAACCACAAAGTTTCCCTCTAGGGGCTGCGCCGCTTAGGTTCCCTAGGGTCGAGATCATTTTTGGTGTTCTGCTACCTTCGTACGCAGTACATCTATTTTTCCCTCCGTTCAGAAGCCATGGCCACGATCGGGAAGGGATCTCCGGTTGATCCGGAAGAGGGCGTCACTGATCTTCTGCAAAATCTGAATCTGACAGCAGAGGAAGAGGATGTGGTAGCATTCAGTGACGATGAGGACGAAGCAGAGGCCTCGGTGATGGAGTGGGCGTTGACCGGCAAGGTGCTCTCGCCGGCGGTTGTGCATGCGACCACAATTTACCAGGCTATGAAACCGGCGTGGGGAAATCCCTACGGACTGAAAATTCGATCAATTGGCGAGAAGGAGGATAACCTCTTTGTTGCGGAGTTCAACATTCAGCAGGATATGGAGCGGGCACTGGGTGGCTCACCAGGGACGGTAGGAAAGTACGCCCTGCTGCTACAACACTATGATGGAAAGCTTAAACCCACGGAGATCAGATTCGATCATATGGATATCTGGGTCCGTATCTTGAATTTACCATTGGGCTGGATGAATCGCCACCGTGGGGAGCGGGCGATGAGCCTTATTGGTGTAGTGAAGAAGATGGATGTGGACAAGGATGGGAAGGCGAGTGGTTCCTTCTTGCGTGCTCGAGTGGCCATTGATGTGGCGAAGGCCTTGCATCGTGGAGTGTTGCTGAAAACAAGGAAAGAGGTAGAACCGGAGTGGTTTCACATTCAGTATGAGAAACTCCCGTTCTACTGTCTCAATTGTGGAGTCATGGGCCATTCAGAGCTCGAATGCGACAAACCTCTGTTGCGAAATGCAACAGGTAAATTACCGTATGATATAAAGCTCCGTGCTCAAGAAGTAAAAAAGAAGAAAATACCAAGTTTTGCTAAGGCAGCTGCAGAAGCGTTTGGAGGCGTGTCGTCCTCTGGTTCAAAACATTCGAGAAGTTCTATACCTAGATCAGAGGAGACACAATCAAAAGAACCTAGTCATCCAACAGAGAAGGAAGACAAAGAAGTACTTTCACCCCTGCAGGACCCGACAGCCAATACCTTTATTGAGAAGCCAGTGGTGGCAAGTGCGGCTCAAGAGGATGAGTCTCAGTCTGTGCCTAAGAAGAGGAAAGCAAAGGATAATACTTCTAATCCCTCTGTAACATCGGACTTGAATCTTCAAGCTGGTGACGCATCAGCACTAGTTCTAGTTCCAGTGGGGCTGGTAACAGAGAGGGTGAACCAGTTGGGTCACAATGTAGAGGAAGGAGGAAGTGCCGCTTCAGAGGCATCTCCAAAGAAGCAGAAGGTGTCCAAGTCTCAAACAAATGCGCGATCGGCGGCGGCTGCGGGAAGCAGCCCCCGCCGGGCACAATGAAACTCTTGAGTTTGAACTGCCGGGGCTTGGGGCAGCCCGAGGCAGTTCGTGATCTTCGTAGCCTATGTGAGCTACATCGTCCCATGGTGGTATTTTTGTCGGAGACTCGTTTCTTTTCAGATAAGGTGGATGGCTTGCGACGCTCTCTTGGATATGCAAATGGTGTGGGCGTTGGAACTAAAGGGAGCGGTGGAGGATTAGCACTGCTGTGGACGGATGAGGTTTTTGTCAAACTCATGAGCTATGATAAACTTCACATTGATGTGGCAGTGCTTGATCCAGTGACAGCAGTAGAGAGGTGGCGTTTTTCTGGTTTTTATGGAGAAGCCAGGAGGGAACTACGACACAAGAGTTGGGAGTGTCTAAAGATGCTAAATGCTAGCAATTCACTGCCGTGGCTCTGTGTTGGAGATTTCAATGAGGTCCTCCATGCCGATGAACATTTTGGTGGTGCTGGGAGGAGTGAATGGCAGATGGAAGGTTTCCGTGAAGCGGTGGCTCTTTGTGGTTTTAATGATTTGGGTTTCATTGGGCTGCCATACACGTGGGACAATCGCCAAGATGATGATCATAATGTCAAGGTGAGACTTGATAGGGGATTGGCGACTGATTCTTTTCTTAATATATTCAGAGATGTGAAGGTATGGCATGTCCAGAACACTACATCAGACCATTGTGCCTTGGTGGTGGAGTGTATGGAGCACTCTCTGAATCGAAGAAGAAGGAAGCGGAATTTTCTCTATGAGAATATGTGGCAAAGGGATCCTAGTTACATGGCGCTCATTAGAGATGCCTGGACCCCCCAAGCAGGGATTGTTGGGCTGGAAGACATGCATACAAATTGCAAGGTGTGCAGCACACTTTATGCAACTGGAATCAGAATGTTTTTGGATCAGTGAAGCATACCCTTGCTGCTTTGCGCCGCGAGCTAGAGGAGGTCCGAGGTCAGTCGATAGGCTCAGGACCGTCAAGAAATGAAAAGCGCATTATGTCACACATCTCTGAGCTGCTCTCGAGAGAGGAGATCATGGAACGTCAGAGATCAAGATTGGACCGGTTACGGGATGGCGATCGCAACACAGCTATGTTCCAGGCAAAATCAAGGGCGAGAGCCAAACATAACAAAATTAGTGCACTTAAGCATGCGTATGGAACAATAGCAACCGATCAGGAAGATATCGAGCAGATAGCTGTTGATTACTACAGACAATTGTTTCTAGCTCAGGAAGATCTTATGCCTGATTTGGTCCTCGAACACGTCCCCACACGAGTCACTGATGTGATGAATGAACGACTTACAAGACCTTATTCAGCTTCTGAAGTTGAGAAGGCGTTGCATATGATGAAGCCGAACAAGACTCCCGGCCCGGACGGCTTCACAGCGGGATTCTACCAGTTACATTGGGAGCTGCTAGGTACAAATGTAACAACAGCAGTCTTGGATTTTCTCAATGGTGGAACGTTACCAGATGACCTCAACAGCACCACCATTGTGTTAATCCCCAAAACAAGAAATCCACAAGAGATAAAAGAGTACAGACCCATCTCGTTGTGTAATGTTCTCTATAAGATTTGTTCAAAGGTCTTGGCTCTAAGATTGCGGGAATTTTTGGATGAGGTCATCTCTGAGGAGCAAAGTGCCTTTGTTCCTGGACGGCTAATAACTGATAATGTGTTGATAGCATATGAGTGTATTCATTATTTGAAGAGGAAAAAGGGAAAATGTGGAGCTTGTGCTGTCAAGTTGGATATGGCTAAAGCTTATGATCGAGTGGAATGGGAATATTTGAGAAAAATTATGTTGAGATTGGGTTTTCATACTGATTTTGTCAATCTGATTATGAGGTGTGTAACATCAGTATCCTTCTCTATCAAGATCAATGGCTCTCAAACAGACTCTTTCAGGCCATCGAGGGGTATTAGGCAGGGTGATCCCATCTCGCCCTATCTGTTCCTCTTATGTTCTGAAGGGCTCTCTTGTCTCCTAAAAAATGTTGGTCCAATGCACCTGTCAAGGGGTATTAGAGTTGGTATTCGCTCCCCCTGGATTTCGCATCTTCTTTTTGCGGATGATTGTATAGTTTTTTCTGAAGCATCGCAAGAAGGGGCCAATAGACTTTTGGAGATTTTGGAAGCTTATCTTCGTGGATCTGGGCAGTTGGTAAACAGGGAGAAATCAACAATATTTTTTAGTAAGAATTGCTGCCAAGAAGTGAAGCAAACGGTCAGCCAAGGTCTCACTATCTACAAGGAGGCTTTAGCAGAGAAGTACCTTGGGCTGCCGACTGAGGCAAGTAGGAACATGACGGGAACTTTTGAGTACTTACCGACTCAGGTGAAGGGCAGAATAGAAAGTTGGTGTGGCCATGAGGCCAGCTGTGCGGGGAGAGAAATTTTGATCAAGTCAATTGCCCAAGCTGTCCCAACATATTCTATGAGTTGTTTCCTGTTGCCGATTAACGTTTGCAAAAAGTTGAAATCAGCAATAGCAAACTACTGGTGGGGGAGCTCGGTAGACAACAAACATATGCACTGGATGAGTTGGGAGCGTTTAAACCAACCAAAATGCAAAGGAGGAATGGGATTCTGGGATCTCAGGTGTTTTAACCTTGCAATGCTAGGAAAGCAAGGTTGGCGCCTCATCTCTAGACCGGAGTCTTTGTGTGCAAGAATTCTTAAAGGAAGATATTACCATGACACAGAGTTCATGCGTGCTACTAGGAAGAGGCATGCGAGCAGCACGTGGAGAGCAATCCTAGCGGGTCGCGAACCCTTGCAGCATGGACTGATAAGAAGAGTGGTCAATGGAGAGAATACTGAGATATGGAGGGATCGGTGGATTTTAGATCATTTTGGAGCTAAGCCGATCACTTCTAGAACAAATGAGCACCCGGTCCTTGTGTCTGAATTGTTACAAGAGGGCTCCTAGAATGCAGAGTTACTAAAGGCTAGCTTCCTTCAGATTGATGCAGAAGCAATCATGCGACAACCAATTGGCAGGGGGTGATTCCGATTTCAGGGCGTGGAATATGGAACGATCTGGGATTTATTCTGTACGGTCAGCATACAGACTGTTGCATAAGAGGAAATCTGAAGATTTATCCAATCAGCCTAGCTCGTCAGATGATGGCCCATGGAGAAATGTATGGAAACTTGAAGTTCCACCAAAAGTATAGGTTTTCTGGTGGCGGGTGCTGAATGACTTCCTGCCAACACCTCAAGAATTATGCAGAAGACATGTGGAACCAATCTCTTTCTGTGAAGTTTGTGGTGATCCGGAGGAATCTATCAAACATGTTCTTATAGATTGTACAGTGGCCAAATTATTTTGGGTTCAAATCAGGCAAGCAACAAATGTGAAGATTCCTGCACTGAGTTCGGCCACCTGGGCTGTGGACCTGTTGTCCGACTTGTGTCCAAAGCGTGATCAGGCTGTTATTTTGTGTGGCATGTGGGCGCTGTGGATGATGCGCAATAAAAGGCGTCATGGCGAGCTCTCTATGTCTGTTCATCAGGCGGTGATCTGGGCGAGGGACACTGCTTTTGATTTATGGCAGCTGAACAACCAAAGGGGGCAAGGTGACAATGCCAAAACAGTCCAGAGGTGGAAGAAGCCGTTGCCTGGGTATCTGAAGATAAATACTGATGCATCCTTCTCTGATGAGAGCAAACAAGGAACTACTTCATGCATTATCAGGGATCATAGAGGTGAATTCTATGCCGCACAGGCTAAATGGTATGAGAGAGGCTACGATGCATGCTCCATGGAGACAGTGGCTTGCAAAGACAGCCTGATCCTTGCTGGCCGGCTTGGAGTACAAAAAGTGGAAATGGAAACTGATTGCTTACAATTGGTTCAGTTGTGGAACAGGAGAGAAGATCAACGATCGACTATTGATTCTACATTAAGAGAGATTGCTGATCTTAGTCTTTCTTTTTAGGATTTCACACTTTCTTTTGTGAGTAGAAATTGTAATAAAGTAGCACATACTCTAGCAAAACAAGTGTCAGTGTCGCACCGCTCGGAGACGTGGCATGTAACTCCGATGTGCGTGTACGAATAAATTGAGCTTGAGGCTACGGCCGGCTGATAATGAAAGCAAGACAGTCACAAAAAAAAGCCCAGTGTGTGTGTTCTTTTATGCAAAAAGTCTCAAAGTCTCATTTTGTTCCCTCAACTTTAAAACCGGACAAACCACCTCCCTCAACTTTTCAAACCATGCATTCTACCTCCCTAGAGCGGTTTTGAAGGCGGTTTTACTATAGTACATGGCGGTTTTCTAAGTGACTGTAGTTTTGTCTTTTTTATTTTTTATTTATTTTGGCTGATTCTTTAAACAATCATAGTAAATTAGAGAAAAATTATAAAATAGAAAATCTAATTTTGTTGGACTCTACGTGAGTAGATCTACACAATGAATATATAATATAGTATGCTTTAGTATAAAGTTTTTGCTTTGAAGGTTTTATCTTTTTTTTTATTTATTTGGATGCATATTTGAAAAATCATAGTAAATCATTAAAAAATCATAAAATAGAAAATTTAATTTTTTAACTCCACATGAGTAGATCTACATAGTGAATATATAATATGGTATGCTTTAGTATAAAATATTTATAGAAGCTACATATTATTTGTTCATAGCTGCAGCTTCTATAAAAATTTTGTACTAAAGCATATCATATTATATATTCACTGTATATATCTACTCATCTGAAGTACAAAAAAAATTAGATTTTCTATTTTATAATTTTTCACTGATTTACTATGATTTTTCAAATATTCAGCCAAATAAATAAAAAAGAAAAAGACAAAACCTTTAAAGCAAAAACTTTATACTAAAGTATACTATATTATATATTCATTGTGTAGATCTACTCATGTAGAGTCCAATAAAATTAGATTTTATATTTTATAATTTTTCTATGATTTACTATGATTTTTCAAAGAATCAGCCGAAATAAATAAAAAATAAAAAAGACAAAACCACAGTCATTGTACCAAACCGCCGTATACTATAGCAAAACCGCTCCAGGGAGGTAAAGTGCATGGTTTAAAAAATTAGGGGAGGTGGTTTATCCGATTTTGAAGTTGAGGGAGCAAAATCAGACTTTGGTGATAGTTGGGAGAGGCAAAGTACTGTTTGCATAAAAAGCTAGAGAAGCAAGTTAAAGAGAAGATGCATTACACTTAAATTTTAAAATGCACTGCTTTGTGTTTATTACACCAGGAGATTTTTAACTGAAATTTGAAATTCTTAACTGAACACGATATATGCGATGTTGCACGAACCGTGCAAGTCTGAACCGAGAGCAGCTATATGCACCAGCCTTGTATGCCGAGCTGCTAGCTGCACGAGCCATACGTATGAGTCCGACCAAGGACGTATACTACCAAGTACGTAACACAAGAGATTGGCTTTCGGACCGTATACGCACCGAGATGACAAGTTCGTGTACTAAACAGAGCAGATTATAAGTTGTTGGGGTAATTTACACCCACAAGTATAGTTCTTGTACCTCAGATGCAATTTACTCATGCATAAATAAAGGGAGTCACGTTCTTTTGGAAGGATGCATACATAAAAAGAGTCACTTTGTCCAAAAACACAAGGAATAAGAAAAGGGAAGAGGATGCATAATAAAGGGGGTTTTCTATCTATGCACACTACATTATACTCATAGTACATAAATGCATAAATAAAGGAGTCACTTTCTCCCGAAAAAACATATAAGGAATAAATAGGGGAAATACTCATAGTACATAGATGCATAAATAAAGGCTTTCTCCAAAAAAAAATATAAGGAGAAAAAGGGGGAAACAAAACATAAGGAATAGAAAAAGGGGGAAACATGGGGGGGTGGGGGACCAAAGAAAAACATAAGGAAAAAGGAAAAAAACATGTGAGAATAGAAAAATGGGGAACAGGGGGAAAACCAAAGAAAAACGTAAGGAAAAAGGAAAAATCATATGAACGCTAGAAGGAGGGCTTGAACCTCCGACCTTGTGGTTAACAGCCACACGCTCTAACCAACTGAGCTATTCCAGCTTGTTGGTGCACTTTAAGGACGCTTTCTAAATAGTAAATTAGTTGGACCACGTGCCTAAATCAACCTTAGATCAGGTTGTTAGGTAACAGTCTGCCACATGTTCCATCCAGAAGCAGAAAACTCAGAACGAGACACAGGCCATGTTTAGATCCCTCCAAAAGTTATAATTTTTTTACTCTCTCCATCGTATTAATATTTAGCTGCTTGCATAGAGCATTAAATGTAGGTAAAAAAATAATTAATTATACAGTTTAGTTAAAAATCACGAGATAAATTTTTTAAATCTAGTTGATTCATGATCAAACAATATTTATTAAATAAGACGAAAATAATACTATTTATCAGGTTTATATTTTCCCACGATCTCAACAAGGCCACAGAGCTTGGATCCGGACGACGACCGCTACTGTCTGGGTTAACTAAAAGTCACTCGTTTCCTCGCACCAGAGAAATTGAGGCATCGGTGGCTTCTCGGTGAGCTGACACGTCGTGCCCGACCTCTTTTACAGAAACACGCCCGCAAACCAATTTTGCACTAAACCCCTCCCGTTGCCCAACGCTCCCACACCCCAACTGCCCAACCCTACCTCCCCTCATTCTTCCTCCTTTCTCTCTCTTCTCCCCGCCGCAACCACCGCCCTCCCCTCCGCTCTGTGCGCGGTTTGCCGTATCCAGGGCGGCACAGGCGTTCTCGTGGATGGGTGGGGGCACGGCGCCGAGAGCTCCGCCTCCCGCATAGCGTCCTCATTGCAGCACTCGAGCAAGGAAGTTGAGCAGTCCTCTGCTGCAGGGGGAGCGTGTGGATCTACAAGATTGGGTCGAGCAGTTCTCTGCAGCAAGAATCGGGTGGATCCTGCCGGTCCCCATGGCAGCCACGGTCGGCAGAGGCGGAGCCCCTCCCCTTTTCTCAGATCTGGTGGCGTGCGAGATCCGGTATTGAGCAAATTCGGCCATGGCGGAGGAAGAGGTGGAAGCACTGGCACACGTCCGCATCATTGTCCACCTTACATCCCCGATGAGTCTCGAGGTGAGAGATTCACATTTACTGATCTCATGTCCTTGCGTAGACTTCTGCTTTCCTGTATGAGCTCACACTTCACTGCTATGTTTTGGTATGAAAGATTTTATTAGGGTTGCGATTGGTGCAGAAATGTGTTCTTGACCTGGACACCACGTCACCACCGGGAGCTACGATTTTGGTGTTCTCTACAGATGAGATAGGTATCTTTGTCTTTTGATACATTCACTCCTGTTGCTTCTGCTATTGAAACTAGCAGTATGCCACCAGACTGAAAAAATCATTCTTCTTTGTTTGTGTACAATAGAGATGGATATATTAAAGGCCCTCAGAAAGGTCGGGCGTTGTTGCCGATGGTTGGGCTGCTAAGCAGAGCCCCTCTGTCACGGCCTATCATCAGGTCAATGCCTCCTTTTTTTATATAATTTTTTTGCTTGATGTGCTCGTGTGTTGTATGTACAAAAACTCCAGGTTCTTTGTTGTTGACATTCTGGTGGTAATGCAGATGAGCTGGTAAACTGGCATTTTCGAAGTCACATCCGAGAACCTGGTATGTGGTAGGAGATATAATGTCGCTGATTTTTCAAGTGTGTTTGAGGACATGCTTCCACTAGCCTAAAGCATTATGTGTAGACAGATGGGGACTGTTTAACTTAATCCATTCCATTGAAAGCTAAAAACTATGCCCTTGACTCAGGTCAGGTAACCTAAAATTAGAAGCTCTGTGTTTTTTCCCCTGTTATGATCTGTTTCTATGCAGAAAATATCCATATGTAGTTTAGTCATCGTGAAAATGAATGAAAGCACCTACATCTCAATTTTATTATAGTGGAGTTATATGTTTGTTTTACTGCTTATACACAACATTTTGATAGAAATACTCTGGTTTCTGATGTGCCTGTCAAGGCTGACTATTTTGTGTGATTAATGTCCCTCTCATAGGCTTCTTGCAAATAGTTGCCAACAGGAGTGAAGGAGTTTCTTCTATTGACTTGATTTCTGACTCTTTATATGCTGATATTTGCAATCTTAACTAAAATATGAACAATGGCCATATTTGCACTCTAAGTGAAATCTGACCTATGCCCATATTTGCACTATTACTGAAATCTGAAATACTCGCATATGCAGATACAACATAACTTTAAATATGTTTCTACAGTGGGTACTCATCTGGTAATCAGCCTGACTCACTGTTATGGGTTAGACTGATTAGGTATCTTGATCATGGTAGCGTGTTATATGTATTCTAAAACGTCGGTTTGGTAATTTTTGGGGCACACCTAGCTGCACAAAAAATTGTTTGTGCAATGTATTGCCAGCGAAAGACTAGGTTGGTCTCTTTGCTTCATAGAGCCTTTTTTTTCCTCTTGTAATGTTGTCTATTTGGAATATACTGAACCTGAAGTTATAGCCTTTTTGTTCATAAAGTTCAGAATGTTCAGCTTGGCTTGCTACTTTTGGTTAGTGTCATGATCTTCCTATGTTTTCAAATCAGATACAACATTGCTTAGATCTAATGTTGCTTTACCATGCCTATTATGTGTTGACAACAACTTTTATAATTCAAGTCATTGTAGTTGCTTCATTTTGACTACGACATCAGTGAGCTGCTCTGGGATTTTGGAGAGGTCTATGATTACACATTGGTTTCTTATTCAAGGAGCTTTCTGTTCATGGCTGCAGCCTGATTATCCTGACAACCATGGAAACCATGCTTCTTCAGCGTTTAGAAAGTGCATGTACCTCAGATGCTTTGCGGTATTTCTTCCTATCCTGGATGCGACATGTTAATTTATCTTCAATGATATAAATGATATGACATTACTGAAATTACAATGTTTGCCAAGCAAAAGATATAATCCTATATTAAGTGTGTGTGTGTGTGTGTGTGTGTGCGCGCGCATTCAAAACATGCAGGCTGATAAGTGTGATACATGTTCCCTTATGTATTGTTGCCATTCATACCTCTTCGAGAACCAATATTGGTACCTGCCATGGATATTAGAACCGAAACCAGCATTGTGCAGCAATAGGATTGGTTGTGCATCTAACCTTGAAAATATTGAGAAGTTATAATATTGCAAAAAATATCTTGCCCTTTATTTGTAATTTCTTCCAATACATTTTCACAAATGGCATGTTTTGAAAATTACATTGTGCTCCTCTACTTATGATTTGAATCAATTTATGCACTCCCTGGTTATAATTTTTAGGGTGCTAGAGAAAAAAATGTTGAACATTTCTCAAGTTTCACCAAACTAACATGATCAGAATCAAAATAGTTTCTATAATCATGCAGGTTAGTTTTTTCAGAGTTAGTGCTTACCCCATTAATGTTATTTTTTCACCTGTTATAATGTATTATTGCCGAATGTTATACCTAATTAGTTCAAAATAAATCAATTGCAGTCTATTCTAATTCTATAGTGTCTTTATTATTCTTTTATTTGATTCTATGCACTCCGCTCAGAGTTTGCAAGTTTTTATAGCTAATTAGTTCAAAAGCATGTCTCTAATGCCTTTGTCCATTTACAGGGCATTCAGAGATACCTGATCACCAAGAGAGGAAGGTCTCACTGCTTTTCCTCTACCATTTACAGCGAGTCTTTTTATGTGTATGTGTCTATATATATATATATATATATATATATATATATATATACATACATACATACATACATAGTGTCTTTTAAATTCAGCGGTTACTATTTAAATTTGTGGTACTATTTAAAATACTAGGCACTATTCAAATTCGGAATATGAATAGTGCATAAGCACTTCAACTGAGTGGCTCATGCACTTTAACTATTCATACTATTTAAGGCACTCACTTTTACAATATATGTGATTCTTGTGTGTGGCAGATGCACGATGTGTGTGGTTACAAAATATACGTGTGTATGTGATTAATGGGTATGAGTGTCTTAGGCACTCAATATATGTTACTATTCGAATGCTATTTCAGTCACTATGTAAGGCACTTGTGGATGCAGTGTGCGTGCGAGATTAATATATGTGTGATGAGATACTATGCAAGACAATATAAATATTACTTGTCACTATAGTGATGGCGATAGGATGCGCGTGTGAATATTAATGTGAGTGATTATGCAAAATGTGCGGCGTATGTGGAACTAGAATTCTCAGGATCTTTGTAAGGGTGGCGAGATCAAACTTTCAGCCGGTCGTATGACTATGCTTGTGTCTGTCCTACTCGGTACTCATTGTATGCATCACTAAACTTACTACAGAACCAGGCTAATCTGTTCTTCTTCCTCGCTATCCCTAGTCATGAACACACAGGACTCAGGTCCTATTGTCTCCCCAGGCAGTTCTACCTGAAGGGAACACTTCTCTGCGCACAGGGTTTTCTACAAACGTCGCTATATGGACTAACACGAGAACAACTCAACGCAAAGGTTTCTCCTCTAGGGTCCTTAGCATACAGACGTCGTCCCATATGAACAAGCTTAAAGGACAACTAGGATTAAAACAGAAACGCTTAATCCATTTTCACAAGGCAAGCTTACATATGGCTTTTTCTTTCGAAAAACCCTGAACACTTAGCACAAACCTTAATTACCTTACAAGCACGAAAAGTCGGTGATCTTCTTTTCTCTAATTTACAACACTGGTGGAGTAATACAGTGGTAGTAGATGGTTACTATTATGGCTAATGGTGGACTAGTTCAGACGAGTTCTGAGGTAATGGTCTTCATGAGAGTGGAGTGGAGTCTTCGTGGAGTGAGTGAGTGTTGTGCGGTTGTGTCTGCGGGTGAAAGTGCGAATGAAGGTGGTGTCAAATGCAGGGGTCGTCGTCTCCTTTTAAAGAGAAGGAGGAGCCTTCTAGATTGCCTTTGTGGCTGTCTCCAGTCTTCTAAACGTCCTTTATGTTTATCTGATTGTCCTTCGAGCTTATCTTCTGGAGTCTGAGGGTCCTTTACAGCACGTCTTCAATTATCGGCTTCTACTGTTATAGGATGGTGACATTTTAAATATTTTATTTTTATTCACTGTATATTTCTTTTGCGCTGGCTGTTGCGCTGGCTGTTTTCACTCGAAAATATTCAAGGGTATGGGTATAGTCTTCCACACCCGAATGATTAATGTTGCAAACATTAAATCAGTTCTGGTACGTGTGTATAAAATTCTGGGTATGGGTATGATCGTCCACGCCCGAATGATTAATGTTACAAATATTAAATCAATTCTATTGATTTAAAATGACCTTGAGGACATGTGAAAGCAGTCCATTCTATTGATTCTTCTGCCATTTTTACTTGCCAAAGATCAGCTTTCAAATTAAATTTTAAGAAATATTTACATCCTTGAATCCTGTTTATCCATTCTTGCTTATTGGGTATATTGTATGCATCATCTACAGTATTGTCATTTAATCTTTTATAATTAATAACCATTTTTGATTTTCCTCTGGCTATTTCAGCATGATTTTTAACTATAAATGCTGCTGATCTGTGAGAACTTCCACTTTCTCTTATAGCTCTAAGTTTTAGCAATTCTTCTATATGCATTTTAAATTCTTCTATATCTTTAGGTGTTGCTTCTATAAGACTTGTCTTAATTATATAGTCTAGATTTATTATATTAATTTAATATACTATGCCATTCTTTTTTCAATGCTTCATAGGTATTTCTCCAATTATTTGAATATCTTCTAGTCTTTGAACTATTTTATCTATATCTTTTTTGGACTTTATGTCTCTATACCAGTTTGGTGCTAGTGATTGTAAACTAATGCATTCTATACATGAATTTACTACATAAAATTTTTCTATATTTTCGTCCAACTCTTCATCTCTATAATTTTCAGACCCTTTAATTTTTAGCTTAGACCTTTCTAAATTAGAACTTACATTTCTTTGTACCTCTGTTATATATGGAATATTATCTTGATGAGGAACAAAAGTAATTCACTGCTCATGTATGATTGTTGTTTGTACTGAAAATTATAAAAATCTTAAACCTAGCAACATATCAACACTTATCATAGATAAATCTCTTATTGTGTCTTTAAATGGTAACCTAACTATATATTTGCTATCAAACTTTATTATAGCGTCTTTTAATTGTGTAGCTTTATCATCCTTTCTATTTATTAGAGTCTGTTCTTTTAACTCAGTATTAGTGATAATATTTCTATCATTCTTACATTCTTCATTAAGTTCTATTTTAGCTCTTAGTTCTTCTAATTCCACTTCTAAATTATTTACTCTATTTTCTAAATTTCTGACTCTATTTATTAATATTTTATCTTCTTGTTCTAATTTTATCTCTTGTCTCCATTTCTGATTATTTATTTTTAAACAAGAAACACATGCTTACTTTAAACATTTACTATATGTAGATCTATTATCTTGACTAGGGTAGTATATGCAAAATATATATTTTATATTATAGTCACCTTTTCCTTTTATCCAATCATGTTCACAATCATCTTGATCCATAAATTTAATATTTGCTTCTATTAAACTTTTAGTATTATTAGATATAATATCTAATCCTTCCATAATATTATCTAAATTGCATAATTCTTCGTCACCTAATGTGTCTATAAAATCTTTATAACTTTGAGTATTATCTTCTTCTTCTTCATCATCATAGCTTTCTAATAAAAACTGTTGACTAATATTTAACTGCTCATCTTCGTCTATATTATATTCAATATAATTGCTCTATCCAGCTTCTTCAGCATCATGATTTTCTTTGTCTTTATTCAACACAACTTCTTTCACAGTAGATGTTTTAAGATATTTATATTTTAGTGTTCTTTTCTCCTTGATTTTATCAAGACTCTAAATCTTTCTTCTAAAATAAATTTCTTTCTCTCTTATAGCATTTCATTCACTTATACCAGTTGCAAAATATTCATCAGAAATTTTTCTAATCTTTTATTCATAAGATTTAATTTGGCTACTATATCTCACATTATCAAACTTTACTAATTTTAGTGAATCCCTTAAATTCAAATTTTATTAACCAGGATCTGATACCACGACTACCAAAATATCCGGATTTAAGGGTAAAAACTCGAATTCAAAAATCAAATTTATAATTTATAAGTTACTATTCATATCACTATTTAAATTCAGCAGTTACTATTTAAATTCGTGGTACTATTCAAAATACTGAGCACTATTCAAATTCAAAATATAAATAGTGCATGAGCACTTCAACTGAGTGGCTCACGCACTTCAACTATTCGTACTATTCAAGGCACTCACTTTTACAATATATATGATTCTTGTGTGAGTGGCAGATGCACGATGTGTGTGGTTACAAAATATGCGTGCGTGATTATGAAAGACAATATAAATATTCAAGGCTACTATAAAGCGATGGTGACGTGCGTGAATATTAAATGAGTGATTATGCAGAGTGTGCAGTGTATGCGAAACTAGAATTCTCATGATTTTTACAAGGCTGGCGAGACCAAACTTTCAGCCGGTCATATGACTTATGCTTGTATCTGTCCTACTCGGTACTCACCGTATGCATCACTAAACTTGCCACAGAACCAGGCTAATCTGTTCTTCTCCCTCGCTATCCCCAGTCATAAACAGACAGGACTCAGGCCCTATCGTCTCCCCAGGCAATTCCACCCGAAGGGAACACTTCTCTGCGCGCACAGGGTTCTCTACAAACGCCACTACATGGGCTAACACGAGAACAACACATGCAGAGGTTTCTTCTCTATGGTCCCTAGCATAGAGACATCGCCCCATATGAACAAGCTTAAAGGACAACTGGGATTAAAACAAAAAAAGCTTAATCCATTTTCACAAGGCAAGCTTACATACGGCTTTCCCTTTCGGAAAACCCCAAGCACTTAACACAAACCTTAATTACCTTACAAGCACGGAAAGTCGGTGATCTTCCTTATTCTCTAATTTACAACACTGGTAGAGTAATACAGTGGTAGTGGATGGTTACTATTATGGCTAATGGTGGACTAGCTCAGACGAGTTCTGAGGTAATGGTCTTCATGAGAGTAGAGTGGAGTCTTCGTGGAGTGAGTGAGTGT
Source organism: Bothriochloa decipiens (assembly GCA_023333625.1). Lineage (NCBI taxonomy): Eukaryota > Viridiplantae > Streptophyta > Magnoliopsida > Poales > Poaceae > Bothriochloa > Bothriochloa decipiens. Next base: position 1,184,334 of record CM041629.1, read on the forward strand.
TGTGCGGTTATGTCTGCGGGTGAAAGTGCGGATGAAGGTGGTGTCGAATGCAGGCGCTCGTCGTCTCCTTTTAGAGAGCAGGAGGAGCCTTCTGGATTGCCTTCGTGGCTGTTCTCCAGTCTTCTGAAACGTCCTTCATGTTTATCTGACTGTCCTTCGAGCTTATCTTCTTGAGTCTGAGGTCCTTTACAGCACGTCTTCAATTATCGGCTTCTACTGTTGCAGGATGGTAACATGCCAACATCGCATTGTCTTCTGGAGGATAACGATCACTGTTGGCCAATGATGACATTTTAAATATTTTATTTTTATTCACTGTATATTTCTTTTGCGCGGACTGTTGCGCTGGCTGTGTTTCACTCGGAAATATTGAAGGGTATGGGTATGGTCTTCCACGCCTGAATGATTAATGTTGCAAATATTATTTTATTTTTATTCACTGTATATTTCTTTTGCACTGGCTGTTGCGCTAGCTGTTTTCACTCAGAAATATTCAAGGGTATAGATATGGTCTTCCACGTCTGAATGATTAATGTTGCGAATATTATATCAGTTCTGGTACTGTGTATATTATTCTTTCCCGAACCGAATTGTTGATAACTCTTTATCAACATAGGGAATATATATTCTTTGATATTGATCATAACCTGCCTTGACTCTTCTTATTTAGTCAATATCTTCTTCAATGTCTGAATTCTCAGGCTGACATATTTCATAGCAAGACAATAAATCTCTGTATTCTTTTCTTAGATCATATTCTTTACCATAATTAGGCTTGATCAATCTTTCAACTCATTGTCGTATTATGCTATATCTAGTATAGTATTCTCATAAAAACACCTTTATTATCTTATTTTGGTATATCATATGATATTCTGAGTCAAATATAATATTTTTTTCTAATTCTTTTGCTTCACTAAATATTCTCCAATTATCACGTTTTGTCTTTTTGGCAAATAACTCTTTATATTTCTTCTTAACTCTCCATACATTGGGGAGTCTGTATTGACCTTTTGTAATATATGTATCATGACTAGCTAGCCTTATTGGTTGAGTAAATCTTGGTGGATTGGAATAGAATTTGATCTTATATTTACCTTGGATACAAGCTAACATCTTGCATGCTTCTTTAATAGCCTTTCCAAGATCAGATTTAAGAATTTTTTCAAGTGTACCATATATATTATGGATTAGCCCATGATCAATAATGGTTTGCAATGTTATATTATCTTCAGCATTTCTTTGTATATTTCTAAAATTTTTAAGTCTATGTCAGCCATAAATATTATAAATCTTTGATGAGGCTTGATAATAAGTATTTTATCGATATGTATTAAGAAAAAGTATTTGCATTAATCGTTATTGTTGACTGCCTTTCTTTCCCTTCATATATCCTCATGAAGTAATTTTGTATATCTTGAAAGGTTTTGTAGTGCCTTTCAGCATATTTTTCCCATATTAAATCTATAATTTTTTGTGAAAAGTATGACAAGATATGATCAGTTTTAAAACTTAATCTGGGAACTAAAAACTCTTGTGGAATATTAGTTATATGTTTATAATTTACTTTTTCTGACTTTACTTCTTGTGCTAACTTATTTTTCTCATATTTTGTATTCACTATTATTTTATTTTTCTTTTCTCTTTGATCTGAACATAACACACATGCTTGTCTTTGGCATAGACTGCATGCTGTTCTTTCTCCTAGATCTTGATAATATATGCAGAACACACACTTTATATTCATTCTTGTAACAATAGATGAATGCGAACATATATAAGTTAAAGTATTGTGTTCTCCTTTTATATGCTTAAATATTATTTGTTCCATTATTTTTATCTTTAATCCAGATAACTCATCAATTAAAGCTAATTCTTCATCACTTAATTCTTTTTCTTCATCATATTCAATCTCATCTGTTTCTATAATTGAATATTTTGATTCATCATCTATTATATCATTATCACATACTAAAATATTTTTATTTATACTATCTATTATTAGAACCTTTTCTTGTTCTTCTTGCTTATTAGAATATCTCTTCTTATCTTTATTGGGACAAGTTTTGCTTAAATGATCTGGTGAGTTACACTACAAGTACTATTATAATTCTTTCTTAAATTATACCTTCTTATATTTCTATTATGCAAGAAAGAAGCTCTATTGTCTGATCTTCGCAGAAAATAGCGCTTCTTTGTTCTTAAGTTATCTTTTTTATAATTCTTAAAATATTTCTTATGCCTAGATCTCTCTTCTCCATATGTTAATGGTATTTGAACTATTTTATTGCAAAAATTATAATCCGATTGCTTCATTGATCTTTGAGCTTGAATATTCGTGCATATCTTTCTTAGTTGTTTGAATAAAAATGTTATAGCCTGAGAGATGTTATATTCTTTACTATCTATTTATTTTTTATATTCTTCATATATCATAGATCCTAAAGGATCTGGCAAATAATGAAAATATTTTTGAACAATGCCTTTATTATAGCCTTGCTTAGCAGTTGAGGCGTTATATAAATAATGCTGAGAAAATTCTTTAATTCTTTTCAAATTTGTTAGTGATAATTTTTCTAATTCTCTTAATCTTTTATTTTATAAAACCATATATCCAAGTTCAGAGTCTTCACCTATTATAATACTAGATATAATATTTGCAAAATTATATGGGTTACTGCTAGCTCTTTTTAATTGTTCATAGTAAATGGGAAAAGCTTCTACCTATTGTTTTCATAAAATCTTAGCTGATTCTCCTAAAAATGTTTCTAAATATGTAATCATATCTTCTATACTATTCCCAATATTATGTTGATTTTGTATATATTTTTACACTATTAACCCTTTTCATATGCTGATTATATTCGACTAGTCTATAGGGTCGTGTGCTGCGAAATTTAATATGGCACCGTCACTTTTAGAATTTTGAAATTGAACCTTCTTTTCAAAATCTCTTCTTTTTGAACCCACATATGTATTGTCCAGGTATATAGTTATATGTAGATTCTTCTTTTTCTGGTGGCCATGTTCCTGGACTTCTAGATGGCCTTTCTTGTTCTCCTTTAACTTTTATTTCTGAACCTCATTTTTTTATGCACTTGGGTCTAGTTCTATTGCTTCTATAGCAATATCTTTTCTATGTGGCACTTCATATTCTAAAGGATTCATGAAATTTGCTGAATTATTTCTATTTATTTCATTTATATCCTCATTATTTTCTTCTTTATAACTTTCTAGTAGAAATTTATTATTAATCTCCCATTGCTCTTCTTCGCTTATCTCATTATCTTTAGAATCTACTAATTTGATTTTATTATCTACTAGTTCTTTTTGAGTTTTGTTATTCTCAACTTTTATTGGTTTTGGCACAACTTCATATTTCTTTATTGGAACACTAAATTTTTTGCTATTTAGCTCTCTATCTTCTTTAATCTTACCGAGTCTATATATTTGTCGTCTAAAGTAAATTTCTTTTTCTCTTATAGCATTCCATTCACTTATGCCGATTCTAAAATATTCATCAGAAATTTTTCTAATCTTTTGTTTATAATATTTTATTTCTTTATCTATATCTAAACTTTCCATAAATTCACATATGCTATTCCTTCTATTCTCTATTGATTTTACTTCTGATTTAGATATTTCTAAGTCACCTAAGCTTCGTTCTTCATAGCCTATAAATCTAATACTAGTTGATCTCTTTTTATTTTCATAGCTTATATAATCTTTAGATTGCTTTAAGATCTTTGGCTCTATCAGAGCTCTTATATTCTATTCTTCGTCTGCTCTATCTTCAGAACTTATTTTTAGAGGACTCATAAACTTTATTCCTTTAGACTGCATGCTTTCTATTACATTATTCATATTTATCTTATATTTAGTTCCACTTCTATTAGTTAGCCTTCCTAAAAATTCTATGCTTACTAATAAGTTTGTTCCTTTAAAATCTTCATAGCCTTTAGTCTGAAAACCAAAAGCCATCTTTTATATAAATTCTTTTACTGGCATTAATAAGTCTGAAGCTATATATGTTATTGGCATATTCTCATTCATATCTCCTTCTAAAAATCCTAATGCCGCTTTATTTATTGAATCTCATCTCTTGTCTAACAAAGTTATTAAGACCTTTGTTCCTAATTTCTTTCTTGTCATACCTTTAATTCCTTTGATATACATTCCTTGATGTATATATTTATATCCAGAATATTTTAATCCATTTTCAATTTGCTTATTAACTATGCTTAGCTGAATAGGATCAGCTAGAATACTTAATTCAACTTCTCTAGATATTCTGTATAATCCATTTTTATTTTCAAACCAACCCATTTGATATATTTGTTGGGGTCTTATATTTCTTAAAGTATCTTTTTGATATCTTTTAAGATCTCTTTCCACATCTATTATTTCTTTCAGAGTCTCTATATCATCACATCCTTCTTTTATTCTATCGATTAAACCTAAAGGTCTTATGTCTCTATTCACTACTTGGAGTGACTTGTCTCTCCTAGAGTGGCCTTCAGATACTGCCATTTTTCTGAATTTAATGATCTATTAAATTCAACTATTTTTGTATATGATAACATAATTTCTTTGTTATGACCAACGATATTAGTATTCTCAAATTTTTGGTCTAGATAAGTTATATCTTTTTTAATATAGTCACTATTTTGGCTAATTCTTCCTAGAGAAACTTATTATTGATAGCTAAATATTGATCATTTAATTGCTTATGCTCTTTTTTAAGACTCTTAAAATTTTAATTCCAAATCGTCTTGTCTTTTACCCTAAGATATATAGAAATTGTGTATTAAGTCTACTACTAAATTTAACTGCCCGTGTGAAGTATGTCAAATATCTTCTTTGGAACTATTTAGTCTGCACTTGATATTTATATTTTCTTTAGCCTTTATAGACTTTCCTAAATTAATTTCTAAATTTAGATAATATAACTTTTCAATTTTCACTTACTTATTAAATCCCTAAAATTCAAATTTTATTAATCAGGCTCTGATACCATAGCCGCAAAAAGAACCGAGATTCAAGGGTAAAAACTCGAATTCAAAATTCAAATTTTAAAATCATGAGTTACTATTTATGTCACTATTCAAATTCACGGTACTATTCAAACACCGAGCACTATTTAAATTTGGAATATGAATAGTGCACGAGCACTTCAACCGAGTGGCTCAGGCACTTCAAATATTCGTACTATTCAAGGCACTATGTAGGGCACTTTGTAGAGTGTGTGCGTGATTAATTTGTGTGTGTCAGGTTTCCAAAATTTGCAACTATTCTTGCAACTATTCAGGGCACTTCTTGTGTGAGTGGCGGAAGCACGATGTTTATGATTACTGAAAATATGTGCGTGCGTGATTATAAAAGACAATATAAATATTCAAGGCTACTATAAAGCGATGATGACGTGCGTGAATATTAAATGAGTGATTATGCAGAGTATGCGATGTATGCGGAATTCTTAGGATCTTTGCAAGGCTGGCGAGACCAAACTTTTAGCCGGTCGTATGACTTATGCTTGTGTCTGTCCTACTCGGTACTCACCGTATACATCACTAAACTTGCTACAGAACCAGGCTAACCTATTCTTCTCCCTCGCTATCCCCAGCCATAACACACAGGACTCAGGCACTATCGTCTCCCTAGGCAGTTCCACCCGAAGGGAACACTTCTCTGCGCACACAGGGTTCTCTACAAACGCCGCTACATGGGCTAACACGAGAACAACACATGCAGAGGTTTCTCCTCTAGGGTCCCTAGCATAGAGACATCGCCCCATATGAACAAGCTTAAAGGACAACTGGGATTAAAACAAAAAAGTTTAATCCATTTTCATAAGGCAAGCTTACATACGACTTTCCCTTTTGAGAAACCCCAAGTACTTAGTACAAACCTTAATTACCTTACAAGCACGGAAAGTCGGTGATCTTCCTTATTCTCTAATTTACAAAGATGGTATTGTACGGTGGTGGTAGTGGACTAGTACTATTAGTGCTAATGGTAGACTAGCTCAGACAAGTTCTGAGGTAGTGGGCTTCATGCTGATGAGAGTGGAGTCTTCGTGGAGTGAGTGAGCTGATGAGCGGATGAGCGTGCGGATGAAGGTGGTGTCGAAAGCAGGCGCCCGTCGTCTCCTTTTATAGAGCAGGAGGAGCCTTCTGGATTGTCTTCATGGCTATCTCCAGTCTTCTGAAACGTCCTTCATGTTTATCTGACTGTCCTTCGAGCTTATCTTCTGGAGTCTGAGGGTCCTTTATAGGACGTCTTCAATTATTGGCTTCTATTTTTATAGGATGGTGATATGCCAACGTCGCATTGTCTTCTGGAGGATAACGATTACTGTTGGCCGATGATATTTTATAACTGGTATAAGTGAATGGAATGCTATAAGAGAGAAAGAAATTTATTTTAGGAGAAAGATTTATAGTCTTAATAAAATCAAGGAGGAAAGAGCAATAGAATATAAATATCTTAAAACATCTACTATGAAAGAAGTTGTGTTAAATAAAGATAAAGAGAATCATGATACTGAAGAAGCTGTGTAGAGCAATAATATTGAATATAATATAGACGAAGATGAGCAGTTGGATATTAATCAACAACTTTTATTAGAAAGCTATGATAAAGAAGAAGAAGATAATGCTCAAAGTTATAAAGATTTTATAGATACATTAGGTGACGAAGAATTATGCAATTTAGATAATGCTATGGAAGGATTAGATATTATATCTAATAATGCTAAAAGTTCAATAGAAGCAAATATTGAATTTATGGATCAAGATGGTTGTGAACATAATTGGATAAAAGGAAGAGGTGACTATAATATAAAATATATATTTTGCATATACTACCCTAGTCAAGAGAATAGATCTACATGTAGTAAATGTTTAAAGCAAGCATGTGTTTCTTGTTTAAAAATAAATAATTAATAATGGAGACAAGAGATAAAACTAGAACAAGAAGATAAAATATTAACAAATAGAGTCAGAAATTTAGAAAATAGAGTAAATAATTTAGAAGTGAAATTAGAAGAACTAAGAGCTAGAATAGAACTTAATAAAGAATGTAAGAATGATAAAAATATTATCATTAATATTGAGTTAAAAGAACAGACTCTAATAAATAGAAAGGATGATAAAGTAACACAATTAAAAGACGCCATAATAAATTTTGATAGCAAATATATAGTTAGGTTATCATTTAAAGATATAGTAGGAATAAGAATACTGGTAAAATTAAATTTAACTCTAAATATCTCTTATAAAACCTTAGCGTTGATAGATACTGGCTGCACAAAGAATATCATACATGATAAATATTTTGTTAAATGTCCAGAAATAGTTCATACAATAGATCAAAATAAAGCAGAAATATCTACTGATATGTCTGGAACACAAAGGCCTCATAATCAACTAGCTTATAACGTAGAAATATAAATAAATAATACAAAGTATATAATAGACGAAATAACAATAAGAGATTTGTCTATGATAAGTGTTGATATATTGCTAGGTTTAAGATTTTTATAATTTTCAGTACAAACAACAATCATACATGAGCAAGGAATTACTTTTGTTCCTCATCAAGATAATATTTTATATATAACAGAGATACAAAGAAATATAAGTTCTAATTTAGAAAGGTCTAATCTAAAAATTAAAGGGTCTGATAATTATAGAGATGAAGAGTTGGGCGAAAATATAGAAGAATTTTATGTAGCAAATTCATGTATAGAATGCATTAGTTTACAATCACTAGCGCCAAACTGGTATAGAGACATAAAGTCCAAAAAAGACATAGATAAAATAGTTCAAAGACTAGAAGATATTTAAATAATTGGAGAAATACCTATGAATCATTGAGAAAAGAATGGCATAGTATGTAAAATTAATATAATAAATTTAGACTATATAATTAAGACAAATCCTATAGAAACAACACCTAAAGATATAGAAGAATTTAAAATGCATACAGAAGAATTGCTAAAACTTAGATCTGTAAGAGAAAGTCGAAGTCCTCATAGATCAGCAGCATCTATAGTTAGAAATCATGCTGAAATAGCCAAACAAAAATCAAGAATAGTTATTAATTATAAAAAATTAAATGACAATACTATAGATGACGCATACAATATACCCAATAAGCAAGAATGGATAAACAGGATTCAAGGATGTAAATATTTCTCAAAATTTGATTTGAAAGCTGGTTTTTGGCAAGTAAAAATGGCAGAAGAATCAATAGAATGGACTGCTTTCACATGTTCTCAAGGTCATTTTGAATGGTTAGTAATGCCATTAGGTTTGAAAAATACCCCTGCTTTATTTCAAAAAAAAATATAGAATATCTTTAATGAAAATCAAGAATTCATACTAGTTTATATTGTTAATCTTTTAATCTTTTTTAAAATCCTATAAAGAGCACACAGTTCATTTAAAAATATTTTTTAGAAAGGTAGAGCAGCATGGGTTAATACTTCAAAAAAACAGAAATATGCAAAGAAAAGATAAATTTCTTAGGCCATAAAATAGGAGATGGAAAAATTCATTTGCAAGATCATATTGCAAAGAAAATTTTATAATTTCCTGATGTTATGAATGATAAAAAAATTTACAACAATTTCTAGGGATAGTGAATTATGCTAGAAATTATATTAAAAATTTAGCAAAACTAGCTGGTCCATTATATGCGAAGTTAAGAAAGAATGGACAAAAGCATTTTAATTCTGAAGATATAAAATTAGTAAGAATTATAAAAGAAAAGGTTAAAGATTTAAAACCCTTAGAATTACCTTTAGATAATAATTATTTATTATAGAAACAGATGTATCAGAATTAGGATGGGGTGCAATACTTAAGCAAAAGCCTCATAAATACTCACCAAAGTTAAAAAAAAATATGTAGATATGCTTTGGGTAAATATAAGTTAAAAATGATAAACAGTGCCGATAGAGAAATTCTAGCCGCTATCAATGCAATAAATGCTTTTAGATTATATCTAGGATTTAAAGAATTTACAGTAAGAACATACTGTAAAGCTATATGCAGATATTATAATAAAGTTAACAGTAAAAAAAATTCAACCAGAAGATGGGTTTTATTTGAAGATATTATCACTGGAAATGGTTATAAAGTTATATTTGAGCATATAAAAGGAAAAGATAATACCTTACCTGATATATTTTCTCGTTCATCTATTTCGCAGGAACGAAGAAAGGAACAAGCCCTAATGGGGGAGAAAATTACTATTTTGGAAAAGAAAATCAGTTAAGAATATTTCCTCTAAATACATATAAATTCAAACCCAAAGACCATATTGTTCTAAATGGTGTGCAAGAATGCATCCTAAATAACTTTTGGTTTTAATATAATAATAAAAGAGAAGATAGAGGATATATGCTAGCAATATTAAATAGCCTAGTTGAATATTTTAACATGATAAATAGAAAAATACAGCCTAAAGAAGTATCCCTCAATATAGAGAAGAAACCCATATATGTTATATACAGAGGAACAGTACTAGGAGTTTATTTAACATATGAATCAATTATATCCCAGCAGATAGAAATAAAAAAGAGAAGGAAGGGGTAAGCCATCATGGAGAAAATATCTAGATATTAACCAAGCTCTTTTATATGCATGAAGTATTTTGGGTATAAACTATTTTATAGAATGTGTAGCAAAAGATTATATTCAAAATTATAAAAGAACAAAAAATGTGAAGATAGATATGTTAGAAATAAATATGCAAGAAGCTAGTTCATCAAGGACACCTACCTATAAAGATGCGGTAAAGAAAGAAATATTGACTGTAGATCTTATTGAAAGGAAGATAAAAGAAAGACTTGATTCAATAATTTCTCAATTAAAGAAGAATTTACAAGAAGCAAGGCAGAAAATAAATGAAATATTCTAATCTGTAAACTAAGACTTCAAAAATATAAAAACAAATTATGAGGAATACATACATAAAGATTATGATACAAAGATGAATGCACATACATCTGATGAAGATATCAATGATATGTTAGATGAAAACATGTTGGATGTTCGAGGACATGGGCAACCATTAGAATAATCATTTCCAATGTCATGAATATCAATAAAATTCTTAGATCAATATAAAGAAATAGATTCCCTATGTTGATAAGGTGTTATCAACAATCCGGCCCGGGGAAGGATGAATAATATACACAGTACTAGAAACTGATAGAATTATATACACACGTACCAGAACTGATTTAATGTTTGCAACATTAATCATTCGGACGTGAAAGACCAT
>CM041629.1:1228297-1240402 GCA_023333625.1 Bothriochloa decipiens
AACCAGGATAAATCATTGTGTCCATCTTGCATCACCCACCGGATTAGGGAGCACGCAATTACAATATTACTCGTTGGTGTTAACCCCTCGAGGGTCAAAACACCGATAGTTGGCGCGCCAGGTAGGGGAGCCGCGTGTCACTAACGATTTCCCGCCATTTTTCTGGATGGGCGACTTTATTTCACCACTTCCGCACGCTACGGTGATCTGGTTTGGGAGCCTGGAGTTCGTGACCCTCGACCAGGGCTACGACATGACCCTGCTCTCAATCAGTGACCAGAACGGAGGTCGCGGTACGCCCCCACGCTCATGGGAGGCCGCTCGCCAGTCCTACCACCATGCTTCCACATCCAGAAGGAGGCATGGTCGGCACCCTCATCGCCATCAGCCTAAGTCGAGGAGAGTTCCCGCTGCTTTCTCCTCGCCCCTAATCGGAGATGAGGAACCTCTGGTTGAGGGAGAATCTGACCCGAGCTCAGAGGCAGAGGGCAAATCGGCAGGATCCCACCGCATCCCAGACTCCACTTTCGTAGTGCGCTCGTCAAGGAAGCGCAACAAAGCCCCCGCTCGATCGAGCTCGTTCCCGCACGAGCTGTTCGAGCGTCGTCAGCGGCCTTCATTCGACTTCAACAATTCCACGACGACGATCACGACAGCGACCCACTCCAACACGAGCACATTGGAGGACCGCCCAGGCGCCCTTCTCCGTGCAATGACGGACGTGGGAACTGTCACACCAGCCTCCGAGGGGTTGGCCTTCGCAAGAGCGTCCGGCCCCCGGAGGTACACTGTCGGCACACTCCGACGGCAGCTGCAGGAGGAGGCGCGGGGGGCAATTCCCCGTCTTCTACTGCGGCGACCCCGACTCTGACTCTGATCATTGGGATCCTACCCGCGAGTGCCTCCATATCGATGGTGGTGTCGACTCCGATCAGGAAACCGTCGATCCAGTGGCCACGGCAGCCACCGCCGTCGCGGGGGGGTGCTCCCCCCAGAGCAGAGGACCAACAACCAGATGCGCCCTGAGAAGCGTGCCCCCGTCCTGGCGAGCAGGACGCACAGCTGGCACAGATTCGGGAGTTGCAGGCGAAACTCGCCGACGAGCAGGAACGCTTGCGCCTACTCGAGCTGACCCTCGAGCAAAAGCGACGACCGCTAGGCGGCAGAGCCCGAGCCAGGGCCCGAGAGGTTAACCGGCAGATCAATGAGGAAGGGGCACCCGAGCAACCCGCCAATCATTATCCCCGAGCAAGCCAGAACATTGTCGCGGCGGCTATGCTCCTTCGCAATATGCCCGCGCCATCCAACTCGCAAGCTCGGCGGATACAACGCGAGGTCAAGGATCTCCTCCAAGTTGCTGCTGTTCAGCAAGCCGAGAGCTCAGCCTCGAGGCGTCGAGGGGCTGCCTCCGAACCTCCGGTCGAGCCCTCCCGGTCCGAGAGGGAGGGCTCGGTCGACCAGGGGGCGGCCCCCCGACAGAACAGGAAGCCGGCCCGAGAGCGTATCAACGATGACCGCGCTCCCCGTGACGCGCGCCTTGACATTGTCGAGAACCGCCGACGCAAGCACGGGGATGCCGAGGCCCGAGGGTACAGCGCCCATCGTGGAGGGCGTTACGACAGCGACGAGGACCGACAGGCCCCGGAGCCACCGGGTCATCGAGTCTTCAGCAGGAAGATCCGCTGCGCCCAGCTGCCCGACAAGTTTCGACCCCCCACGAGCATCGTCAAATACAACGGCGAAACCAATCTCGAGCTCTGGCTAGCCGACTTTCGTTTGGCTTGTCAGGCGGGTGGGGCGCGTGACGATCACGCCATCATACGTCACCTTCCCCTGTTCCTGTCCGACACCGCGCGTAGGTGGCTCGAGGAGCTTCCCCCTGACCAGATTCGCGGCTAGATCGACCTTGTTCGGATCTTCGAGGGGAACTTCAAAGGTACCTACATGCGTCCTGGGAACTCCTGGGAACTGTGCAACTGCAAGCAGAAACCAGGGGAGTCTCTCCGTGACTTTACTCGACGATTCTCCAAGCTCCGCACCGAACTACCCCACATCTCCGATCTCGACGTCATTCTAGCGTTTATTGTAGGCACGACCTGCAAGGACCTAGTTCGCGAGTTAGGGCGTAACCGCCCCGACACCGTCAACGAGCTCATGGATGTGGTCGCCAACTACGCGGCTGGCGAAGAGGCCGTCGGCGCCTTCTTCAGCGACGGGAAGGACAAGGGAAAAGCGCCGGTAGCCGACAACGCCGGAGGCTCGAGCAAAGGGCCGAAGAGAAATAACAAGAAGAAGAAAAATCAGCAAGGCAAGCATGAGGCTGCAGAAGATGATCTCGTCGCAGCGACCGAACGCAAAAGACCTCGAGGTCCCCCCGAGGGCGCCATCTTCGACAAAATGATCGAGGAGCCCTGTCCTTATCATAAGGACGGGGCAAGGCACAAGCTTAAGGACTGCCGCATGCTTCGAAGGCACTTCGAGCAAGTGGGCGTGAAGAAAGGTGACGACAAGAAAGACCAAGACGGTGGTGAGGGAGACAACGGGGAAGACGAAAAATTCCCCGAAGTCTATGACTGCTACATGATCTACGGGGGCCCCTCGACCCAGCTCACGCCTCGACAACGTAAGCGGGAGCATCGAGAGGTCTTCTCCGTTCGTATCGCGACGCCTCACTACCTCGACTGGTCTGATGCGCCCGTCACGTTCGACCGCGATGACCATCCGGATCGAGTCCCCAACCCCGAGGCCTATCCGCTCGTCATCGACCCAATCATCATCAACACCCGCCTCTCGAAGGTCCTCATGGACGGCGGCAGCAGCCTGAACGTCATCTACCTCGAGACCCTCAACCTCCTGGGAGTCAGGAGGTACCAACTCCGACCCAGCGCCGGGGGGTTCCATGGCGTCATACCAGGGAAGAAGGCCTTCCCCGTCGGCCGCATCGACCTTCCTGTTTGTTTTGGCACCCCTGCCAACTTCAGGAAAGAGACCCTCACCTTCGAGGTGGTCGGGTTTCACGGAACGTATCACGCCATCATCGGCCGACCGGGCTACGCGCAGTTCATGGTGATCCCGAACTACACCTACCTCAAGCTCAAGATGCCAGGACCCAAGGGCGTCATCACTGTCTCCTCCTCCTACGAGCACGCGTACGACTACGATGTCGAATGCGTTGAGAATGGAGAGGCCGTCGAGCAAAATGCCATGATAGCCACGACCCTTGAGCACCTCGCCGACGAGGTGCCAGACCCCAAGCGACACGCTGGCAACTTTGAGCCAGCACAAGACACCAAGAAAGTCCCCCTCGACCCGAGATGCCCCTGCGAGAAGGTGCTAACGATCAGCGCCGACCTCGAGGACAAATAGGAAGCCGTGCTCGTCGAATTTCTCCGTGCGAACGCCGATATGTTTGCGTGGAGTCCTTCGGATATGCCGGGCATACCGAGGGAAGTCGCCGAGCACGCCTTGGAGATCCGGGCCGGGTCCAGACCGGTGAAACAACGCCTGCGCCGCTTCGACGAGGAGAAGCGCAGGATCATCGGCGAGGAGGTAAACAAGCTTTTGGCAGCTGGATTCATCAAGGAAGTCCATCACCCCGAATGGTTAGCTAATCCTGTGTTAGTTAAGAAAAAGAATGGAAAAATGCGGATGTGTATTGACTATACTAGTTTAAGCAAAGCATGTCCCAAAGTTCCGTTTCCTTTACCACGCATTGATCAAATTGTCGACTCTACTGCGGGATGTGAAACCCTCTCATTCCTCGATGCTTATTCCGGCTACCACCAAATCAAGATGAAGGAGTCCGACCAGCTCGCGACTTCCTTCATCACACCTTTTGGCATGTATTGCTACATCACCATGCCCTTCGGCCTTCGAAATGTCGGGGCAACGTATCAGCGGTGCATGCTACACGTCTTCGGCGAACACATAGGCGACACGGTCGAGGCCTACGTCGATGACATCGTGGTCAAGTCCAGAAGAGCGGACAACCTCATCCGAGACCTCGAAATCGCATTCGGGTGCCTTCGAGCCAAAAACATAAAACTCAACCCCGAGAAATGTGTCTTCGGAGTGCCTCGGGGCATGCTCCTCGGATACATCGTCTCCCAGCGCGGGATCGAGGCCAACCCCGAGAAGGTGGCGGCCATCACACGAATGGGGCCAATTCGAGATCTCAAGGGCGTGCAGAGGGTCACGGGCTGCCTCGCGGCCCTCAGCCGCTTCATCTCACGCTTAGGGGAGAAGGCCATGCCTCTGTACCGCCTCTTGAGAAAATCCGAGCGATTCACATGGACCGCGGAGGCCGAGGAGGCCCTCGACGAACTCAAAGCCAAGCTGACATCCACTTCGATTCTCGTCCCTCCTCGACCGGCGACATCGACTGAACCACCCGAGCCCCTCCTCCTCTATGTCGCCGCGACCACTCAGGTGGTCAGTGCGGCCATAGTGGTGGAAAGGCAAGAGGAAGGGCGCGCTTTGCCCGTCCAGCGGCCCGTTTACTTCGTCAGCGAAGTGCTTTCGGAAACAAAAATCCGCTACCCACAGGTGCAGAAGCTGCTCTACGCCATCGTCCTTACACGTCGCAAGCTCCAGCACTATTTTCTCAGCCACCCGGTTACCGTGGTATCCTCGTTCCCCTTGGGGGAGATCATCCATAACCGGGAGGCCTCTGGAAGGATTGCCAAGTGGTCGGTCGAGCTAATGGGTGAGACCATCACCTACGCACCGCGGAAGGCCATCAAGTCTCAAGTGCTGGCGGATTTCATCGCCGAGTGGACCGACACTCAGTTGCCACCAGTCCAAATCCAAGCCGAGCTGTGGACGATGTACTTCGACGGGTCGCTCATGAAGACAGGAGCAGGCGCGGGCTTGCTCTTCATTTCACCCCTCGGAGTCCACATGCGCTACGTCATTCGCATCCATTTTGCCGCTTCTAACAACGTCGCGGAGTACGAAGCACTTGTCGCTGGATTACGAATCACCCTTGAACTCGGGGTCTGACGCCTTGACGTTCGAGGCGACTCGCAGCTAATCATGGACCAAGTGATGAAGGCCTCGAGCTGCCACGACGCCAAGATGGAAGCATACTGCAACGAAGTGCGCAAGTTGGAAGACAAGTTCCACGGCCTCGAGCTTAATCATATCGCTCGACGATACAACGAAGCCGCGGATGAGCTCGCGAAAATCGCATTGACTCGAGGTACTGTCCCTCCGGACGTGTTCTCGAGGGACCTCTTCGAGCCCTCCGTCGATTTGGGCTCGGGGGCTTGCACTACGCCCTCGAAGCTCCACCCCACGACCTCGATCGGGGCCCCCTCGACCGGGGCCCAGGTTATGGAGATCCAGGAGACCCCTCCTCCGTCGAACCCGCCACCGGATTGGCGAGCCCCTTTACTCAACTGCCTCATTCGGGGAGAGCTTCCGGAGGACCGGACCGAAGCTCGACGGATCGCGCGACGGGCCAAGTCCTACGTCATCTACGGTGATGGCAAGGAACTCTACAGGCGAAGCCCCTCAGGCGTCCTTCAGCGCTGCATTACCATCGAGCAAGGCAGGAGGCTCCTCGAGGATATACACTTGGGGGCCTGCGGCCATCATGCAGCACCAAGGACCCTCGTAGGCAATGCCTTTCAATAAGGTTTCTACTGGCCGATCGCCGTTTTCGACGCCACAAACATTGTCCGTTCATGCAAAGGGTGTCAATTTTACGCCAAGCAGACGCACCTCCGAGCTCACGCCCTACAAATGATCCCCATCACCTGGCCGTTCGTGGTCTAGGGGCTCGATCTTGTGGGGCCTCTCAAGAGGACAACCAAAGGGTACACGCACCTGCTCGTTGCCATCGACAAGTTTACCAAGTGGATCGAGGCCTGGCCCATCAGCAACATCCGCTCCGAACGGGCAGTTGAGTTCTTCACCGACATCATCCATCGCTTCAGGGTCCCGAACGTCATCATCACTGACAATGGCACACAGTTCACCGGCAAGAAGTTCTTGGACTTTTGCGATCACCATCACATCCATGTGAATTGGTCCGCGGTTGCACATCCTCGAACTAACGGCCAGGTCGAGCGCGCCAACGGCATGATTTTGCAGGGCCTCAAGCCAAGGATCCTCAACCGCCTCAGCAAGCACGGAAAAAAATGGGCCGTGGAGTTGCCTTCGGTCCTATGGAGCTTAAGGACAACACCTAGTCGAGCCACGGGCTTCACCCCATTCTTCTTGGTCTATGGGTCCGAGGCCGTCCTCCCCACTGACCTCGAGTATGGATCCCCTCGACTGAAGGCGTACAACGAGCAAAGCAACGAAGAAGCCCTCGCAAACACCGTCGACCAGCTCGAGGAGGCTCGAGACATGGCGCTAATTCACTCCGCGAGGTATCAGCAAAAACTTCGACGCTACCACGACAAGCACGTGCGCCCGAGAGACTTCCAGGTTGGAGACCTCGTCCTACGTCGACAACAGAGCAATAAGGGACGTCACAAGCTGACCCCGCCATGGGAAGGCCCATACACCGTAGCTGAGGTGCTAAAGCCCAGGACGTACAAGCTCGCTAACGACAAAGGCGAAATCCTCACCAACGCATGGAACATCGAATAGCTACGTCGTTTCTACCCTTAGGGCACCAGTGCCCTTGTACATTCCCGCATGTTTTGTACATTTCTGCATGACAAATATAAGGAGTACTTTCGATTATAAGTTCAAACTTGTTATTGTACATGCAAGAGGTAGCCTCGACCCTGTCTCGCCAGAGTCGAGCCTCCCTCAGGGGCTAAGAGGGGAGGACCCCCTAAGTTCCTAAAAATACGAACGACTTTTTTTCGCACGCCTCCTTTTTCGCTTCCCAACTAAGTTGAAAAACGCCTCGAACTCCCTAGAGGTCGAGGGCTGTCGAGCCGGAGCTCTCCTACGCCTCCGGGCTACGGTACCCCCACTCGCTCCCCCCTCGAGGGACACGAGCATGCGTCAAAAACTTAGTCAAGAAAGAAAAGTCTAGGTGAAAAGAAAGCAGAAAAGGCTCGAAAGTAAAATGACAAATCGCATTACGATAAATGCATTAATGTTCAAAAAGGGCTTTCGAAGCCACATTGAATAGAAGGTACAAAAAACTAATTCATTACATGGGCACTCTCGCCCAGCCTTGCCCTACAGGCCCGCTCCGTCGCCGCCCTCCTCGACGTGGTACCCTCCATCCGCAGGGGGGAGGACTTTGTCCTCGAACAGCTTCGCCAGCGCTCCTCCCGGCCCCTCGGCGTCATTAATGAGCCCTCGGCATCGCTCCTCATTCTCGGCGTCAGTCTTCGAGATATCAGGAACGAAGCCTTGGGCCACGACGTTCATGTCAAAGACGAAGCCGGAAGAGACCACTGCAAGCGCCCGCTTCACGCCGATGTGAAGCGCCTCCCGCACGCGATCTCGAAGGGTGGCGTCGAGGTAGTAGATTCGATCGACGAGCCCGGCACCCGGGATGTCTTCTTCAGTACCCTCGACAGGCCTGACCTCCCAGGAGGCGCAGAGCCCGTCGAGGGCAACCCGGAGCCGGCCGAGAAGCGCCCCCTCCGCCGCGAGGCTCTCTTGCAGCGCCTTGGCGGCGGTTTGGGTAGCAAGCAGCTCAGATTCGAGGCCGGAAACACAAAGAAAGAATCAGACAAAACCGTACGGGAAGAAAAAAGATCAAAAATCCTTTAAGGAACTCACCAGCACAGCGAATCTCGAGGGCGTTGCGATCCCCTAGCACGGCGTCGCGCTCCCCCCCGAGCCTCGTCCCGCTCCCGCTGGGTCTCCTTGAAGGCTCGGGTCACCTCCGTCTTCTCGCAGTGGAGGGTCTCGAGAGCACCACTAGCCAGGATGATGGCCTGCTCCTTCTCCTGGAGGGTAGCCTTCATTGCCCCGAGCTGGGTTTCCAGACTAGCGGCTCGGTTCTTCTCCTCCTGGACCAAGGCGGAGAGGGCGTTGCGTGCCGCAGAGACTTCAGCAAAATCGGCCTCGAGCGAGCGGATGCGCTCCACGGAGCTCTGAGCTTCTGCCACGAGTAGCTCGACGCGCTCCTGGGCTCGGATGCTCTCGCCCCTGGCCTTCTCCGCTTCGGCCTTGGCCACGTCAGCCTCCTCCCTCGCACGCTTGAGCTCCTCCTTGAGGTGGGCGGCTTCCCCTCGAGTGGCCTCAGAGTCCTCCTTCGCTCGGGCGGCCTCCTCTTTGGCTTGGGCGGCCTCCTCCATGGTCCACTTCAGCTCCTCCTCGATCCCGGCCACCCTGCCCTGCGCAGAGCCGTCGGCTTCGAGTTGGCGAAGCACTTCCTCCCGGCTGTTGTGTGTTTCGTGGAGGAAGTACGACTTGGAGTAGGAACGCCTCCGTGCCTCCTGGGGACAAGAAGTCGAGGGTTGAGGCATTTCATACGAAAGAACTTAAAAAAAACTGCATATGGCCTACACGGTGACTCACCGCGAGGTTCCGGTCGAGGCCTTTGGCGAGCTCGACGCCCAGCTTCAGCAAGTGCCGCAGCCATGCCCGGGACCGCTCGGCCTCCTCCCAGCACTTGACCTCCGCCGGGTCGTTCATCCCGATCCCCGGAGCGCTGGAGTCACCGAGTTCCTGGAGTACGATGCGCTTCTTGCCCCAATGCAGAAGGACCGTCTTGATCTTGGCTCGCGCCAAGGACTCGATCTCGTCCACCACATCGCGCGGGACGCCGTAACTCACGGCCAACTCCGCCGGGGTGCGGAATCCGACACGGCGCGGGCATCCCTCAGCCCGGGGTCGGACGTCGACCTCCTCAGCACGCCAGAAGCCGCCGTCTTCTCCGGCTGCTCCCTCGACGGTTGCGGCGGCTGGCTCGATGCTGCTTTTGGCGCCTTCGGAGGCAGCGGAGGTGTCGAGGCTGTCGCTTCCCCCAACACCACGATTTGTGGCACCGACAGGACCACCGTCGACACATCTCCCGTCGGGTTCGGTACCGAGACCTCCTCCAGCTGCATGCCCGGTAGCCGCGGGACCATCGACGCCTTCGACGCCATTTCCTCTTCGGCCAGCAGCTCGTCCAGGGTAATCACGGACACCCATTGCTTGGGTAGTCCGGAAGTCGCCCTGTCTCCGGCGCTTCGGACGGCTGCTGCGCCGGTGGGTCCATCGGCGCCATGTCCCTCGCGGCGTCTGCTACGCCTGCTGATGCTGGGGCTGGCCCCCAGTTTCCTCCTCCTCCCGCCGCTCCGATGGCTCCTTCTCCCCCTCCTGCTGCGGCCGTGGCAGCTTCGCTTCTTGCAGGCCCCCCTGCTCCTGCTCCCTCCGGGCCTCGAGCTCGCGTAGCCCCGCCGGCCAGGGCCTCCGCTCTCCCGTCGAGGGGGGAGGGCCGTGGTCTCCTCACCCTCGAGGTCCACAACGACTACCTCCTCCCCCGGCTCGTGGCCCTCGGGGGCTCCCGCCTTGGGTACGGGGATCGAGGCCTCCGGCCCGCCAGGAGTGGAAGCTCCCGGGGTCGGGGCACCACCCCCTGGTGCCGGGCCGAGCTCAAGGACCGCAGGCAACGACGTCAAGGAGGCGCTCCCTCCCTCATGCATCCTCCCTGGCTCGGAGTCGCCGCCCGCCGCGGCCCCCGAGACGCTCGACCCTGCAGCAAGAGTGGAGCCCGTCAGCCTACCGCGCACCAGAGCACCGAGGGCAGAGGATAACCACTTGGCTTCCCACGGAGCCAAGGGCCTCGATGTCGCACCTGTGACTGGGGCCTCCATCTTCGCGGATGCATCCATCTTGAGCCGCTTAGCCGGCGCAAGAGAGGCCTCCTCGATTCGGCATTTGGGCCTGGATAGGAAGCAGAACGGCAAAAAGTCTATTAAACGGCACAAACAAGACGCAACAAAAAGAAAGTGAAACAACGACACTTACCCGAAGGGGATGGAAGCCTTTCAGGTCCCCCTCGAACCGCCAGCAGGTTTCGAGACCCCTCCCGAAACCGAGCTCTTCCCGGGGCTGAGGCTGCTTGGGGCCGTCGGTGGGGTCGCCGCGCCTCCCTGCCTCGACGGAGCCTCCTGGGCATGGCTCTGCTCCGCCCGCGCCGACGACCGGGACCGGGTTTCCTGGATCGAAGTGGGTGGGGTCCCGCCTCGAGTATGACACGAGGGGGTGAACTCCCTCGAGGCGAGGCCTTAGCCCCCTTTTTCCACGCCGGCGCTCTGAGGCCGACGCCACCGGCTGGGGTCGTGCTGCTCCGCCACCTCCTCCTGCACGAAGGGGCGGTCATCTTGGGAGGAACCCGACAAGATGCGGTCGAGGCGCCCCTCCACCCCCTCGACGTCATCACTATCATCATCATCTTCATCTCCCTCGGACGAGGAAGACTCCTCCTCCGGGAGCCGGTCGCGCCTCTGCTCAGCGCGGCGCTTCGCGAGTCTTTCGCGCTCCCGGAGCTTCTTGGCTTTCTTCTTCTCCTCCTCGTCCTTACTCCGCTTCTCTTGCTGGGCGGTGAAGCGTCTTACCTGACGATCGGGAGCGTCCTCCCTCAGCGGGGGCCTCGATCTCCGGTAGTCGATTCTTCCCTACACAAAGACCTTCAGTCACAGGGACAAGAGAAAGGGAAGGGGGGAAAACGCGAAAGGCACGGCTCGAGGCACTCACCAGGTCAAGGCAACCCTCCTCGGGCCGCATGGGGAGGTGGTTGACGTCTTCCACCCTGAACGAGCCGGCCACCATCCCCTTTACCCGCGCGACGACTTCCGAAGCGGACGGCCTCTCGCCGGACATCCGGTACCTCTTGAGAACCTCGGACGCCGCCGAGGGGAGCATCTCGTCCAACCGCAACGGGCGCTCCATCAGAGGGAGCACCCGTCGACTGTGGAAGGCCGAGACCACCACACCCGCAGTCAGGCCCACCTCTCGAAGGGTCCTCATCACGACGACGAGGGGATGAAGTCGACGCTGGAGATCCCCCGTGACACCGTACGGCCAGTTGTATGGACGCTCGGCGATAAGCCGCCCGGTGTACGGCGGGAGGTAGCCGCCGTCGTTGCGAAGGTAGAACCACTGCTCGTCCCACCGGGAGTGGTTGGACGTCAACCCGGTGGGGATGTACTCGCGTGGCTCCTCCGACCTTCCGGTCTTCAACGCGAAGTTGAGGCACCCCGCCCTGACGATTCGCCTTACTCCTTGCGCCACCGGGGAGGCGAACCACTCCCCCTTGTAAAGGTGGAGCCATAGCTCCCAATGTGGCGCCATCCCGAGGTAGCCCTCGCAGACGGCCGTGAAGATGACGGCGTTGGAGATGGCGTTGGGGAGAAATGGTGGAGCTCAACGCCATAGAAGTTCGTCAACCCCCGCATGAACTCGCTCGGGGGCACACCAAACCCATGCCAATGGTACTTGAGGAAGCTCACCACGTATCCCTCTGGCGGATTTGGCTCTTGGTGGTCCCTGGGCGGCGCAATCCACTCCAGCCGGTTCGAATCGGTGACGGGGCAGAGAAGTCCTTCCCTCACCAGCTCGATCAGCCTTTGCTGCGTCACGGTCGACGGGCGCCAGGGCTCGGCGGGCTAGAGGACGGGGGCCATGGCGGCAGCGGCAGCACATATCTGCTCGGTGGGCGCGGCGGCGGCAACAATAGCACGAATCTCCTCAGCGGACGGGCGACCAGGAAGGTTCCCAATCGCGACTTCTCGCTCTAAGTTTTTACCCTCACGCGCGCAAGATAGCAGGAGTTCGAAAGGATGGTAAAGGTGGGAGCGAACACTTGTCCCCCTCCGTTTTTATACTCGGGAAGAGCAACAGGCGGAGTCCGGTGGCAGGAAAAAGGTAACTCCCCGCAATTAATGCGTTTACCTGACCGTTCCCCCCAATCCTCGACCGGACGCACGCGTCACACCTCTGACAGAGAGCCGTTGCTCGGGCCCGCCACGATCGCACCGCTGAAGCCCTTCTCCTCAAAAGGCGTGTCCAACGATAAGAAAAGAGAACCGTTGCTCGCTAACGGAGTTCCCTACGAAAGGTAAAACGGGCTCTGGCCCCACCTCAAAGCCTCGAGGGAGCGAAGGCCGGTCCTCGAGTGAGGGCTCAACGGCTGCCCTTGAGCCACGTCAAAGCCTCGAGGGAGCGAAGGCCGGTCCTCGAGTGAGGGCTCAA
>CM041629.1:1249905-1281035 GCA_023333625.1 Bothriochloa decipiens
TGCAATGCTCTAACATCATTATTTATAGATCTAATATACATACTACTCACAGATCTACCCAGAGTCAACTAAAAACTAAACAACTCTAGTGCACATTATATTTTACTAATGCATAGCAACAGACTTGTAATGTATGAGAAACTTACCTAAAAACCGAGGTCTCAAACTGGCAGGGCTTCGCCGTTACTTCCTTCTCCTCCCTCCTCTCTTCTCCCTTTTTTTCTGAAAATTTTAGTGAATATAATGAAAATCTGAAGGGGGGCTGGGTATATATAGGTGGCGGCCAAAAAACGCCCACTGTGTGGGCGTTTTTTGGCGGCCAGGGGGCCGCCTGCAAAAGTGCACGGCCGGCCTCGCCTGTTTTGCAGGCGGCCCCCTGGGGAGGAAAAAACGCCCACTGTGTGGGCGTTTTTTTACTGCTCGGGGCCCGCCGGCAAAACAGGCCGGCCATTTTGCAGGCGGCCCCCTGGCCGCAGAAAAACGCCCACACAGTGGGCGTTTTTTGGCCGGCAGAGGGCCGCCCGCAAACGCCGGCACCGGCGCCGGCCCGACGTTTTGCCACGTCACAAAAAACGCCCAGACAGTGGGCGTTTTTTAAAAAACGCCCAGATAGTGGGCGTTTTTTCACTGTGGACGACTACTTCTGTCATTATTTGAAACCGCAGACTATTTTTATAAATTTTTTTTTAAAAAAAATTAAAAATAAAAAAATTCGCAAGCCTGTAACCCCTCCAAGCCCAGAGGCCCAGGACTCGTGGCTGGCTGGCCACGTGCTGGACCCATGGCAACCAGGCGATACTACCGAGGCCCGATGCCGATGGAAAAGGGCAAGCCCGGACAGGAGCCTCCAGCCGTCCAGCCTCCCGCGCCCGCGCCCGCGCCGGTTGCCACCACCAACCGCGGCAGCGGCAGCTCCCACTCCCACTCCCACTCCCACTGCGAGGCCCCAAAGTCCTCGAGTCCTGACGGGAGGACGAGGACCGGAACTCCCGGGGGAGGAGTGGAAAGAAAACGCGAAAAAGCGGCGCTGCACGCTGCTGACGGGGTGATAGCCTTATATATACGGCGCCGAGGAGGGAGAGGTCCCTTGCCTGCCAACTGCGATCCGCTCTTGTAGGCTCCCTCCCCAATCCGCGTCTCCCACTGGTACTGCTCTCTCCCAATCAAATCTGTGGCTGGAGATTGGCAGTTTCCAGATTGCAGTTCACTTGCTCTGTTCTCTTACACGGTTTGCATTGCATGCATGCCCCGGGGTGTCTGCAGTTTTGTGTGCAGCAGCGGCGGCGGCGGCGGCGGAGGAGGAGGAGGAGGAGGAGGAGAGATGGCGTCGGAGGCCAAGGACGTGGGCATCCTCGCCATGGACATCTACTTCCCGCCCAACTGCGTGCTCCAGGTACCCACCACCGCCACCTCTGTTTCCCCGCGCGCCAGATTCGCATTCATTCCCGCTTCGGCCCTTCTCCCCTTGGATTCGCCGTCGTCGGGGGCACCGGGCACGCACGCATTCTCAGAGTCTCCGTCCGTTCGATTCCAAGGCGCGCGGGCCGGCGGCGTGGACACCGCACCACACGCTTTGCGTGGTTCCCCTGCACCTGCGCTTTACGGTTGCCGTTGGTTTTAGCCTGCCTCTCAGGCTGTTGGTTCCGGTACGAGTTTCAGGTCACCCGCCGTTCTTCGCGCCGGGATTGCGCCTTGCTGTTGCCGGCGAGGGAGGAAGGACCTCCACGCCTCCAGCAGTCCAGCGGTCCGGCCCCCGTCGGTCTGCTGGGCCCTCCTCGTCGGCGAAACGGGGATTGGCCGTTCCCTGTGGCGGTTGTGTGCGGCACGGAGCAGAAGAGTGTGCTGACGGACGCTGATGCTGATTTGTTGTGTGATAATAACATTTTTCTGTTTCGCTCAAAATTCTGCTCAAGTAATGCTGACGAACATGCTGTCGTGTCGTTGGCAAGTAAATTGTTTCGATCCATACCTCGTATGTGTCGTGTCGTTGGGAAGTCGAGCTACCGTGTCCACTAATTAAATGCACCAACCATCAAACTTAATAATTCCTGATCAGTACGTATTTCCAGCTGTACATACATGGAAAAATCATGCGTTGATTGAGACCAAGGGAAACTGCAGGGGACTGGGAAACTGTCGATGAAGTGACCAATCTCGCATAGTTGCTAGTCCTAAGCTACCTGTTAGTGCTGGTCATTGGGTAACGGTCCTTGTCCATTCTTTTCGTGAAAAGAAAAATCGGTCTTTTCCAGATTTTGCAAAAGGAACAAGTCATATTTGCTCACATGCGAATGGAAAGAAAAATGCTGTGTCGGGGAGGAAAAAGGTCCAGATGATGCCGACTGAAGCGAACTCTCTAGTAGTTGGCCCTTGTGGCCTCTTCAAGGTGCAGGGCTGGTGGCGGCATTTTAAGCATCTCGTGCTTATCAAATGTCTGTCAAAACTGTTCTTAGTAGTACATGCTACACAGTTCACAACAGGTTCACCAGCTAGGCAGCAATGCTACCTACGACGGCCAAAGAACGGGATACGCACATATGGCCATGGAAAAACCATCACGTATAGATTCACCATGTCTGCAGAAATCAGTAAAGCTTTCACCTCAGCCGTGTACATAGCACTTTCAGGCCACAAGTGCATGCTGCTATTTCTACGATTTATTTGTTTGAGTAGAAGAGTAATAGGTCAACGTGTCAGACCTCTTAGAAAATATCTGTAAACTTGAATACGACAGGAGGGAGAACATTCACTTTTCTATTGTGAGATGATCGAATCACTTGTGACACCTCAGTTTGTCTTCAGCTTATTAGTATAGTAGTATTCTATTTCTGTTTGGTAGTTGCTGCGGCGCACTGAAATTTACATGATATTTGTTACAGGAAGAGTTGGAAACACATGATGGCGTAAGCAAAGGGAAGCATACCATTGGGCTTGGGCAGGAAAGTATGGCATTCTGCACTGAAGTTGAGGATGTTATTTCGATGAGGTATATTATTTTTTTTCTTAGCAATTCTGATTAATGTTCCAATTTTCATTGTTTTCTCTGTTGTTTATATCTTTCTTTTCTACTATCTTGATTGTTCTTTTGTTTTCGAGTTATATGCATGGTC
Source organism: Bothriochloa decipiens (assembly GCA_023333625.1). Taxonomy (NCBI): domain Eukaryota; kingdom Viridiplantae; phylum Streptophyta; class Magnoliopsida; order Poales; family Poaceae; genus Bothriochloa; species Bothriochloa decipiens. Next base: position 1,253,016 of record CM041629.1, read on the forward strand.
ATCATGCACAAAATTAAGCAAAGGAGAGACATTGCTAAACCAAATCGTAGCACCTTGCCATGCTTGATTTTAAGCCATCTGATTCTGCCCTCAACACCAGAACGTTGTGAAGATAATTGTCCTTGATCCCTTTACTTTATCCCGTCATTTGTGAAACATAATTTGAAACAATGTTATTTCATTTTCAATACCTAGTCAATATTGTTTCTCATTTAATCCTGTTGTTGCAAATCTAACTTATTAAGATCTTGGCTCAGCTTGACAGTGGTGGAGTCCCTCCTGAAAAATTATAACATTGACCCAAAGCAGATTGGTCGTTTGGAAGTTGGCAGTGAAACAGTAATAGACAAGAGCAAGTCTATAAAGACATGGCTGATGCATATATTTGAGGTTTGTTCTTCCATTACAAAAATTCTTTTCATTTTTTTTTAAAAAACTTAGATCGTAGAGGCTTCAGGTATGTTCCAGTGATCCTTATTGATAAATCTTAAAATTGAAATATTTCATTTTAAATTGATAGCTGTCTTCAAAAATTCGAATTGAGCTTGGTTCAGCTACAGTTTCTGACAGCTTCATTTGAATTCAGGAATCTGGCAATACTGATATTGAGGGAGTTGACTCATCAAATGCATGCTATGGTGGAACAGCTGCATTGTTTAATTGTGTTAACTGGGTTGAAAGCAACTCATGGGATGGGCGTTATGGACTGGTTGTTTGCACAGACAGTGCGGTGGGTGACATTTTATTTATTATTCAGTTTGCAACTTGAGTAAAGATGATATTTATTGGATAAAAGATAATTATTTTACCTGACCTTTTGAAGCACTTGCTATTTCTTGTCCTGACATTTTCGATCCACTTGATATCCTTTCTTTCAGGTTTATGCTGAAGGTCCGGCTCGTCCTACTGGTGGTGCAGCTGCTATTGCAATGCTGATTGGACCAAATGCTCCTATTTATTTTGAAAGCAAATATAGGGGATCTCATATGGCCCATGTATACGACTTTTACAAGCCCGATCTCGCAAGTGAATATCCGGTCTGTCTCTAGTCTACATGTGTCTTGAACACCAAAACATACGCAATAAACTTGAAATTTAATGGAAAGGAATTTATGCCGTGCAATGTGTGTAGGTGGTTGATGGGAAGCTATCACAGACATGCTACCTCATGGCATTGGATTCCTGCTACAATGTATTTTGCAAAAAGTAAGCTATACCCCTTTATTTCAGAACATTAGCCAAGTTGAGTGAGCTGACTGAATCCGAATCCACTATCCCATATTTCAGGTACGAAAAGCATGAGGGAAAGCAGTTTTCAATTGTCGATGCAGATTATGTTGTGTTCCATTCTCCATACAACAAGGTACTAGAAACACACATACTCTATGATTTTAAGATTTCAGTAGCAAAGTACACATGACAAGGTGGCATCTCAGTGATGGTCTTGCAAAGGCAACTTCATATTTGTTGCTCTCTGCAAAGTATTTTTATTATCTGCTTCCCTAATTATAAGTTTTTGCTTTGTTCAGCTTGTACAGAAAAGCTTTGCTCGTTTGTGCTACAATGATTTCTTGAGAAACTGCAGGTTCGTCGTTTACTACATTAGCATCTTTGCGTGCATCAAACACTAAATTATTTGGTTCACTTGTCAAATTTAACAACTGGCTCAACTAAAAGATTTCCCCGCCCATATCAAGCAGCATGGTTGATGAAGAGTCAAGGGAAAAATTGGCACCCTATGCTGGCTTGTCATCTGAAGAAAGCTACCAGAGTCGTGACCTTGAAAAGGTATATAAAAGGTTATACTACTAGAAGTATCTCCACATGGTCAAACTATCTGGCGCTGATCAATTAAGCTGTGCTACACAGGCATCTCAGCAAGTTGCAAAGAACCTGTACGAGTCGAAGGTTCAGCCAACAACATTGATCCCAAAACAAGTTGGGAATATGTATACAGCATCACTCTATGCCGCTCTTGCATCAGTTATTCATAATAGACATGAAACTCTGGTATGATACTATTTAGCATTTACAGTGTGTGTTTCTCTCTGCTTTTACAAGACTGGCCAATCGATGTTAAAGTAATTTCTTTTCTTCCTGTACTTTTGACATGTCCAGGCAGGCCAGAGGATTGTTATGTTTTCATATGGCAGTGGGTTGACATCAACAATGTTCTCTTTCAAGATTAATGAAGGCCATTACCCTTTCAGTCTACTAAACATTGCAAACATAATGGATGTTTCCAAGAAATTAAAGGCAAGACATGTGGTGAGTATTAGCAATATTCTTTCAAGAAAAAAAAACTTCAATTATCACTGAAGCCCATTGTGTGTTTAACATAAAGTGAGGGTATGTTCCATGCAGGTTCCCCCAAAGAAATTTGTCGAGGCACTGAAACTGATGGAGCACCGCTATGGGGCAAAAGATTTCGTGACCAGTCAAGACACAAGTTTGCTATCTGCAGGCACATATTATCTCACGCACGTTGACTCCATGTACAGAAGGTTCTATGACGTGAAAATTGACAGTGTCACCACTGCAATGTCCAACGGCCACTGATCTGTCTTCTGCCAGCTGCAACAAGTCAAATAACAGAGGCAGGCGTCCTAAGAATTCTGAGTGTTCTTGGATTATCTATTAGGAGGGGAAGCTGGAGCTCAGATTAATCTCTGCCCAGTTGTAAGGTTGTAAAGTTAGTTAGAGCTGCACGATTGTTGTAATGCTTGCTTAGTAAAAATTCTGGTGCTCTTCAGTTCTTTAGCGTGAATTGCAGTGCTTGCAAAATTCAAATGAAGCACATTTCTGGGTTGTAAGAATTCTGAATAATCTGCAGAATCACTGGTCACATCCAAATCCAAGTTATGCTGTTGAATGCACGATTTCCTGTTTAGCAAGATTATGCATCTGGATTCAGTTGTATTGTTGGAGCAGTCGTATCGTGTCTTGATGGATGAGCTGACTCTGAACAGCATGGTTTTCTTTTTGTGCTATAAAATGTGTCTTGCCCTGTGAGCACGGCTAAAGGTACGCATATAGTTTAGGCTATAGATACATTTTGTTGGTCTAGTAAAAATTTCTCCAGTATTGTATTCGGTTTCTAGTTTCAATACCCAGAAAATATCGATGTATGAATAGAACTTAGGTATCTGGATTGTCTTTCGTTTATAATAGTTGAATTATGAAAACAATGTCCAGCATGACCAGCTGTAAACTTCCAATTTATTTATGACATTTGGTTTTATATTCCTGCAAATCTGCATTTGAATTCAATCGATTAAATAATAAACAAATACTAGTAGGCCTTTCTGATTTCAACCCTTTCCTTGACCAAGCCTATCAATCGTAGTATCTTGATCACAACTGTCTATGCTTCGTCAAACCGCCAGAAGACCCCAGAGGCCCAGAGCCTGAACAAAAGGAAACGCAGCGGAGGGAGGAGCATTCAGAATCAGAAGTCGCAATCTGGACACGCTAAACCCCACCACCATGTCTACATCCGACGACGGCGAGGAGACCCTCGCCGCGCTGATAGAAGCCGCCAGGACCCCGGAGGGCCGGGAGGGCCTCTCCGACGTGCTCGACGACACCCTCTTCCTCCTCCCGGCCTCCCCGTCGCGCCTGCTGCTCCTGCGCCTCCGCCTCCTCCGCAACCTCCTCGCGGACCACGAGCTCAACCAGTACGCCTTCATCGAGCGCTGCGGCCCCGCCGCCGTCGCCGCCGCCGTGCTCTCCTTCCCCTCGCTCGACCCCGACGTGGCGCGCGCCGCGCTCCAGGCGCTCGGGAACGCCGCGCTCGCCGGGGAGTTCCACCGCGACGCCGTCTGGGAGGCGCTCTTCCCCGAGGCGCTGCGGGAGTTCGCGGGGCTCAGGGACCAGGGAGTCCTGGATCCCCTCTGCATGGTCCTCGACACGTGCTGCGGCGGGGAAGGCGGTCGCGGGAGGCTCGAGGAGCTGTGCCACGAGGAGCTGGGCATGCCAATCCTCGTCCAAGTTGTCACGACGGCCTCGCAAGGTGAGATGAGCTCCGCCCCCGGCAGTATTGTTCAGGAGTCCTTTTAGGGTAATCAAAATAATGTACATGCTATGAACATCGATAATTTATTTTTAGATACTAAGATATTTTTTTTAAAACGAAACCGGCAGGAGAGCTGCCTATTATATTATATTAAAAAGAAGAGAGCCTAGACAGGCGCTGTACAGAGATATACAAATATGTACAAAAAGAAACGCCCCGATACTAAGATATTAGGTCAGTCTGTAATGTGACAGTTCGAATTATGATGCATTGTAGTACTAGTGTTTGTTGCATTGCATGACAAGATGTCTGAGCCTGCTATTGTAGTTAGAAATTGGGATGCATACTTTTGTTTAATGACAGAAAATGTTATGGTTATTTTGTTGCAATGTGCAGTATAGCCTTCAAAACTGGGATTTATTATTATGTTGTTGTAGGAGTTCCTCTGTGTTGTTTTGTCTGTACAAGTACAGAGCTGTATATGACCCTAACCAGAATCATGTAATGCAGTGGGGCACAAGGAAGAGTGGCTAGAATGGCTTTTGTTCAAAGTCTGTGTTGAGGAGCAGAAGTTTGAGAGCTTGTTCTATGCCTTATGCTCCACTAATGATGTTGAGCACACAGACAGTGACGAGTATAATGCTAAGCATGTTTTCTTTCTGGGTACGCTGTCAAGGTATTTGAACAGACATCCTGAAGAAGTTACTGTCTCAGACAGTTTTGCACATGATGTTTTCAATCTACACAAGCATGCTGCCGAGACTGTGGATTTTACTCACCGAGGTACCTCCCCTCTTCCAACTGGGAGCCCTGCAACCGATGTCCTTGGATATACACTGCAGCTCCTGAGGGACATCTGTGCCTGGGAATCCACCTCATCAGATAGTCAACGCCCTGTTGACTCGCTGTTGCAGACTGGCTTTGTAAAGCGCCTTCTGAGATACCTAGGTGAGCTTGAGCCACCAAGTACAATCAGAAAATCAATGGCAGGGGGACAAGGAGATAACCATCCAGCTCTTGAAAATGCAAAGGTCTGCCCATACATTGGTTATAGGAGCGATTTGGTTGCAGTCATTGCTAATTGCTTACACGGAAGGAAGAAGGTGCAGGATGAGATTAGGCAGTTAGGTGGGATCATGTTGCTGCTGCAGCAATGTGTTATCGATGAAGATAATCCATACTTGAGGGAGTGGGGTCTGCTAGCTGTTAAGAACTTGCTTGAAGAAAATGAAGATAATCAGAAGGAGGTTTCTGAACTTGAGATGCAAGAACCTGTTATAACTCCAGAGATTGCTAACATAGGTCTCAAGGTGGAGATAGACAAGGAAACAGGTCGTCCAAAACTGGTCAATACTTCTGATGTAAGTATACCTGTACCTGATCTAAAATAAGTTTGGACTGGATATTTATAAATAGCCGCATTTGTAATATCTATGTCATAAACTAAATAATTGGTTCATTGTGCGATTTGTTCAATTGTTTATCAAGAGCATTGTATTATAGTATTTGAAATCTAGGTTACACTGCAGTTGCATTGAGTTGTGTATTCATAATTGTTATCTACTATCTAGTTGTAAGCTCTTTGATCATCATTTCACATGAATATAGACATATGTTGAGTTTTAGATGAGCTTTTCTTTCTGCCTTCCCTATGACTCATAAATTGATAATTTGACCAAAAGCATATCGGTGTCTTCTGTCTTGGACTGTGGTTGCATAACTGTGTTAGCAAATCTCAGTATTTGTAATTTTGAATATAACCTGCTACATTTTTTCATTAAATTGGTTATACTGTTGCATTGCAATGTGACAGCAGCAGTGTTATCTGACTGATTGACTGACTGCATAATTCTATTTGCAGACTTGAACTCTGACTACAGGCACTGCCAGAATCAAAGCTATGTTGATGATGTGCCTAGGAATACATGTGATATACCTTTTGGTTCAAAAAGTCTGCTATGTACTCCGATGATGAAGAGGTCTATGTATATATGGTGGTTATGATTGAGAAAACAGAATTTGGCTACAAGAGTGATTTGGATTTTGATTTGGATTTTGAGAGAAGTAATCCGTTGTAAGCAAAGCAGTTATAGAAAAGTAGGCACTAAATCTGGTTTTCACATATTGCACCGAAGATGTAGTTTGCACTAAACATTTTGCCACAAAAGTATTTGGTTGGTGTCTTGAAACTGAAATTTGTATGCGGAAAACGTGGATATGCGCTAAACATGTGGTCCTTCCTGTGTGGAAAATTTAGTTTTATGCCGTCGATAGAGTACAATTTCCAGAATTTCCATTATGTATATATCAATTAGTCTCGGCAAACATCCATCACAACTCCGCATTTTAGAAACTTTGGTCCATCACAACGCTGCATTTTCAGAAACTAATTTGCATGTAGGTAGTCCTTGCCATTGCGTATCAGTTAATCTAGGGGAGCAAGATGTGTTTGATAGTAGATGGTAGCCGAGTTCTCAAAATTCTTATTTGGTTGCGTTGAAACTGATTTGTTATCCTGTACGATGGTAGTTCTAAAACTTATTAGTTTTTTGGTTAATGAGATTTTACTTTGCTTATTAGCAATGTCATGAAAAATGGTTTGAAGTTTTGCTCATAATTTGTTCTGATTGTGTGGGCTACCAAAACAATTTGTTTGGCTTCAAGACGTCACAGATAGCACGACGAGGGACTGAAACTGCAGCAACCAGCTGTAGCCAACGTTTGCAGCTATCAAGACTACAATAGAATGATTCTTCTTTTGCACTTGAGCAACAACAAATGCATCAGCATATAATAGAACAAGATTCTGATGTCAAAAGAATCACTTCCAACAGTGCAAATATATGACAACTTACAAAATGGGAAAGTAACTAGTACTTCCCAGCCCCAGATCCATTATGCCCTAGACCGGTGGGTAGACCTGAAACGAGTTTTAGGCATTTCTTCAGCTAAGAAAATACAACATCTGAACGGAGTACATATTTGGCATTCTTTTTCACAACCCGGGCTTCATGCAGCATACATTTGGCGCCGTGTAGGTGGAGTAGCGCCATTCCTTGCACCGGAGGAACCTATCATGCAGTAGCTTCAGATTAGGATCATTCTAACGTGTGGCACTATACCAACCAGAAGCGGTCATATATATATATATATAGGATAGGGTCATGCAATGTTGTTTTGACCCCCAGGCACCTTTCCAAACTTTTACAATGGGAAGTCACATGATTATGGATGACTGGTGACTAGTATATAATCTACGTGAAGTTCTGAAGTGCAAGAAAGACTGTATATCTGTCATGTGCATCAGTGCATGACAGATTCCTTAGCTGATACTCTCTCTTGGGCATAATTGCCCAATCCAGACCACATACTGGATGGCTGTGCATATAATCCACTTTGCCTCCAATGGCATGAGTGAAAAACCAAACACGAGACTAAATTCATTTAATTGCCCGCAGTACAAGTTCACAAAAGAATTTCTTTGGATGAAACAATCAGAGAGACTCGATGCAATTTTATCAAAGAGATGAGGATTTTGGAACCAGGAAGTACCTCAGCAACAACTCCACCTCTTTGATCATAAAAGACAGTCTCCCCTCCAACAAGAGCTTGTCCAGATGAATCCTTTGCACTTCCTTTGCCAGAAAGGTATATTAAAAGCGTATAATATGTTTTAGAACCATCCCCAAGGTCGACACTCTCATCGATATGCCGACCAAAGCGCTGGCCTTCAGTGTACCTGTATGCAACAAAAATCAGCATTCGATACCATTCACGGCTCAAGCTTTGTAACAACGTGGTTGTAGTGTTAGCCCAGCAGCAGATCACTGCTCAACTTCTAACAGTACATACCTGTAGAACCTGATATTTGGATTCAATCCTGTTGCTACTTTACCAGATACGCTGATGTCAGTAAAAATTCTGTTTATTCCTGATTCCCAAATGGCTTGAGCAAGCAATGGATCCGTCGCCGATATCCGATCGTTGTCTCTGTAAGCCTCCCCCTTTAGTGGCCCCAAACTGCCCTGGTGCGCGAAGCCCATAGACTCAGCGATATCAATGAAAGCCTTCGCCTCCGCAGAAGTGAAGAAGTCCGGAATCTATAACAAGTTGACAATTGCTCGGAAGAGACAGGACCGGGTTAAGTTAAACCTAATCAGTTGCCGTGACAATTAGCAACTCTGTTTTTTTTAACGAAGACTATGATACTCTTTGGCAGAAATTCTTTTTCAATCGAACAGCAGCCATCAGAGATGGCTTCTACTTCCAAAAGGCAATTCTTATCATGATTCGGGGGGTCATCGTAGTCTACCATGATTGGCGTTTCCAACATTCCATACAGAGAACAACTTTCCCTTGCAGAAAACATACATGCTTGTCTACCTAAAGCTCAAACGAAGATTCTCTAATCCAAAAAAAAAAAAGAGACTCCACCAAAATCAAGGATCACCGTGTAATCACGGCTGCTTCTTTGCGGCTTCAATCCTAGCAATTGCTGATTACAGGAAGTGAATAGGGTATTCCCGGGAGCAGAGCAGGAAGGAGGGCTTACGGTGAGGAGGTGTGTGCCCTTGAGGCGATTGATCTGGAGATCCTTCTTGGGCTTGACCGCAGGCCATCTCCCGCCGCTGCCGCTGCCTCCACCCTTCTTTGCCTTCTTGCCCGCCGAAGCTTTGCTCTGGTGCTGCTGGCCGGCGCCTCCTGCCGCGGGATCCATGGCTGCTGATGCTCGCCTCTTGCTGTTCGGTGGCATCAGAGACGAAGAAGGCTGAGTGGGCCGAGCCCTCGACTGGGCCTGGGCCACTGATTTCAATGCATTTTGTCAAAAGAGCCCCCGGTAGATCGGTTCGCGATTAACAGCACCCGACTCCCGAGGCTTTACGGCGAGGGCGGCGGCAGTCGTCCGCCGCCCGTCCGCCCCGCCGTCGTCGATAGGCTTCTCCTGCTTTCGCGGCCTCGCCTCCCGCATTCCCTATCGGACCCGTCGCGCGCCCTATTACTCACGGGCCTCGCCGCCTCCGTGTCCCTCCCTCTCGCCACCTCCTCACACTCGCTACGCCGATGCGGCGGCTTCGTCCCCCAAATCTCGATGCACCAGTGTGCAACTCATTGTGAAGAACGGAGGTTGGGGTTGGCTACGTGGCATTGCTCCACGGCAGATGACTGGAACAGTGGTGCTTGTTCCCGGTTCCTGGTAGGCGGGGCTCGGAGGTTCGCCCGTTGTGCGCGGCTGGAGATGGCCGATTGCGGTGCCAAAGACGGGTGGAAGAAAAACTTGGCCAGGTGGGCGTCTACAGGTGATTATCTCGCTCTATCGACTACCGCTTCCCTCTATTTCGACTTCCTGCTGCTGTTACAGTGCTTGCGAAATTCAGTAGATTGGTTGTTTAATAACTGATCACTAACATATTTGAGCTACTCCTTTGAAATGCGCTTAGGCAATTCTGAAAATCTCAAATTTCTTTGGTGAACTCGATTGGGTCATTGTTGCGTGATTTTTATGATATAAGGTGGTCTGATTCCTCGTTCCAGATGGCGAAGCCGGATATTTCTTTCCACTTTATATATGTCAGACAATTTTAAGTAGTAGCACACCTGACACCTAGAGGTGAGCTACAATTCTTTTTTTGTGCTGCAAAAACTACTGTTACAGACAAAAATATAGAGCCAGAATCCAGATCTACTAAAGTTCAATAATGTGTTCATGTACAATTTATGGAACTGAACTGACGAACCATTTGGAGACAATGCTGTTGGTTACAAAGTACTAACCTATTAATCTCTGGTGTTGACCTTCCTACAGAAAGCTAGGTGATCTCTTGAATCAATCTAGAAATTTTCATCTCTGCTGACACAATGCTAAAGGAGTGGCAGCATTGTCACCTGCAGTGACTTGGGCAACCTAAGCTCTGCTCATATTGTGAGGTTTTCTTGGATGTTCAGGAACGAGCCGCAGATGTTCCCACCAAGATCCGGGAATGTGGGGCAACCAGACAGAGGATTCACCTTGCCCATGGAATCGATGCTGACGGGGTACTTGAGCAGGTGGCCCTTCATCTCGGTCACATGGCTGGAGATGAATTTCTCCCAGTTCTGCTGTCCAATGTGCCGCACCTGCCTCGTGCACTCTAGACTCTCAGGCTTGGTGAAGCTCTCCTCGATGGATCCGATGTGCTCTGCCCATAGAGACATCCTGTACCCGAAAATCTGCAGGTGAAAGCACACCAGATTAGCAAAGCCCATTTGTCTCTATATGAAAACACACTCTGTTCTCCTGCATTGCCTCCATAGAATAGGAATGTTCGGTGTTGGCTAGTGAGTGAGTTTTGTGTAGCATATAGCGCTAGGATCTCTTTCTGGGTATTACTAGTTTAATGTATATACCCATTTCTGTAAGCAGCAAATGTGTGTGCCACTCGCTTGGCCCACATTGTAAACTCCATTTTCCTCTTAATGAAAACATACGTAGCTCTGCTACGTATTACCGAAAAAAAAATCTTCTAAGTATTCTTGGAAGGAAAATAACTCAATTCGAGTTGTCATATGAACTTCTGCTTTTTTTTTCATTGTCACAATAAAATATGGTACACAAGACAAGATAGTGCTATGGCAGTGATGCAGTACCAAGTTACCAACTTATCAGAACTGAGGCGTATTACCTGTCCACGAGGAGCAGAAAGTGTATTTGCCCATGTATGCTGGGGTTGGTATGCAGCCATTGCAATTTCTGTATCTCTAGTTCCTTCCATGGATCTCTGGTTGATGTTAGCAGACCCAATGATCACATATTCATCATCCACAATCATGCCTTTTGAGTGCACATACACCATGAATCTCCTATTCTTCCGAGCTTGGTCCTGGTATATTGGATATCCAAGTTGCAGCATAATTATATTTTTTTCAGAAATCAGTACATCCTTCTTTTGGCATTTCTAAAGTGTGCCGCAACTAGCAGCAGAAAACAGAACAACAAATCTGCAGTCTAACCTGAGGGTTACTGGCTGAGCATGGTCCACCAGAAGTGCTAGTAGTGTCCTCAGCTTCACGGTTACCAAGGCAGAAGAAATTCAGGTAATCCTGTGGCTCATATGTACCATCTAGTCCTACTTCTTTCAAGGCCTTATAGATTATCTCATACATCATTTGCATTGTCTTTTTCTACAATTTTATTAAAGGAAGAAAAATGATAAGTTACTATGCTGTTTCAAAAGGAGTTTATATAAGGAAAATGGTAAATCTGCGAAACTCACTGTTGGCAATGGCAAATTCCCAATTTTCTCGCTGCAGAGGGAGGCGCACGACTAAAGATTTACATAATAGATAATTCACTGCTTCTAAACAAAAGGAAATCCTAATCCTAGTACAAGTCATATTCTAACACAGATAATAGAAGGGTTATAAGACCTAACCTGCCAATAAAGAATCCTTTGCGTAGGAGTACCAGCAGGATTACCCTCAGGCCACATTGGAACTACTATATAAGCTGAAAATCTCTCATTCGAATAAATCTTGTTTGCAATTTTGAGTGCTATCTCAATGGGTATCAGATTATTAGCACCTGCAATGTACTGTACTTCAGAATCCTGAATTTTGTAGTAATTTAATTACTTTGTTTCTGGTGTTATTTGGGAAAATGAGGGGATCAACACAATTTGGACCACTGAATGCAAGAGAGTGCCATTGTGTTCTGAGGGATTCAAATACATGCTTGAAATTTCAGATGTTCAGAAGGGAAAAGTGGATTTTTATGCTCACCAACATCTTTATGTGAATCCCAATGAAATGAAGAGCCAAGGAAGTACTGGTTCTCAATGTAGATGAAATGTTGAGCACCTCGGATGGCATTCACATATGCTGTATGCACGCTCATATCAATCAGTACATTTTTTCCACAAACAAGATTCTGTTAATCAAAGCAGAAGTTTGTATTAAGTACAAATAATGAAGCACTGCATATGTGGCCAACATAGGTATAATCTAGTACATTTACCTTACTAGTGGCCTCCCGTGGATCTTTTGGGAAACCCTTGACAGAATTTGAATCAACTGATCTGAAAATCTGCTTTGCAAGTAAAATTTGCTCAGGGTTCCACCATGAATGACATAATTTTTTATTTGCAGAGATTTATTGAGCCCTTTGCCAGACATACCTGCACATCCCATCTCTCTGGATCATTGTCATTTGAAAAGATTTCGTCGTCAATAGCTATAATATCAGGTATCTTTTCAATCCAGAGCAGCGTATCATTATGCGCTCTTGATAATTTTGACAGTTTCTTAGTGCCACTGCGCTTTGATGCCTTTAACCAGCGCTCCTCAAAATTTTTCAGGACATCATATGCTGCTGGACCATCGATCTTGGAATACAAGTCATGCCACGGCTCTCTTGGGCCACGAGCATCTTCAACCTGCAAGGAAATTGTTGGCACATGAGGATCTAACAAGATTCCTGTCTCCTAAAATAAGAACAAAATGAAAAGAAGTTCCAAGACAACAAGGGAGGAGGAATTCTTTTCTGGCCATCGCATAAGATTCTCAACTAAATCAGTTTGATACGACAAGTGCAAAATTAGACCCACCGCAAAATTCGGATTGTAATAGTCTTCCTTGTGAAATGTCTGAAGAGTCCGAAATAGAGTGTGTCTTGGTGTATCATATCGCCCTCCGCATAAATCAAGGCCTCCTACAAAAGCAACAGTCTTCCTTTTATGATTCCCAGCGTCAGCATCCAAGATCACTGTTTTCTGATGGTGAGTAAAGATAGTGCCTGTTTCCTGGAACCAATGGTTACCATCAGTGCACACCTCAGATGATATGGTTGCAGGTAAACATAGGATGGAGAGAGAGAGAGAGAGAGAGATGCTTAATTTTATGTGGTCATCAGAATGTATAGTTATGCTCTAGTGTAAGACCTGTTGCTTCACCCAGCTGTGCCTTTTCCCAGCAGATCGTGGGCAAAGCAGTATCTGAACTGAAGAGTGCTTGAAGAATCTCCGAGTCTCCTCATCCCTCGTGCCCATGTAACCTTCCTACAGGTAAGAATCCAATAAGCAAAAAATTTGTCGAGATCCCAAATGAAGTCTGGGACAGAAATCAAATTTGAAGAAGGAACTGCAGTTCGAATATTTTGGAAATGAAATGGGATCCTTGTCAAGCGTTTGGAGCGGCCCGGTGAACCAGGTGTAGTAGGGCGTACCATCTTGATGCCGAGGAGGCTCCGGGACGTGGGATCGTCCCACACGAGCAGCAGCACCCGCACCCCCTCCTGCGACTTCCTCCTGAGCAGGTCGCCGAGGGCCATGTCCCCGTGGCCGTCGCGCACCAGGTGGATGGTGTGGAACACGGACCATCCGGTGATGTAGATGAGCCTCCGGGCCTGGGATATGGCGTCGTACACGTCGCGCCAGCACTGGCCGTGCCGGTAGCAGGCGCCGTTCCCGAGCCTGATCTCCGGCAGCGTGCCGTCGGGCACGTGCGCGTCCTGGTACAGCGTGACCTTCCCGCCCCGGCGCAGCGGGAAGTAGGTCCTGGGCACGCCGGCGAAGTCCGGTCCCGGGGTGACGCCGTGGTGGTACATGGTGAGCCTCGCCACGGGCACGTACTGCACCGACAGCCGGAGCGCGGCCCCCGGCGCGCACTCCTTGCCGTTGCGCTCGAGGACCGGGTACGCGCCCTCGACCCTGTCCCCGGTCTGCAGCCGGTCGGCGCGGACGGCGACGACGCCGATGAGCTCCGCGCCCACGACGTCGCTGTCCTTGACGACAAAGTTGACGGCGGCGGTCTCGTGCGCGACGGGGTTCTCGTCGTCGGGGATGACGAAGGTGCGCGCCACCACCGCGGAGGCCACCTGCACCGTCACGTAGGGGTCGCTGGTCATGCCCTCCGACGGCTTGCACAGCAGGTCCCGCATCCTCTTGGACAGAATGTCCTTGTTGGGCAGGTTCCGCGCCTCGTGGATCCAGATGTCCAGGCTGCCGTGCAGCAGCACCGCCGGCGCGTCGTCCCCGGCGGCGACCTGCCCCACCCAGGCGATGCTCTCGTCGTCGTCCTGGGGCATCGTCCGTCCGTCACGGTTCCGCACCTGCTGTGTGGTGGTGGCCTTGTCACTCCTCACCGTCCTTCCCTCCGCGCGGGTGTGCATGCCTCCTCTCCTCTCGTCCCGGTACCCCTGAATTGGAGGGGAGGCCGGGAGCGGTTGAGCCGAAGAGTGGCCGCCGCGAACTGGGCAAACGACGCTCCGTTCAGTTCGACCCATGGGCTCCAAAGCCCCTCAAGGCCTCCGCGTATATGGGCTCTCAATCAAGGCCGAACCTGCTTTGCAAACTAGACTCGTTTGGCATGGCTGAGCTGGTTTTGAAATTAGAAAAGAGTGGTTTCACCAGAGCTATGATTTGCTGAGGTATTGGCACAAACCAAATGGCTGCCAAAATTTTGGTTTGGCTAAGTTTTGGCAGCAAAATTTTGACAAACCAACAAATCAGTATAACTCATTAGAAAAAAGGAAAATCGAACATGTTCACTATACCAGTGTTTTAGAAAAAAAACAAGAAACTAAACAAGGGTCTTATACTCTAACTATTCCCTGGTGTGCGGTGATTTTTTCAATTGAATGAAACAGTAGAAGCAGGTACAATCAGGTACACACACAGTGACTCCACACAGTGCACACCACAGCTGTCGTGTCCTGGACCTGGTGCTGACAGCACGGCACGAGAGCCCGTACGACACAAGTGTCCCTGCGTGTGCATTCGATTTGGCACTTGAAAACCTCGATCCTCTCTCCCTGACGCCGTGGCGCCTTTCCGCAGGCTGCTCCTCTCGCGAAAGCTATTGGGCGGCGTGGTACGGTCCGGGTTGCCGTGCGCCTGTGCCTCCGTGGTGCAGTCCCAGTCCAGGCCGCCTGGCGCAGTGGTGGCGCCTGTGGAGAAGAAGACGGAGACGGGAGCCGCCCCCGCCTCTCAAACGTCAAAACAGATCACCCCGGCGCCCCAGCCCCCATGTCGTAAGCGTGCGGAAACGGAGATTCTGCGGGAGGAAGGCAGGCCAAAGCCAAGCATGACGTCCTACAAACAACAAACAACAAACAGTCGGACGACGTCCTCGTGTGTACTCGCCACTTGATTGCATTGCACTGCATTTGTTGCCTCAGCCATGCCAGACCACTGCTGTCTGCTCGTTTCGTTCATCCATCAGCGTGCAACTCGTGATCTGGCTGACTCGTTGACATTTCTGTGCTGTGCACCTGGCCGGAGATGCAAAGCCAGGCGCAGCAGCCTTTGCTGATTTGTTTTTCTCTAAACAACATTCATTGTCATCACTTACCAGGTGTTCAAAAAGCGACTAAGCACACGCAAGTGGCGTCCATGGCTCCATGCCCTGTGTATCCATATCCAGTGGCTAGTGCAGTGCTTGTGCTTCCTGGGACTATGATAGGGTAGCGAGGTGCTTCCGACATGATCGACATGTCCGAGCAAGGAACGGCAGCTGACGCAAGCGCGAACGCAAGCACCGAGCGGCGTGTCTCTCACACTGGCTCCACGGCCCGTTTCCATGCGTGGTAACTTTTGGCAGATGCCGCCAGCAAAGGATCGGGACGTGACCTTTCCGTGAAAGAAAAATACCTCCTTTCCCCAGATCCAGCGCCTTTTCTTTTTATAGTAAACTATAATATAATAATACCTCAGTTCTAAAAAAGAACTGAAAACTTGCCTTCCAGTGCTACTATGAGTCAAGATATTTTAAGTTTTACTATTAAATGTATAGAAAGTATCTTATTCTCGTAGTAAGATTTTAGATAGTGAATGTTAAATTTAGATCTTCTTCTCATAGTGATTATTGTCTTTGTATTGTAAAATTTCCAAATAGCAGCTATAGGGTAGATAGTTGAATTCTAAAGTCTCCTTCTAGAATCCAACGTGTTAGGATCTCATCCTTATTTCCCAACCTCATTTTCATTTTTATTAGATCAAATAAGACCTAATGCCATTAAACTATTGCGAAAGATATCTTCTTTTATATATAAGAGAGATATAAATGTTGATATGTTTTCTATAAACTTAAACAAACTAGAAATTATTTGACTTCTCAGGACAGTGCAACTCTATTTTCTTAGTAATTTTGGTTAGACATGAGATGCTTTGACTCTTTGTTAGGACAATTTATAATTTGGATGAGAATAAGTACGAAAATGTTTGCTATGCTAGTATAGATATATATAAATCGCCATGCGTGCGCTCAGATCGGCCAGTTCATCAGCGCATCGAGCACAACGCGACTGGTATCTAAGCTCATCTGTTTCTCCTGTTCATCATGTCCTTGGCTCCTTGCCGGCCTTCTCGCTTTGGCTCGTGATCATGGAATAGCCATGTAGCCCACAGTCACGGGCACGCCAGATGCTCCAGTGAAATGGGGCACAAGAGACCGAAGAGAGTGGCAAGGCACTGAGCATGCAGCATGCTGCGCCCCCTTTTAGTTTTCAGTAGGGTAAGATAAGATGAGAAGAATTAATGAACAACTGCTCTTGCTGCTGAATCGTCGCCATTGCGAGCAGCTTTGCTTCGCTTGCTGTCACGGGCATCATCCACTCTCTTACTGATGATCATACTTTTTCCTGCCTCGGAGTAGCTGAAGACTTTGTGTGATCGTTGATCAGTGTGATCGTTTTCAGTAGGGCAATGTGCAATTTAGGGCCGGTGAAGATTAATGCCTGAACGCCTTGGGTTGATGTGGATGTTGCTCAATGCTCATGGTATGATGGCGTTTAACTAACTTTACGGTCAAGCTGGTGAAGCGGTGATGAAGGGAGGAAAAGCTAGATCTCAGTACTACCACTACCACCACAGCACAACAACACTACGCCCGGTAGCAGTAGCAGTAGCGGTAGCACCCACCACAACGTCCCTACTAATTATTTTCCGCCGTTGTTACCTCCCCACTAAATACACTGTCACATGCGTGGTAGCGAGAGCAGATCGAGCT
This sequence comes from Bothriochloa decipiens, assembly GCA_023333625.1. Taxonomy (NCBI): domain Eukaryota; kingdom Viridiplantae; phylum Streptophyta; class Magnoliopsida; order Poales; family Poaceae; genus Bothriochloa; species Bothriochloa decipiens. The sequence continues at coordinate 1,270,009 of CM041629.1, forward strand.
TGCACGGATTAAACCCCGAACAGTGCAGTCGTGAACTGTTGGCACAGGCCCACTGAACACGTACGCCCCCATGTTTTTGCCGCTCGTCAACGTGAAACCGCTGTGTGATCCTGCTTGCGCGGCTGAAACTGACGAAACTGCTCTTCTCCTTGTCGGCGTCGGCGTCGGCGTCGGCGTTGTCCCTGAGCTTCTTCTGGTACGTGTACCGTATGCGGCAGGTTCAGAAATGAAACGCAACAATTGCCCTGCACGTACAGAGCGGCAGCAGTAACTTGCTGCTGCGCGTCGGGCGGCGCAGCGCAGGAAGTGAATGAATTTTTACAGGCTGGAAAGGAGGGGCCATGGCAATGGCAATGGCAATGGCGCAAGGGAAGGTGATGTGTTTATGCTGCCGCCTTAAAGCGAATGGACGAGCCTTCGTCAGGCACTTCAAACCGGGAGTTATGGCGGCTCCTTCCTCCTCCGTAGTACTGTACGTGGTCCGCGTATGGAGACGGGGACGCGTCTTTGAGTAAATGGCGCGGGCTCACCTCAGCGTCTCCTCTGCAACCTCTCGCTATTACTCCTGTGACGTTTCCTGCAGCAATGGTGGAGCAATGGCGATTGGCGAGTCAGCAGCGGCCCAGCGACGCAACGGCCGTCGTCGTCGTCTTCTTCGGAGCTCCGGCTCCAACAAGGCAACAAGCGAGAAGGCCTCGTTTAGACGTTCCAACTGAGGATGTCCGAATCACTGTTACGGTACCGTAGCATACTATAGTATTTCGTTTGTATTTAATAAAAATTATCTAAATATTGATTAATTAGATTTAAAATATTCATCTCGTAAAGTATAACCAAATAGTACAATTAGTTTTTGATTCCATCTACGTTTAGTACTTCATACATGTGTTAATATTTTAATATAATATTTTAATATGACGGAAAGTGTTTTCTTTTTTTTACAGTGAATCTGAACCCAAACAGGGATAATAAACATGGCCGAAGAGCACGATTTGTAGGTTGGCCGGAAGTGGAACGTGCAAGTGGAAAGATAGTGCCGTGGTACTGAACGAGATCAAAAGCCTACTCCTAGTATGGCCTTGCCATCGCAAAATCGCCAGCCCAGACCCGTTGGCATCGTGGCATGGTCACGACTCACGAGGACGGGGGACCCCAAAACCGTCCTGCAAAGTAGGAGTACTAGCCCCGCCAGCGCCATGGAAATTCTAGACAGAGCAACAGGTAAGCTACTGATACTTAGGTTAGCGGGTGGTGGTGGGGGTGGTACTCTAGCCAGATGGAACACAACAGACAGAGAGACATTTGGGGATTTTCGAAACGATTAATTATTTCCGCCATTTTTACATACAGAACGAACGCGCCATTGCCATTGCCATTGCAGCTGAGCTTGCTGCTTCACAGATGATCGGGTACCCTTGCTTGCCTATACAACAGTCGCCTGCCTGCCTGCCTACTTCCTTCGCCATACTGTACATACACCGGGCACACTCATGATTACCTACCACTACTGAACTGAATACGGATGACCTTCTTCCTTCCTTGGAGACACGACACGACCACTGTCACGCCGGCCGTCAAGCTGATCGAATTGGGAAGCTACACGCCTACGCGACAGCCTTCGCCGGCGGTATCACGATCGGGCTCCTGACGATGTGCTCGCTCGACACCCACTTCAGGTTCCCCTCGGCGCCGCCCACGGCCGGCGGCCCGTTCCACCGCACCGTCACGGTGAAGCTCTGCTTCTCGTTCACCCTGGTGAACCGCAGCATCGGGGGCCGCACCACCACGGACACGCCCTTGGGCATCTCCACCGCGGCCGTGTACACCGAGTTGGCCTTCCCGACGTTGGTCACGGTGCGGCGGACGGTAATCGGGTGGGACAGCAGCTTCACCACCAGCGACGGGTAGTTGAGCTCCGCCTCGGTGATGGCCTTGAGCTTGGCGCAGGCGATGCGGCGCCCCGTTATCTCCTTCACGCCGTCGTCCCCGAGGCCCAGGCCGCAGAGGTAGGCGACGTACTCGCCGGAGCTGAGGTCGTACACCAGCCCCGGGTCGACGGCGCGGGACGGGTTCACGTACCCGGCGCCCATGCTGTAGAAGCTCGCCCTCCGGTACTGCTCGTCCTTGATCGGCACGCCCGTGTGGTCCGCCGCGCTCGACGACGTCATGATCGCCGACTTGATCGTCGCGGGGGACCAGCTCGGGTGCAGGCTCTTGATGATGGCCGCGATGCCGCTCAGGTGCGGCGTCGACATGGACGTCCCGGACTCCATGAAGAAGGTCAGGCTCACGTCGTCAGCGAACTCCGGGTGCATCTCGCTGGGCGCCCACGCCGCCAGGATGTTCATGCCGGGCCCCGTGATGTCCGGCTTCAGGATGCCTGGGCTCGCCTTGTTCGGCCCGCGCGACGAGAAGAAGGCCACGGACGGCGCCGGCGACGAGCCCATCACCGTGCCCCGGAACGTGATGGTCGCCGTGGGCTTGGGCGTCGACTTGACGTACGCCGCGATCTTGGACCCCGCGGCGTGGCTCACGTGCGACGCCGGCAGCACGTGCGCGTCGGCGAAGGTGGTGTACCCCTCCGCCGCCTTGTTCATCAGGATCATGCCGGCGCCGCCGTACGCTGACACCATCTGCCCCTGCTCCACGTGCTCGGTGATGGAGCGGCTCTCGCACAGCACCACCTTGCCCCTCACCTCCGCCTCCACCAGCGTGCTGCAGTCGCGGGCCTCCGGGTCACCATTGCGGCCCGGGAAGACGAGCGGCAGCGCGCGCCCCGCGGTGTTGTTCCGGGGCTGGAACAGCGACTCGCCGTCGAACTCCTGCCCGTTGCCGAGCCTCACGGTGGTGCGAATCGCGCGGTCCATGGTGCCCGCCGCGACCGTCAGCATCCACGGCGCGCCGTTGGTGATGGATCCCGCGATGGGGCCCTCGTTGCCGGCCGCGGCGCTGACGAAGATGCCGTGCTCCATGGCCTTGAACGTGGCGATGGCGATGAGGTCGTAGTTGAACTGCGCGCCGTCCGTGGCGCTGATGGAGAAGGAGAGCACGTCGACGCCGTCCTTGACGGCGGCGTCCAGCCCGGCAATGATGTCCATGATGGAGCACCGGCTCCGCGTGCACACCTTGTAGATGGCGAGGTGCGCGTGCGGCGCCATCCCGGACGCCGTGCCGTGCGCGTTGCCGCGCACGTCGGCGTTCTGCACGAAGTTGCCCGCCGCCGTGCTGGCCGTGTGCGTGCCGTGGCCCGCGTCGTCCACGGGCGGCGCCGTGTTGTTGATGGCCGCGCTCCCGAACGCGCGCGCGCCGATGACCTTGTTGCTGCAGCCGCCGCCGGCGACCGACCTGAACTGGCAGGTGCCCTTCCACTTCTTGGGCGGCGGCGGCAGCCCGGCGTCGTTGAAGGACGGGTGGCTGGGCAGGATGCCGGTGTCGAGGAGCCCAATCACCACGCCACGGCCGAACCCGGATCGGCTCCAGAAGCCTTCCTTGCCCATGTGGAGGCCGAGGAAGCCCGGCGAGTGGGTGGTCGCCAGCGGCAGGAACTCCTCGGGGTACAGCCGCAGGCACCCCTCCTTGCTCCGCAGCGCCTCCGCCTCCGCATCGGTGAGGCGGGCGGCGAACCCCGTCAACACGTGGCTGTACGAGTGGATGATCCTCGGGCCGTCGGCATCCGACGCCGCGTCCAGCGTGGCCTCCGGCAAGAAGGACCGGTGCCACTCCTCCAGCGAACCGGCAGCGCCGTCGTCCCTCGGCTCGAGATGAACCACGTAGTTCTTGCGCTCCTGCGCATCGGCGACGGCCAGCAGCGCGGCAGCGGACAGCAGCAGGAGGAGGGGAAGGAGGCTTCTTTGGATCCTCATGACGCTAGCAGGCAGGCACTCTAGCAAGCAGGAGTGGACCGGAGGAGGAAGACAACCAGACAAAGGGAGGTAGCAGCCGCTGTTGCTGGATGCTGCTGCTGCCTTGGCGTTGCTGCTCGGCGCTCGCTAGCGCCGAATCGATTTGAAGCGAGGGAGGGTTGGCGTGGCAACAGCGAGGGGGATGCCAGGGGGTTTAAGTAGGGTGGCACGGCAGGCAGACGCAGTGGGTGGGGGAGGGAGAGGAGTGAGTGATGGGCAGCGCAGAGCACTGGCGGTGAGCTGGAGAGCAGAATCGAACGAGGAGAGGAAGAGGACTGGATTGATTTTGAATTTGATTTGGTGATGCCTGCCACTGGCGTTACTGTTCCCCCCTTCCCCTGCCCCGGCCTCCGACTCCGGGTGGGGCGGTGGCGGTGGTGACCGCGGTGACCGTTGGATCAGAAAACGACGTGACAATCGGTGCTGCTTGCCAAGGCCCGGCCCGTCTTCGTCCGTCTAGATGTCTGGGGCTGCTTTCCGCTCCGGCGAGGTTCCATGGATTCGGCGTGGCCGTGCCTTCGCTTCACGCTCCTCCATTCATTTCTCCGTGACGCTCTCTTTTGAGCTGTTGCCTCATGTACTGCGCGGTATTACATGATCCCTGAAGCAGCACTCAACGTAATGCGTGGAGTAACACCATCAGTTACGGCGGATGCAGGGTAAAACTTTTTTAGAATAGAGTTAAGGATCGTCCTCGTGAAAACGTACGCACCGGATTTCTTTACACAAAGACTAAAAGAGCTCTGTGTGTGTATGTGTGTGAACAAAATCATCCTGTCTTTGAACTAAACGTCGTTTGACAGAATGCTATCCGGTCGCAGGCAGGCAACAGAAGGAAGCCACACCCACACACGGCCACGGGCACTGGGAGCCAGAGGCAACGCCATTTGAGCGGCGGCATCATTCCAAGCCGCGTCGTCCTCCCCGCCCTACCCGAACCCGTGCATCGCTGACCGCTGCTCGCCACTCTTGCGCCACGCGTGAGCTGGACGGCACCCGGGCGTCGTCTTTTCAGTGCTTCCACCACCCTGTGACGCTGCGCATGGTCATGGCCTCGCCTCCGCTCAGAGCATGCATTCGCCGTTGGTGGCGTGGCCTCCGTGGAGGGACCTCGCTCGGGCAGTGATGGCGATCGGTGCGGACGCTTTCGGTACCGGGGCCCACCTGTCGGCGACAGCGCTAATGATGGGTCGGTGGGGCAAATCCTTGGTCGCAGGACTAGTGTTTGTGTATTTCTGTGAGATGGGAGAATGGTGGTGGGCAGCGCAGGGGTCAATCATTCTTTGACCCCGCGGCGGCTTTTGGTTATGTAATGTGTGCGTCCACAGACAGATGTCTGAAGCGGCGTTCAAAAACGTTTCGACGGAATCGCTTGTCGCTTTGCGTCGGGGGAATGATAGAGATGGGAGTGTGCTTTTCTTTAAAGATAATCAAGAGATGGAACTCAAGTGCTGGGCCTATAGATGTAGGAATATTAAATTAGATTAAGGACCCTTGTCGATCGAGGGTAATCCCTCGGTGCTAAAAAGGACGACGTTATGGAAAGCGTACCGGGTCAATATTTATAGATCATGCAGTCTGCGACCCTGCTTTCATACTCCCAATGTCACTTCTCACCCCCGGTGAGTGAAAGCAATCAACTCTATATAAAAAAATTGATAAGTACCAATCAAAATGTTACTAAAAAAGTCTTTATAGGTATTTTAATAGTATATCTGCATGCTGTCATAGTTTTTATACCTTTATCTATAAATTAAAACAAGTAGTACAGATAATTTAATCGAATAAGAATTAATAAGGAAAATAAAAAAGTATAATTTTTTTTTCAGTAGCATAGTAGATTGTTCGAAGAGAGTGAGGGGCCTGGGCCTGCCTTGCCGAGTACTCCTCCAACATCTTGACGTGGAAACGAGAATTCCGATGCGTCCTCTGCTGCAGCAGGAAAGAAACATTTTTCGGGAGGCACGCACCGGATAGATTATGCTCTTTGGCTTGCTGGCTGGCAAGCACCACAATCTCGTCCAGTACTTTACATTAGTACTAATCCTGTCATTCCCCCTAGAATAATCGGCAGCGCCGTTCTTGGTTTCCCGTGTTTCAGCTCCGCTGTCTGACGATGGAAGCCGCGGCAATGATACGTCGAGAACCCTTTTGGCTCATCCACCAAACCCATGCATGATTACACGCACAGTATTATTATCACTAGAAGCCGAGCACGTATCTGCTCACAGTCCCACGATCGAGCGCACCATCTTCTTTCGTGTATAGTAACGGGTACGCGCATGCAGATGCAGTAGTGGAGGCGCACGAGCGAGCAACTGCGCGCGGTGGTTCCTTTCTCTCGTTACTCAGGAAATAGGTACCCCTAACTCTTGGTTCACCGGGTTAAACCTCATAAAATTAGCAATATAAACCCTCCAGTAACCTCCCACGTCAACGTTTAAAGGCCCGCAGGCTGAAGCGTATTGGGTTGATGTGGCAGAACCTCCTAAATTATATGGCCCACACGCACCTATCATTGTCTCCAAGACTTCTGATAGCCATGCATGTGTTCCAGATAACTTAGAAAGCTCTGTCGGGTGCCCTTAAAGGACCCCGATTAAACCACATTTGTCAACTCATACCAGGATCAACAAAGGAGTAGCTACAACATTACAACATTTATGATAAAACATATATCAGAGTGCGAAAGAGTAATAACATTAAGTTTACAAAATATATGAAAAAGTTAACTTTTACAAACTTGACTTTGATTGCGGAAGCGGCGGAAGCAGAGAAGAACTTCAGAAGTCAACTTAGGTGGAACGCCTAAGTCGGGAGGGGACAACCAGATCACGTCGAGCCCACCGACATGAACTTGATTTAAACACCAATTAGCACCTGCAACAGGGGTTCAACAAACCCTGAGTACAAAGTACTCAACAAGACTGACCCGACAAAAGAGAAGGGTAGAGAAAACAGAAATGCAGGCTAGAGGGACAAGGTAAGGTCTGTAGGAGATAAGAAATTTTGCGTAAAAGCTTTATAGAAAGAGAAGTTTGCTTGGGCTAACTCCCATTATCACTCAACTTCATTATTGAATCTTAACTTTTGTTCAAGTTGTTACTACGATGATGAACAACGATCGAGTCTTCTTCTCCGAGAAGCAACGGCGATTCGAATCCATTTCCATACCCAGCTGGGACCTAGGCGACTGGGCATACCGGAGACTTTAACTCCGAAGCACCCCAGGTACACCGATATACCGGGATAACAACCTCAGCCATATATCACCACATGATACACGTGAGCTCTGCGGCCCAGCGTACCGAGATACATGGGAACTTAACCCCACAGTAAAACACACTATGACAGCAGATGGGATTCTCTGACCCCACGCTAGGTCACTCCATGGCATACACGGCTCCAACCATCCGTATACCACTTCATGCATGTGGATTTCTACATTCTCGATATCATACAGTTCACCAACGCACGGGACCTAGGGCATCAACAGACGAGAACACTACAGAGGGACTCCATTCCCAGTGCAAGTTCGCCGTCCGGACTTGATTTCTTACTATCATCAAGATTCCAACAATAAAACCAATCTCATCTTTTTCATTCTTCTGCCTTTGAATAAATAAATAAATGAGCAGGGCTAAGCATTACTACTTATCTTTCATTAGGTAACAAGGGATAAGGAATAAGACAGGTAATGCAATTTTGTGGGTTTTCACTCAACTCCTATTACTGAATGCAACATACCAGAGCTGAAGCAGTAAAACATTTATAAATAGAATAGGGTTTAGATGCATCCGGGGCTTGCCTTGATGTTCGGGGTAGAAGTTCTCGAACTCTGAATCAACTCCCGATTCTTGAATCTGCTCGTCCTTCGGATCTGAGTGATACGTTAACTCTCCGTTAACGGGAACTATTCGATAATTAATATGCTTTACATGATGGAATAGTAAACATGATGCTTGATGAGTGTATGATCAGATTAAGGGCTTGAGTACAACTCTTCTTAATGATAAAGTTGCAAGCCAACAAAACTTCGCTTATATAATTTGTTAGGGTTAACTACGTCATTTTTTTATAATTAATTAAACACATAAAATAACGTTAATTAAATCCTAATAATATGATTAAGATAAGCGCAAACAATTAATTAAAGTGCCAAAGGTCATTAGGGTTAATGACCTAAGGTCATCAATCAATCTCAAGGTCAATCAAACCCTATAATGATTAGGTTAACTAAAGGGTTTACTTAATTATTTAAAGACATTAAACCAAGACATAAAAATTAAAGTTCTCAAATTTGGCATTTCATATTTTTTCTAGGTAGATAACATCATAAAGAACATTCAAAAAAAATTTTTAGAATTTTTGGAGCTATATATGAATTACTATGAATTTTCAAAGAAAATAGCATTTAAATCATTTTCTGAAAATAGAAAAAGAAAATCGGCACAGTAACCCCGCGCTGACCGACGGCCGCGCGGCGGTTGACCGTTGATTTCTTTGCCATCGGTGAGGTCTCCGGCGACAGGGTCTGGTCCATCAGACTCAGCTCAACACGTGGAGTCCAACGAGCTGACTAACGACGCTCGAGGATCCGCAGGCTAAAGCATGCCGGGTTAACTCACGGACGGTCTATGACGGCTCGAAGCCAAAGCCTGCTCGAGGGTCTATCGATCGGTTAGGTACTGTACACTTCGAGGTTACAATTCGGGCATCCTCTCGAAGAAGGAACTCCGGTCGAGCGAATGGACCAGCTTCGAAGACGAGACTTCCCCCAGCGAACGAGCCTCCCCTCGAGACCAGTGCACCCCTCGACTCGAACCCTTCGAGAACGGTGCAACCCTCGACTACCCCTCGAGAACAGCGCACCCCTCGACTCGACACCCTCGAGAACAGTGCACCCCCTCGACTACCCTCGAGAACAGTGCACCCCCTCGACTCTACTCCTTTGAGAACAGTGCACCCCTCGACTCCCTCGAGAACAGTGCACCCCTCGACTACCCTCGAGAACAGTGCACCCCTCGACTCTACTCCTTTGAGAACAGTGCACCCCCCTCGACTACCTCGAGAACAGTGCGCCCCTCGACTCGTTCCCTCGATTCGAGCCCTCGACTTGATCCCTCGATTCGAGCCCGCACCTCGACCGTCACCCCCTCGACTTCGTCGACCGAGCCCTCGAGCAGGACTCCGACGACTTCGAACTGCACTACAACAACTCCCGATGCGAGATGGATGAAATTGATAACACGAATAGACGCAGGAGCTCACCACGGCGCTGAGGCGCACGTTAGTAGAGGTCCGGAGTGGCGGGTTTGAGCTGCGGTCGATGGCGGTGATGGCGGCGGCGGCGCTCCGATGGCACAACGGCACGGTGACCTCCGGTAATGCGCTGCTCGAACCAAGGCGCACATCAGACGCAGGATAACACGGAGAGCACGATAAAAGGGTCGAAGGTAAAATATTTTCACCTCCGGCGACGGCAAACGACGGAAATGGCAGCGGCGGCGCGACTGACCGGCCGCGGGGAAAGAAGACTGCGTGCAGGCAGCTCGGGCGATGAAAGAAAGCACGGACTGGCCCAAAAGGACCGTGAGGAAGTTGCGGAGCTTTGGGCGAGAGCAATTGGACAGAGGTTGAGCGTCGACAGCGAATTTCGACGGCGGAGCGAGGTCGTCGGCGGCGGTGGCGGGAGGAAGAAAGGAAAAGAACGGCTACGTCCGGTCGGTATTTATAGCTCGGGGCGATGAAGGAGCAAGTGACACGGCGACGGTGAAGTTTCTCGCATCCGAAAACGCTCGGGCGGCCGGGAAGGCGCGGCGGTGGACGGCGGCGCGCGATGCGAAGCCGGCCATGGCGTTCGCCGATAGGGTTAGGTGCTGTTTAAGTTATTTACAGAATTGCCACTCGGTTTAAAATACAAATTACTCCCAAATTTATATAAGAACTTGAAAATCTCCAAAAATATCATTTGCATAACTTTTCAAGAGCTACACTTTTAATTTAAGAAACATTTTCAAATTCTGCACAGATTTTGAAATATGAATTCAAATTTAAAAAAAATGCGAAAAGGGCCAATTCTCTAGAAGCAAACATTTGAAATTACTTTTTATTTTTCTAAACAACTTGAAAATCTTCCAATCTATGAAATGTTCAGATTATCAAACCAAACACTTTTCATAGAGAAAGCTTTCCCAAATTTTGAATAATTTTTGAAATATGAATTTAAATTGAAAAGGGAATAAGTGTTGGAAAACTGTATTTTCACTTTTATTCAAAATTATTTTTGGAAACTTGAAAAACTTTGAATACCAATATTGTAGCTCCTTTCAAGATCTACAAACTATATTTTGAGAGTATCTCAAAATTCCTTATAAATTTTAAAATATAGAAAAAGGGATAAAACAAGGTTTTGAAAATAGTTTTTAAGTAGCAATCAACTCATCATTTCATGTATAAAACAAAGCACCACATAAAAGACATGATTAAAACATGAATGCAATTATGTTATGATGCTAAATGATTATTCTTAATAATGAACTTGATTATAATTTTAATTGCTTACTAACATCTGGGATGTTACAGTTGACCCACGAACGGACTACGACGGCCCAAAACCAAAGCCTGCTCGAGAGGCTACCGAACGGACTGGTACTGTACACTCGATGGTACAATTCGGATGACCCCTCGAGGACGGAACTTCGCCCTGCGAACGAGCCTGCCCTCGAGGACGGAACTTCGTTCGCACGAATGGGCGGCCCTCGAGGACAGTGCACCCCTCGGCTACCGGCTCTCCCGTACGGATCCGGACACATTTAATGCGTTTTACCTACTCCCGCCTAACCGTATGGCCACAGTTACGGTAACAGTTGTGAGAGTGGCGGTCAAATCTTGCTTTTACCACCCATGCCCCAGAATCCCGCGGATCGTACTTCGCTGTTGCACCATGCCGAGCACTGTGCCCCGTCCAGCACCCCCTCGAGACGTATGAATAGCGCGTTTCCCGCATTTCCCGGGATTCGACCTTATCCGGTGAGGCTCGACCCCTTCGACTCGACCCCCTCGACTCAAGCCAAGCCCTCGACCGCCGCCCCTCGACTCCGTCGGACAACTCCGGGCTGCACT
>CM041629.1:1281135-1306943 GCA_023333625.1 Bothriochloa decipiens
GATTGACATTGTGGGCTCCCCACTTGCTGCAACAGATGGGAAACTCAATAATGACAGTGAAGGTAAGGCCGGAACGTCCAGTGACAGTGGAAGTGATAGCGATAGTGATAGTGACAGCAGTGACAGTGGAAGTGAGAGTGGGAGCCAAAGCAGAAGTGCTGCGGAAACTGGTAGTGGGAGCAGCAGCGATAGTGACAGTGATGCCTCATCAAGCAGCAAGGAAGGATCTGATGCAATTGTTGATATTACAAGTGATGATGACAAAGCAAATACAGCACATACAGAAGTAGTAGATGACCTTAATTTGTCTTCGTCACCAAGAGATTTGTCAAGACTTGATGTTGATGATGAACAAATTGACATTGGAACAAATCTGGACTACAGGAGTACATCACCCCATATTGATCTGAATAATTTTAATACTGGCAATGATGATGCAGCAGCAGAGGGCTTTGGTTCTGGCAGCCTGAACAAGCCATCTGAAATGCTGGGAAGCAAGAACATGACAAGCACCAGAATGGATTCTGTTGGAGGCGATAACAAGTATAACGAAATGTCGTTTCTGGACAACCTTTTTGATGACTCCATGAAAACAGCCAGTGAAAGCTCACCCAAGGGGGAAGCTGGTCAATTGACAGCGCAGCATGGCAACAAGAGAAAATCAACATCAAAGGATGAATCAAAACTCGGCCCAGTGAGTATTGCCAAACCCAAATTAAAAAGGTCTTCTGGTAGTGAGAACTCCATAGCGAAGCCTGAGAGTGCCAAAAAGGTCAAAGTTGACACAGCATCGCCAATAGGTTCTTTATCAGAGCACAAAAGAAGTTTACCCCCTGAAAAACATACCAATGATAGGTTGAACAAGGAGTCAGGGAATGTTAGCCGCGATGCTTCGCTAGATAGCAGTCCTGCCATGAAAGGAAGGCCTTCAGCTCCTGGAAATTTACAGAGGATAGATCAGAGCCCAAGTTTACCTGTCCCAACAATGCACTCTGAGAGAACAAAAGGAAATACTGTGAAATCAAGTTCGAAGCAAAAATCAGATAAGGTGCAGAAACCATGGCATGGTATGGATGGCGACTTTGGGCTAAGTTATTCACATGGTGTAGATCACCATGCCAATTTTGATGGCTCTGATGATTCTTCCACAAGAAAAAGGAGCAGACATGGGAATCCTCTTATTGATGATAAAATACTTAAGCGTTCGAAGGACGCTAATGTCAATGTAAATTCCATGAATTTAACCAAAAGTTCCAGAGAAACTGTTGTGCCTGATGAGATAACTGCTTTTCCTGAACCTAACGAAAGTAATGGTGAGCCATCAAATTCACGAAGAGATAATGTTGAGAGATCACCTTATGGTAAAAAAAAGCTCCAGAGAGAGCTTTCTGATCTTGAGTTGGGTGAGCTTCGTGAGACTTCTTTGGAAAATGACGATGGAAGGATAAGGAAGCAATTTGAGAGAAATAGTTCCTCCAAGTCATTTGATGCCAAGTTAATTAGTGTAAATAACTCCTACCCTAGTATGAATGACAGGAAGGCTCCTGCAACTGCCTTTCATGATAAGAGGAAACCTTCACCTCAAGAATATGGAATTGGAGGCCATACAAACCAGGAAGGGTATCCCAGGAAGGCAGCAGGTTATGAGTTTGATGATAATAGGCCTCAGCAAAGAGAGAATTTTCCAGACAGCCAGCATTTGCCAAGGATTGATAATTCAGATTCTGAGAACGTAATATATCCAGATAGATCAGGAGAAAAAACAAGCAAAAGGGAAACTAGGATGGCACATGGTGGAATGCTAGAGTATGCTGATATGCAGAAGAAGAAATCAACCTCAAGGCTTCCACAGAATGGTACTAATAATGTCATAATGTCTCGAATGCAGAAATCAATATCCCCATCAGATAATGAGGAAAGAAGTAGGAACAACTCTTTGATTGAGACAGAGACAGGTTGGAATAGAAGGGACAGTTCTTCAGACGATGATAGTTTATTTTTCTCCAAGTATGACAAAGATGCACCAGAATGTAAAGGTCCAATAAAAGATTTTTCACAGTAAGTTCCAATATCCTCCACAGTGTCAGTTTTATATCTCCTTGAAGTATTTTGTTTAGTGCATTTTGACTTTCTCTACTTTTGTTGTTATAAGTATGCTGATAGACTGACTTATCCTGCTCTTGAACTATTTGATATGATATGATTATCAGATATTCCTACAGATCTTTCAATTAGTAAATTATCAGACTAGAATATGCTTCTGTTTTCTTTTGGGTTCCCTCGCCAACCTGCTAGACATTTCTTCTGGTATACAAATCTGAGAATGATTGAATTATTTCAGCAGGCCTGGACCAGCAATACATAAATTTATAATGCCCCCTTACTCTTAAAACTGTTTACACTTCGACCAGTGTCCCAATGCTTGTGGTATTTTCTATAGGCTCTTTAATTTGCCTGTTGTCTAAAATGTTATATGTAGTATGATTATTCCTACATTTAAGTAAGATGTCTGTATAATTTAATTGTTCTTTAAATGCAAATTGTTGAAACTCTTAGCTATTAGTTTTCTAATTCCAAATAACTTTTGTTTTTTTTTAAATAACTTTTGTTTTTGATGCATACAATCCAATTGACTATTCTTTTCCAGATACAAAGATTATGTGCAGGAGTACAATGAGAAGTATGAAGTTTATTCTTTCTTGAACAGTCAGATAGACAAAACTAAGTACGTGGTTTGAAGATCTTTCTGCGCTTCATTTTTTCTTTCCATTAATCCATAACATAAAAAACTCCTGGACCTTTTTTTTTTGAAATGCAGGTCGGAATTTTTGAAGGTTCAGGATGATCTCAATGCTGCAAAAGAAAGAGACAAGGAACAGTATTATAACACCGTGGAAAGACTCAGAGACATGTATCGTGAATCTGGAGCAGTATGTTTTTTGCCTTCCCGACCAATATACTTAGCATGAATCTCTGCTTTTTCATGGCCTGAAGAGTGTGTGTGTGTTGTTGGGGGGGGGCCCCCCCACCAAATTGTCCTCATTCTGTGTTCTTAAAAAAGTTTTCTATCTACATGCATCCTTATCCAAAATAATTATTAAACAACTCCGCTATTGGGGTTATTAAGGGATACTATTAAACAACACTATTTATTTGATTCTTGATTAATAACTGACGCCCTAAAGTGTCATTGTGAATGTTATCTCCTGCAGAAGCATAAATTGATGAAGAAGATCTTCATTTTGCTTCATGAGGAACTGCAGGTGTGTGATATCATGACTATATTTTACTATGCAACTGATTATACCAAATTCTACTTCATTTTTCTAGTTATTTGCTTTCTAATTTCCTTGTTTTTGTTACCCCAGATTATTAAGCAAAGAATTAAAGATTTTAATGAGGCCTATTCAAATGAGTAGCTGCTTTACCCTCATGACATGTGAGTTAAGTTTTAACTGATAATTTCCCTGAAGCACTACTGAACAACACCCAACTGAGGTCTGATGGAACTGCATATGATCTGTGGCAACTATGTAGGTCATTTGCAATTGGGATCCGGAGACTGTCACTCATTGTCAAGGCTGATAATGTCTGGGCATCAGCACATTATGCTTTGCCTTTGTAGAAGTTTGCTTGGATTGCAAAGATTCAGTCAAGGGCGCATATCACAGGAAACCTGAGACACCGTGATTCTCAGGATCACCGCGCTGAATTTGATAGGAATCACGTTGAAGTGGAGGCAAGGACGGTTCAAATATCAATGACGTTGCTGGGCACCTCCGCGGCAACGCATGGGGGAGACAGCCCTGATTCAGGAAAGAGCTGATGTCTGAGGAAACAAGGAGGCCTTACATCAGCAGTTTTGCAGCTAGTTTGGCACTGTGACCCGGCGGTTTTCTTTGTAGATGTTCTTTTTTTCATTTTACCCCCTGTGTAGGGCGAGATCTCTCCAGTCCTGGCATTGTACATCACTTTGTATTAGTGTGATCCATGTCAAACTGAAGTAAATTGCTAGCTGTGTACATATCTGTAGAGCCGATAGAGAAGAAGTTTTGAAGGAGGGAGAGAAAAATCTTGGACAATTTCTTTTTTATCGCATATACAAAAATTCCTCAATGTTGCATCTCAGTTTCTGAAATATGCTCCATTGTATGTTCGACAACATTTTTAGATCCTCAAAATAGGTACATTCCTCAACATATATCAGGCTCTTTATTTTTTTTTTATAAAGATGATCTCTATTTTTTGATATGTTCATGGGAAATCATGGCCTTCATTCTTTAGAAATATATGTACATTCAAAAAAACAGGCAAATACATAATTGTAACAGCCCAAATAACCGCAAATACATAATTGTAACAGCCCAAATAACTCTAAGCGAGTTATGGGAGCGTATACATGTGCATCATTCTTGCAAAATTAAGCCTTGAATGCTTTCGAATTCATTTCAAATCTAAAACCTTACTTTTGGTATATGTTTTGTGAAAGATCTTTGTTTTCACCATAATACTTGTGCTGGGAAAGCACATGATACAAATATTAAATCTGGACTTTAGATGAGGCTTTCATGTTCTTGAAAGCCATTTGGGGCTAAACAGTTAAATGTAGCCTTTTGGGAAGAAATCTTAATTACAAACAACACAAGCTGTAATGTGATCAAAGCGAAATGGATCACATTTAACTTATAATAACATCTGCCTAAAATTAAAACTTAGTTTTAAGATCTTGAAGTTTCTTATTTTGGACCAACAAGAAAAATTAACGTATAGCTGGAACTGAATAAGAAATGATAGAGCTGGTCGTCAGTCTTCCCTTGATACTATGAACTTGGCGGCGAAGACGTTGGTGATGTGGCGGGAACATAGTATTTAACGTATATCTAGGTCCAGATATCTTACTTTTAATTAACACTAGCAAATATACTCGTGCGTTGCTACGGGTGAATTCTAAATTATTAGATTCAATATGTATATGTTATGCGTAACTTTTTAATATAACAATTAAACTATAAAATAGTTACTTTCTTCATGTAAGCTACTTTTCTTATGTTCTCAAAAAAATGAAAAACTTAATTTTAGTTTTAGAAGCGAAATGGCCCAGCGTAGCCATGTGCACACCGTGCTGGAGTCCTCGTGGCTCCCCTTGAGGTTTAGTAACAACCCAAGACGGGAAACCCTAAAACCAAAAGTAACATAAGTCGTTGATTCAGATCAAACGACTATGAAACTTTTCAGTTTCCTTTATACTTCTCGCGTTATTCAGTCTGTTAGCCAGCCGCACAGGGAAAGAGAGCAGTGGACAGGAGCCTTCGGCATCAACCGTGTTCTTCTAGATGATGCGCGCGTGCCGCTGGACCATGCAACTCTGCCTAAGAGGCCCTCTAGGCAATGTCCGCCCTCAACAGCGGCGCTAAGGCCAGCAATGACGTCTGTTCTTTTTGCCTCATGCGATGGTGGCCATTGCGGCCTTCACCGATGCGGACGCTGCATCCTTGGTGAACTCCTTGCTGACTTCGTCCAGGCCAACGTGGACTCACCACGGGCTCCCTTCCCTCGCGGTTAAGCACGTCGGTGTAACACTTCTGGTGTTATGGTAACTAAAACCTTCCATGTCATCATGTGCATTGTAAAGCATTCATGTTTAAGTCAACCTTAATGTGCATCAACTAAAACAAGTTTACATTTCATAGGTTGACTGTGTTTTTGAGATGTTTTGTCACATGAAATAATAAACCCTACTTTTGAATGTAATCTATAATACTTAGTTTATACTCTATGTACTTGAGGTGTAAACTGTGTTTACACTAGTGTCAAGCATAGTGTATAAATCTAAGTCCAACCCTTAAAAATGATTTCCATAATTGAAGTTAAATTTGGATTTCAAAGCTTATTCCCAAGACTTGCGATTCAAATTTAAATTCAATTTGGAAAGCTATAAAAATATTTTTCAAAAGTTAACTTGGTCAACCAAGGGTGTCATTGGGTCATTGACCTAAAAATATCCTTGGATGATGTTTGTGATCATTAATGACCAACCAATTAACTTAGAAACCAAATCAAGTTTGAGTTCAGTTTCAAAAGTCCTTTATTTTTAAAACTCTATTTTACCTCTTTCTCTATATTTCAAAATATATAAGGAATTTGGGTATACTCTCAAAATATGGTTTGTAGATCTTGACAAGAGATACAAGTTTGGTATTCAAAGTTTTTCAAGTTTTCAAAAATAATTTTAAATGAATTTAAAAATATAGTTTTCTAGCATTTGTTCCCTTTTGATTTTAGAACCATAATTCAAAAATTATGCATAATTTGGGAAAACTTTGTATATGAAAAATGTTTGGTTTGAAAATTTGAGAATTTCATAGTTTTTGATATTTTCAAGTTTTATTGAAAACTCAAAAGTAATTTCAAATATTTGTTTCTAGGGTTTTGCTCCCCTTTTTAATTTGAATTCATATTTCAAAAACTAAGAAGAATTTCAAAATGTTTGTTAAATGAAATATTTATATCTTGAAAAGTTAAGGAAATGATATTTTTGGAGTTTTTTAAGTTCTTATGTAAAAACTAGAGTAATTTAAAAATTACAGGGTGACATCACTGGTTACTGTAGTTGCTGACGTCATCATCATCAATTCCCCTCTGTTCACCCCCGTCGCCGTGGCCGTCGCGCACATGCCGGCGTCCGCTGTGGCCGCCGAGCACCTTCTCGCGCCCGCGCATGTGACCAGCAGCGTGGACGATTTTGCGAAGCCGCCGGCCACCTCTCCAGCTGCTCCCTGCCTTATATATAGGCGTGGTCGCCGCCGTCGTCCTCTTTTCTTCCTTCTGCTCACCACCGACGACCTCGCTCCACCGCCCAAAATTCACCACTACCGATCCTCCTCTGCCTGCTTGCTCTTGCCTATAGCTCTGCCTCGTATCTGCGCTCCGCTTGGGCCTGCTAACGCCAGCATCCGCCGCCCGAATCGCCCGGACCGTCATCTTCTTCTTCGCGGCTGGCAGCAAAGCCCCCGTGAAATCACCACGTCCACCACCGCCAAGGTTGAAAACATATCTCCATTAACCCTCCTATCATGTTCTTCTTCTTCTCCTGGCCCTTATGCGCATCTTGGTCAGCTTGATGGTGCACAGGGACCGCCGGAACGCTCACCTTGCCACCGGAGCACCGTCGCCGACTACAGCTCGCCTCTGACCGCCTTTCATCCAATCAATGTGCGCACCGTACCCTTGGTGAGCTCCTGCACCTATCTATGTCCTCAATTTTAGCTTTAACGCACCCTAGTGGCCGGCCACCGTGCGTCGCCGCCGGCATGGTCTTGCCAGCCGCCGTCGCGTGCGGAGTCGCCGCCGCTAGGGCCACGCCTTGGCCAAATTAGCTCGCCTGATAAGTCCGTGTGGTCATGCTAGTGCTGTTGTTCACGCTAGCCACATCAGAGGAGCTCCAGCGAACCCTGCAGCCGTGCCGCCATGGACGCCGTCGAGCTTGCCGCCGCTGCTCCGTCGCCACATTAGCACCACCAACGTGTTCGCCTTGCGGTGTAGGTTGCATAGGTACAAGCCTTGGAACACGAGGCCTCATCGCCGGCGAGCAATCGCCGGTCAACCGCCGCCGCCGTCGTGGTCAACTCGGAAAAGGATTTTCCTTTTATTTTATTTATTTTAGAAAATCCAGAAAATGCCCTTTTTTTGGAAATTCATAGAAAATTATTTATGCATCCAAAAATTCTGAAAATGTTTGTGTACGCTCTTCATGATGTCATCTACATAGGAAAAATATGAAATACCAAATTTGAGTACTTTTTGCATAAGTTAAAATTAGCTCTTTTAATTGAAAAATGCATCTTCTATGATTTTTAATAAATAAAATAATTGGTTTTTATTTCTAAAATTTATTTTGCCATCTAATTAGGCCAAGAGCTTTTCAAAATAAAATTTTAAGCTTAATTAGACAACTTTAATTTTATGCCCTTAGATTATGCTTTTAAATAATTAATTAATCCCTTTAATTAAGTTTAATCTTTATAGGGTTGTTTGACTTTGGGATTGATTGATGACCTCGTGTTATTAACCTTAATGACCCTTGGCACTTTAATTAATTGTTTACGCTTAATCATGTCATTAGGGTTTAATTAGCGTTATTTCATGTGCCTAATGAATTTCTTTAATGACGTAGTTAACCCTAATGAACTTAGTGAGTAAGTTTTTGTTGGCTTGTAACTTTATCGTGAAGAAAAGTTGTACTCAAGCCCTTAATCTCGTCATGCATTCATCAAGCATCATGTTTACTTTTCCATCATGTTGAAGCATATCATTTTATCGTATAGTTTTCGTTAATGGAGAGTTTAACGTTGTCGCACCAGATCCCAAGGAAGAGCAGACTCAGGAGTTGGGGGTTGATCCAGAGCTCGAGACCATCTACCCCGAATACCAAGGCAAGTCCCGGATGCATTCAAACCCTACTCTTATTTTATAAAAGTTTTATCGCTTCAGTTATAAAATGTTGCATTAGTAATAGGAGTTGAGTGAAAACCTACCAATTGCATTACCTGTCTTACTTTCTTATTCCTTGTTACCTGTCCTGTTAACTGGAAAATGCATAGTAATGCTTAACCCTGCTTAGTTAGATAGGTTTTTAAAAAGTAAAAGAATGAAAAAGATGAGTATGGTTTTGTCTGTTGGAATCATGATGACAGTTAATAAATCGAGTCCGGACGACTAACTTGCTTTGGGAAAGGAGTCCCTCTGTAGTGTTTTCGTCTGTCGATGCCCTAGGTCCCGTGTCGATGGTGAACTGGTGATATCGAGAAACTAGAAAATTCACATGGATGAAGTAATATACAGTGGGCCAGAGTCCCCACGTATGTCATGGAGTGATATATAGTGGGCCAGAGTCCCCACATATGTCATAGTGTGGTATGCTGTGGGTTTAAGTTCCCACGTATATCGGTACACTGGGTCATAGTGCCCACGTGTATCATGTGGTGATATATGGCTGCGGTTGTTATCCTGGTATATCTGTGATCTGGTATGCATCGGAGTTAAAGTCTCCGGTATCCCAGTGATCTAGGTCCCAGCTGGGTATGAAAATGGATTCGAATCGTCGTTGCTTCTTGGAGAAGAAGACTCGATTGGTATTCATCATCGTAGTAACAACTTGAATGATATTTAAGGTTTAAGAATGAAGTTGGTTGGTAAGCTTGATCTAGAGCAAGACAACTTTACTTTCTGCTGAGCTTTTCTGCAAAAAATTTCTTATCTCCTGCAAGCCTTACCTTGTCCCTCTAGGCTGCATTTCCTGAATCTTCACCCCTCTTTTTTGTCGGATCAGTCTTGTTGAGTACCTTTGTACTCAGGGTTTGTTGAACCCTTGTTGCAGGTGACTCCCATGGGCAGGAGTGCTTCGCATCCTGCTGCATGACAGTCATTGCGAAGAGTGACGACGAGTAGGATGTCTGGCTCTTGGGCAGAGCACACCGACTGGATTTTATAAATAAGTTATCTATTTCTATTCCACTACTACTAAGGTTTGTAATATTTAAACTTATGGTTTGTAAGATTTAAAACTAAAAGGTTTGTAAACTTATGTTATTGTAACTCTTCTGCTATTTACTCTGATGTATATTATTTGTATAAAACTGTTGTAATACTGCAATGTCTCTTTGTAATGATTGATCCTGCTCGAAGAATCGTGGATGATTCGGGATTTACCCGACAGACCTTTAAGTTTTATGGAACACGTTCATGGTTATTAGGAGTCTGTTAGACAATAATCATGCGTGTGGGCCATATGGTTTAGGAGGTTCTGCCACAGCTGGTATCGGAGTTGGATCGTTATTAAAAAGAGTTGTAATATTCTTTTGCGAAAACTTCAAAAGTTTTGAGTCAAATAATTTTACTTGACTATTTTGGGTCTAAATTGCTTATTCCTTATAATTCTTTCTATCGACCCTTATTCTTATTTAAAAGTGTGGTGGTGGAATAGCATACTATATTGCCCTATGTTAAAAGTCTTTATGTATGTGTTGTTTTAAAAACCTTTTATGCTTAGATCGTAAGTTCGATTCATGCATCATGTTTAATTAACCTGTTTAATTACCTTCCCCTTTAAAGTGGTTTGGGTTAAGTAGTATCAATCCTATTCATGCTAATCTTCAAATTTCTCCCTATCTATCCTTATTCTTTATGACCTATCCTTCTTCAGGATGGCCCTTACTAAGTAGACTCCCTGTAAGAGCACTGCACCAAAGGGGGTACCTCGACATCAATTAGCTCCCAGATACGAAATAGGCGAAAGTAGTAACAATCCCAATCCAGATCCGCAGGCTAAAATAGCAAGACTCAGGGCCGAACTGGAGAGGGCTGAAGCCGATAGGATCGAAGAGGCCACTGAGATTACTCAGTTAAGGCGATCTTGGAGGTATATGAAGCACCAGAGGAATGATGCTTGGGCACGAGAAGATGCAGCAAATGATCGTATCCAAGAACTTGAGGATTACGTGGAAGAATTGGAGGAGTATGCGGATGAAGCTGATGATGAGTGTGTGAGGCTGAATAACCTGTTGGATCCTGAATATCAACGACAGGCAGCCCAAGATGATCTTGGTCTTGTAATGGGTCAGGATGAGGAAGAGGAAGACCCTGAAGAGATAGTGTCCGCCGATGATGATGTCATCGATGAGGAAGAAGAAAACCAAATGGATGTAGAGAATGAAAATAAAGAGGATCTTATCGAAGAAGAAGAAGATGCAGAGATAGTGGAGGAAGAGCCTGAAGAGGAAGAAGATCCTGAAGAGGAAGAGGATCTCGAAGAGGAGGATATAATTCCCGTGGAAACTAGTGAGGAGGATGAGTAAGGAGTTTGGATAGTAAGATGTGTAATATATCTTTCCTTTGCTTTCTGCAACCTAGTAGGTGTGGGAAGTCTTGCCAGAGTGCAGACTGTTGTAACAAAAATAATAAATCATAAGTGTGTTGTATGTTTGTAATATCTCCTTATGAAATCCGATAAAGTTTTGTGAATAAAGTATGGTTTGTTTATCAACAGATGCCTGCTCACACTCGATCCCGTGATGCTGCTGGTACTTCTCATGATGGAGGTGATATCCTAAATCCTCCACCAGTTCCACCAACCCTGGCCGATGCAATTGCGGCCTTGGTCAATGCAACCACTATGATGGCCTAAAACCAGAATCAAAATGCACGTCAGGGGAATCATGGTCGAAATAATAGGAATGAGACCACATATGTGGATTTTACAGACACACGTCCTCCAATCTTCACCAGAGTAGATGAACCCATGGAGGCAGATGATTGGCTCTGCACTATGGAGCAGAAGTTTAAACTAATTGAGTGCACCGAATATCAGAAGCCCATGTTTGCAGCCCAGCAGTTGAGAGGCACTGCAGGAGCCTGGTGGGTCAATTTTGTTGCTGCTCAGCCTGAAGGTTATCGTATTACTTGGGCTACATTTTGTGAAGCTTTTCGTGCACATTTTATTCCTGAGGGAATTATAGTCATAAAACTTGAAGAGTTTCTTTCCTTGCGGCAAGGTGATATGTCAGTTATGCAGTATTTTGACAAATTCAATCACTTGTCCCAGTATGCTCCTGACCAAGTTGGTACTGATCGAAAGAAGAAGGAGTGTTTTCTTAGGGGTTTGAATAGCAAGATTCAGAGGATGATGACTAGGAACCCAAATGCTATATTCCATAAGATGGTAAATATTGTCATATCTTATGAAGAAAAGAACCGTCAACACATGGAAGCTAAGAAGAAGAAAACTGTAACATCGGGATTTTCTGGTGGCAATCAAAAGCGCCAGAAAATAATCTATCATCCCCAAAACCATTTCCGTCCTTCTTACTGTCCACCACAATACCAAACCAAGCAACAGACAATTGTCCGTCCTGCTGCTGCTCTTTCTTATCCACGACAGTCGAATGCCCCTGGTATTCGTAACCCCAATTTCCAACCACCAATCTTCCCATGTTACAATTGTGGTAAGCCTGGCCATTACTCAATGAACTACCCACATCCGAGGCAGTATAATTCTTATGTCCCCAGAACCTTTGCACCACAACAGCAACCACAGAATCAGAATAAGGCAGGAAATCAGAAGGTGCAGAATAGTAAGAATGAGAAGAAGTCTGGTAGGGTGTTCTACACTCAAGTTGGGGAAATTCCAGAAGGAGAACCCGTCATGATGGGTATGTCCCCTGTTGCTGATCATCCTGCAATTCTGCTTTTCGATTCTGTTGCATCCCATACATTCATCAATGGTACATTTGTTAAGACACATGAAATACCAGCAATGGGGACAAAAGAATAATTCTTTATACAATCACCTGGGGCGTATGTGTACTAAAGAAATGGTACATGATGTGCCAGTAAGTTTGGGTGGGTATATTTTTCTCACTGATATGATAATATTATAAGGATCCAGATATAGATGTGATCTTAGGTATGAATTGGATGAAACGGCATGGTGCTATGATAGACATCCTGAATAGAACTGTGAGAGTGAACATACCTAATTGCAAATCTCAACTTCTTATCCAACTTTCGACACTTAAGAGGACTGTCAAAAAGGTATGTGCAACTTTTGTGAAAGAGATCAAAGATATACCAGTGGTCTGTGAGTTTCCTGATGTGTTTCCTGATGAGTTACCGAGTTTACCTCCTGATAGGAAGGTGGAGTTTAGAATTGATTTGAAGCCTGGTACTGCTCCAATATCCAGAAGAGCTTATCGGATGGCACCACCTGAGTTAGCAGAGCTCAAGAATCAATTGCAAGAGTTACGGGATAAAGGTTTTATTCGACCTAGTTCATCACCTTGGGGATGTCCTGCAATCTTTGTGAAAAAGAAAGATAAAAGTTTGAGGTTATGTGTGAATTATCGTCCTTTGAATGAAGTAACTATCAAGAATAAGTATCTTTTACCCCGCATTGATCTACTTTTTGATCAATTGGCGGAGGCAAAGGTGTTTTCCAAGATTGATCTTCGATCCGGGTATCATCAAATCAAGATTCGTCCAGAAGATATTCCAAAGACTGTGGTCTGTATGAGTATTTGGTTATGTCTTTTGGACTTACCAATGCACCAGCCTATTTTATGTACTTGATAAACTCAGTGTTCATGCCAGAACTTGATAAGTTTGTGGTTATCTTCATTGATGATATTCTGATATATTCTAAAAATGAAGAAGAACATGCTGAACACCTCAGAATTGTTCTGCAGCGTCTGAGAGAACATCAATTATATGCTAAGTTTAGTAAGTGTGAGTTTTGGTTGAAAGAAGTGAAATTTCTTAGACATGTTTTATCAGACAAAGGTGTTGCTGTTGATCCTAGCAAGGTATAAGATATACTTGATTAGGAATCACCAAAAACAGTGCATCAAGTTCGTAGTTTTTTGGGAATGGTGGGTTATTACCATCGTTTCATACCTGGTTTCTCAAAAATATCAAAGCCCATAACTGAGTTGTTGAAGAATGATGTTAAGTTTATTTGGTCACCCGAATGTGAAGAGGCATTTCAGAAATTGAAGAAATTAATGACCACTGCTCCAATCTTAGCACAACCAAACATCGAGAAGCCATTTGATGTTTATTGTGATGCTTCTAGCATTGGTATTGGATGTGTATTGATGCAAGAAGGAAGGGTTATTGCTTATGCTTCTCGACAGTTGAATAAACATGAAGAGCATTATCCAACACACGATTTAGAGTTAGTAGCTGTTGTCCATGCATTGAAAATATGGCGACATTATCTGTGGGGTAATAAATGTAATATCTATAGTGATCACAAGAGTTTGAAATACATTTTTACTCAAGATGAGTTAAATATGAGATAAAGAAGGTGGTTAGAATTAATCAATGATTATGACTTGGAAATATATTACCATCCTGGTAAAGCAAATGTAGTTACTGATGCACTTAGCCGAAAAAGTCATTGTCATTGTTTAACAGTGAAGCCTTTGGATATTTCTTTATGTCATGAAATAGAAAAGTTAGGAATAGAAATGGTGCAACAAGGAAGTTTGACTAACATTACTGTTGAGTCAACCATCAAAGAACAAATTATTTCCGCTCAGAGAAGTAATAAGGGGATTAGGCATATCAAAAAGAAAGCTAGAAAAGAAAAGGTTTCTTGTTTCACAATTGATGAAGCAGATGTCTTATGGTATAAGAATCGACTGGTCGTACCAAAGGCCCTTGAATTACGTCAAAAGATCCTGGATGAAGCACATCTTTCAAAGTTTTCCATTCACCCAGGAAGTAATAAAATATACCATGATTTGAAACAGAAATTTTGGTGGACCAAGATGAAGATAGAAATTGCTAAGTATATGGCTCAGTGTGATACCTGTCAGAAAGTCAAAGTTGCATTTGAAGTCAGCAGAAGAACTTCAGCCATTGCCTATTCCAGCATGGAAATGGGAGGATATCAGTATGGACTTTATAGTGGGTCTACCCAGGACAGCAAGAGGTTTTGATTCAATTTGGGTCATAGTGGATCGACTCACAAAATCCGCACATTTCCTTCCAGTTCAAAGTACAAATTCAGCTTCACAATATGCCAAACTGTATTTTGAACATATTATTAGTCTTCATGGTGTACCAAAGACTATTGTGTCTGACAGAGGCACGCAGTTCATCAACAAATTCTGACTTACATGATTCATTAGGTACTGATCTTTTACATAGTACAGCCTATCATCCTCAGACAGGGGGTTAGACTGAAAGAGTCAATCAAATACTTGAAGATATGTTGAGAGCTTGTATTCTGAATTTTCTGGAGAAATGGGATGAGTGTTTACCTTTAGCAGAGTTCTCCTATAATAATAGCTATCAAGAAAGCATTAAAATGGCACCATTTAAAGCATTATATGGTCGCAGATGTAGAACTCCATTGAACTGGTCAAAACCAGAAGAAAGGAGATTCTTTGGAGTTGATCTTGTAAAAGAAATAGAAGATAAGGTTAAGCAGATGCAACAGAACTTAAAGGTGGCACAGTCTCGACAGAAAAGTTATGCGAACAAAAGGCGTCAACCATTATGGTTCAATAAGGGAGATTATGTATATTTAAAGGTGTCACCCATGAAGGAAGTTATTCGGTTTGGAGTTAAAGGTAAGCTAGCACCTCGTTTCATTGGACCATTTCAGGTTTTGGCATAAATTGGGAAGGTATCATATCGTCTGCAATTGCCTGAATAGTTATCGGCCGTACATAATGTGTTCCATGTATCACAACTCAAAAGTGTCTTCGGATACCCGATAAGATTATCGATGTTGAAGGAATTGAACTTGAACCTGATTTGACTTACTCTGAGTATCCAATTCGAGTATTGGATCAAAAGGACAGTGTTACTAGAAGCAGAACAATCAAGTGGTACAAGATACAATGGGATCAACATTCAGAAGAAGAAGCTACTTGGGAATCGGAAGATTACCTGTTAGAGAACTTCCCAGACTTCTATGCTTCCATTTAAATTATAATTCCCTCTATGAGTTGTAACTCCTTTAGTGTGAGTTGTAAAACCCTTTTCCCTTATATATTTAGTTGAAGTGTGTTTTCTTAACACATTTCCTTTTTCATTACTTTACCTACATCTTTAAATCTCGGAACGAGATTTCCTTAAGGGGGAAGGGCCGTAACACCTCTGGTGTTATGGTAAATAAAACCTGCCATGTGATCATGTGCATTGCAAAGCATTCATGTTTAAGTCAACCTTAATATGCATTAACTAAAACAAGTTTACATTTCATAGGTTGAGTGTGTTTCTGGGATGTTTTGTCACATGAAATAATAAAACCTTACTTTTGAATGTAATCTAAAATACTTAGTTTATACTCTATGTACTTGAGGTATAAACTATGTTTACACTAGTGTCAAGCATAGTGTATAAATCTAAGTCCAATCCTTAAAAATGATTTCCATAATTGAAGTTGAATTTGGATTTCAAAGCTTATTCCTAAGACTTGTGATTCAAATTTAAATTCAATTTAGAAAGCTATAAAAATGTTTTTTAAAAGTTAACTTGGTCAACCAAGGGTGTCATTGGGTCATTGACCTAAAAATGTCCTTGGATGATGTTTGTGATCATTAATGACCAACCAATTAACTTAGAAACCAAATCAAGTTTGAGTTCAGTTTCAAAAGCCCTTTATTTTTAAAACTCTGTTTTACCCCTTTCTCCATATTTCAAAATATATAAGTAATTTGGGTATACTCTCAAAATATGGTTTGTAGATATTGACAAGAGATACAAGTTTGGTATTCAAAGTTTTTCAAGTTTCCAAAAAGAATTTCAAATGAATTTACAAATACAGTTTTCCAGCATTTGTTCCCTTTTGATTTTAAAACCATAATTCAAAAATTATGCATAATTTGGGAAAACTTTGTATATGAAAAATGTTTGGTTTGAAAAGTTGAGAATTTCATAGTTTTGGATATTTTCAAGTTTTATTGAAAACTCAAAAGTAATTTCAAATATTTGTTTCTAGGGTTTTGCTCCCCTTTTTAATTTGAATTCATATTTCAAAAACTAAGCAGAATTTCAAAATGTTTATTAAATGAAATATGTATATCTTGAAAGGTTATGCAAATGATATTTTTGGAGTTTTTCAAGTTCTTATGTAAAAACTAGAGTAATTTGAAAATTACAGGGTGACATCACTGGTTACTGTAGTTGCTGACGTCATCATCATCAATTCCCCTCTGTTCACCCCCGTCGCCGTGGCCGTCGCGCACATGCCGGCGTCCACTGTGGCCACCGAGCACCTTCTCGTGCCTGCGCATGTGACCAGCGGCGTGGACGATTTCGCGAAGCCGCCGGCCACCTCTCCAAGCTGCTCCCTGCCTTATATATAGGCGTGGTCGCCGCCGTCGTCCTCTTTTCTTCCTTCTGCTCACCGCTGACAACCTCGCTCCGCTGCCCAAAATTTGCCATTGCCGATCCTCCTCTGCTTGCTTGCTCTTGCCTACAGCTCCGCCTCATACCTGCGCTCCGCTTGGGCTTGCTAACGCCAGCTTCCGCCGCCCGAATCGCCCGGACAGTCATCTTCTTCTTCGCGGCCGGCATCAAAGCCGCCGTGAAATCGCCACGTCCACCGCCACCAAGGTTGAAAACATATCTCCATTAACCCTCCTATCATGTTCTCCATCTTCTCCTGCCCCTTATGCGCATCTTGGTCGGCTTGATGGTGCACAGGGACCGCCGGAACGCTCACCTTGCCACCGGAGCACCGCCGCCGACTACAGCTCGCCTCTGACCGCCTTTCATCCAATCAATGTGCGCACAGTGCCCGTGGTGAGCTCCTGCACCTATCCATGTCCTCAATTTTAGCTTTAATGCACCCTAGTGGCCGGCCGCCATGCGTCGCCGCCGGCATGGTCTTGCCAGCCATCGCCGCGTGCGGAGTCGCCGTCGCTAGGGCCACGCCTTGGCCAAATTAGCTCGCGTGATAAGTCCGTGTGGTCATGCTAGTGCTGTTGTTCATGCTAGCCACATCGGAGGAGCTCCGGCGAACCCTGCAGCCGTGTCGCCATGGACGCCGTCGAGCTTGCCGCCGCTGCTCCGTCGCCCCATTAGCACCACCAACGTGTTCGCCTTGCGGTATAGGTTGCATAGGTACAAGCTTTGAAACTCGAGGCCTCACCGCCGGTGAGCAATCGCCGGTCAACCGCTGCCGCCGTCGTGGTCAACTCGGAAAAGGATTTTCCTTTTATTTTATTTATTTTAGAAAATCCAGAAAATGCCCTTTTCTTTGGAAATTCATAGAAAATTATTTATGCATCCAAAAATTCTAAAATTTTTTGTGTATGCTCTTTATGATGTCATATACATAGGAAAAATATGAAATGCTAAATTTGAGTAACTTTTTTGTAAGTTGAAATTAGCTCTTTTAATTAAAAAATACATCTTCTATGATTTTTAATAAATAAAATAATTGGTTTTTATTTCTAAAATTTATTTTTCCATCTAATTAGGCCAAGAGCTTTTCAAAATAAATTTTTGAGCTCAATTAGACAACTTTATTTTTATGCCCTTAGATTATGCTTTTAAATAATTAATTAATCCCTTTAATTAAGTTTAATCTTTATAGGGCTGTTTGACTTTGGGATTGATTGATGACCTCGGGTTATTAACCTTAATGACCCTTGGCACTTTAATTAATTGTTTGCGCTTACCTTAATCATGTCATTAGGGTTTAATCAATGTTATTTCATGTGCCTAATGAATTTTTTTAATGACGTAGTTAACCCTAATGAACTTAGTAAGTTTTTGTTGGCTTGCAACTTCATCATGAAGAAAAGTTGTACTCAAGCCCTTAATCTGGTCATGCATTCATCAAGCATCATGTTTACTTTTCCATCATGTTGAAGCATATCATTTTATCGTATAGTTTTCGTTAATGGAGAGTTTAACGTTGTCGCACCAGATCCAAGGAAGAGCAGACTCAGGAGTTGGGGGTTGATTCAGAGCTTGAGACCATCTACCCCGAATACCAAGGCAAGCCCCGGTTGCATTCAAACCCTACTCTTATTTTATAAAAGTTTTATCGCTTCAGTTATGAAATGTTGCATTAGTAATAAGAGTTGAGTGAAAACCTACCAATTGCATTACCTGTCTTACTTTCTTATTCCTTGTTACCTGTTAACTAGAAATGCATAGTAATGCTTAACCCTTCTTAGTTAGATAGGTTTTCAAAAAGTAAAAAAATGAAAAAGATGAGTTTGGTTTTGTCTGTTGGAATCATGATGACTCCCGTGTCGATGGTGAACTGGTGATATCGAGAAACTAAAAAATCCACATGCATGAAGTAATATACAGTGGGCCAGAGTCCCCACGTATGTCATGGAGTGATATATAGTGGGCCAGAATCCCCACATATGTCATAGTGTGGTATGCTGTGGGTTTAAGTTCCCACGTATATCGGTACACTGGGTCATAGTGCCCACGTGTATCATGTGGTGATATATGGCTGCGGTTGTTATCATGATATATCTGTGATCTGGTATGCATCGGAGTTAAAGTCTCCGGTATCCCAGTGATTTAGGTCCCAGCTGGGTATGAAAATGGATTCGAATCGCCGTTGCTTCTCGGAGAAGAAGACTCGATCGGTATTCATCATCGTAGTAACAACTTGAATGATGTTTAAGATTTAAGAATGAAGTTGGTTCGTAATCTTGATCTAGAGCAAGAAAACTTTACTTTTTGCTGAGCTTTTCTGCAAAAAATTTCTTATCTCCTGCAAGCCTTACCTTGTCCCTCTAGCCTGCATTTCCTGAATCTTCACCCCTCTTTTTTTGTCGGATCAGTCTTGTTGAGTACCTTTGTACTCAGGATTTGTTGAACCCTTGTTGCAGGTGACTCCCATGGGCAGGAGTGCTTCGCATCCTGCTGCATGACAGTCATTGCGGAGAGTGACGATGAGTAGGATGTCTGGCTCTTGGGTAGAGCACACCGACTGGGTTTTGTAAATAAGTTATCTATTTCTATTCCACTACTACTAAGGTTTGTAATATTTAAACTTATGGTTTGTAAGATTTGAAACTAAAAGGTTTGTAAACTTATGTTATTGTAACTCTTTCGCTATTTACTCTTATGTATATTATTTGTATAAAACTGTTATAATACTGCAATGTCTCTTTGTAATGATTGATCCTGCTCGGAGAATCGTGAATGATTCAGGATTTACCCGACAGACCTTTTAAGTCTTATGGAACACATTCATGGTTATTAGGAGTCTGTTAGACAATAATCATGCGTGTGGGCCATATGGTTTAGGAGGTTTTGCCACAGTCGGCCTCAGTGGGCGGAAGCGTCGGCGTGGGGCGACGGCTACGAAGACACCCTTTTGTGCTGGAAGCGCCGCCTCTTCACGTCGAACGTTGTTGTCCTAGTTCAGCGTCTCCCTACACCTCTATGCTAGCCTTGTCTACGCCGGCCTTAAACTCACGCTATCGTCGTCTTCCCACCTCGCGTCGCTGAGGCATCGTCGCCGATGCCGCCCTATCCCCATCCTGTGCATGGTTGTCGGTCATCATACTAGCCGGCGTTGAACTTGTGCTCGATCGACTTTCTATATGGTCAGTGGCCTTTATTTAGTACACCCTCTATACCATTGAAAGTGTCGTTTTAGATTTTTCGAACTTCTTCTTTGATGATTGTTCGTCCTATTCAAAAAAAATTGTATAAATATTATTTATTTTGTTATGCTTATTTTATCATTAAAGATACTTTAATTATGATTTATTTATTTTATTGTTTGTTTTAATGTTTTTAATAATATGAGCGGTCAAACAAGAAGTCTGAAAAGTCTAAAACGACACTTTCAATGAGACAAAGGGAGTAGTGGTTTTCTTGAAATCTGGATTTGGTTTAGTTTGTATGTACCACGTCATGTTCATGTTGGACTGAATTTTGAGAAGGAGATCTGGCTATTTTTTTTTTGTTTTGGAGGAGCGGTAAGTCACGTAGATATTGGATTTTGTAATAAAAACAGACAACCGAAGCTAGACTCTGGAGACGCAGGACACAAAAGAGAATAAAAGGGTAAGAAAAAAAATTACCGTCTCCTGATGGGAGATTGCCGTGAGGAGTTTTAGTCCTATAGGAACTCTTATTACTGGGAGCGGACAGAAATTAGGGGACTGAAATTTCAGCAGTTAAATATTACGAGCCCATTTTGGAAAAAAAACTTTACAACCGTGAAGTGGCGTTTCTGGCCGAGACCGAGCGGTATAAGGAGAGGAAGAGGCGGAAGAAAAAAGTGGTGGACAAAAAAGATGTAGAAAATTTTGATGATTTATTACTAGGTAGAGATTAGTATTTTGTCTCGTCGCACAAGCTATCCATGTTAACATCCAACTAGGCTATGATTATAACAACCTCCACTAACACGTTTATTATGTCTTCATTCAAGCTATTCAAGTCAACAAGCTACATTATCAACTAAAATGTATTTAGTTGTCCTCATTATAATATTTATTGGTTTATATAAGTAAATATAAGTAATACAATTTTACTTGAAATCGTCTTCTATTCTCACCTCAATGCAAATAGTCTCCTTCTAGTTCCAAAGATGACAGTGCAAGGAATGGACACATGTAGAATTGTAGGAAACACCTTCATAAGGGCAGATGGTTAGCATGTCTATTCACTTTTGGCAGGTTAGAAAGCCGAGATAGAGAATACCAATTTTGAAGATCGGATTGAAGATTCCGTCAAGGGATTCCTCGGCTATAGCAAGGATATACTCTGTATAGAGATCACTTGAGTTTCTCTGACATCCTATTCAAGTTTTCCATAGACAAAGTATATTTCACAAAGTCTTGATGTTTTTCTGTGGGATTGAGATATCGACATACTTCCTACATTCTAAAAGAAATATAGATCCATCGTAGCACCAAATTGAACAATTATGAATTTAATTATCTTTATATAAATGTATATTAGTATCTATGATAGCAAATTAGTGAGACCAGATTTTCAGTCAAATATTTATTTTATAGATCTTATATGTCATAAATATTACTTCATTTGTTCTAAATTATAAGCCTTTTTTGTTATTTCAATATGGTGTGCATCTTGCATAGCAAAAGTTATGTCAGATAATTTGATTAAAGGTAGATTTAATATATTTTTAGGATAAAAGTAGCAACATAATCATTAATAGTCATCTTGAAATTTGATGTTTTTATCGCTTAAAAAGAAGTCCAAGAAAGCGGTGAATCTATACAAATTTTCTGTCATTCCATCCCATTAACTCTCGCTGGAAATGGACATTGGCGGTTGCCTAAACCCAAATGATGCCTAGAAAATGAAACATGTATTATTGTGCAAGTACACTCGATTTAGGATTATGAATAACCAAAACTAACATTGTCATCCATTGTACTTAAAAAATCTAAGACGACTTAAAAATTGCAGCTTCAGCCCAACTTAAAAATTACTACCGTAGTTTGCTCGCTAGCTAGGCTACTCCAAGAATGAGCATAACTCGAGTTAGGATTATGAATAGCCAAAACTTCCTCACTCATAAGTTTGAGCCTATGCGAAAAGATCTAGTGATAGCAAATTGTGACCCTTGTGATTTCATCGATAAGTGTGCGTGTGTTATTAGTGTGATTAAAAAAAAAAGTTGCAGCCTGTTGCCCTGTTGGCTGTTGCTTCACGGCAGTTGGCTTTTCATTCGACGGCCATGATTGTGAGTTGGCCCTAAAACCACCCTAATCCAAGGGACATATAAAAGTGCTGTAAAAAAAGGGCATAAAAAAGGAAAAAAGAGAAAAGGAGGTGGCAGGCCCCACCTGGCAGGCCACGCCTCAATCAGCGATTCAGCGGTGCCTCCACGCGTCTCTGGCCGGCTAGGCCCACTCCCCCGGTTCGACCCTCTGTTTTTCTCTGGAACCCTTCCATTCCAGCCTTCCTGTTCCAGACCTCAACCCTCCTCCCCGACCCTCGAGCCCCGACCCCGAAGGAAGGGCGCAGAGTGTCCAGAAGCATCCCCCAACCCGGCCCGCGGCGATCGCGCGGAAGCTGGCGGCTGGCGTCGCGGTAGAGGGAGAGGCGGCGAGGGTTTAGCTGGAGATGGACGCGGCGGAGAAGCTACGCTGGCCCTTCTCGGACGGCAGCGTCACCGATCTCCTGGACGCCCGCAGCTTCCACGGCTCCCCCGTAAGGCCCCTCAGAGCAGCAAACCCTTGAAATTTCTCCTAGCGCTTTAGGCGGCATTTGTGCTTTGCTTTGGGATCGAATTGGCCGATTCGTGGGGTTCGTGTCGGCGAATCGATGGGTCAGGACTCAGGAGCGATTGGTGGGGCGGTTTTGGATGAGTTAGTGGGTGCTCGCGTGCATTTCCGGATCCGTACTTTTGTTTAGAAATTGAAACTCTCAAGGGTTTTTGGACATGAACCAGCTGTTGTACCAGTGCTTTCGATGCAGCAGCTTGATACCAGTAGTTGGGTTAGAATAGCGGCTTGCTATATGCCTTATCCACCTTTAGGACTTCATATTCGGGCCACTTCTGAAATGCAGCAGCATCAAGTTGACTTTAGAATTCTTGCTCTTTATGCGAGCGGTGCAAACCTGAAACAACCTCCTGAATGTTTAAGGTGAAACTGAAACAATATAAATATATTCTGTGTCAAGCCTGAAAGAACACAAATTGATCTATTCTTGGCGATGGTGAGATCTTTAGGTATTATGAAATGATATGGCCTTTTGTACATATTGTATATACATGGACCAATGGATTACTCGAATTATGTTATTTCTAAAAAAAAACCATATGTTCTGCTCCTTACAAGCTAATACGTGGCAGTGGTTCTTTTCCTCTCAATTTACATATGTATGGTGACTTTTGGACCAGTTATAAATAGATGGGCATCAGTAATTATTTATTTCTTCAGGAAACTATATTTAGGAATAAAAGAAGGCAACATACATCATATAAGCCTATGAAGAAACTGATCCACCACCTGAAACATGTCATCCATGTTCGAAAGAGAGCAATGAAAAGGAGCACCGATTTTTCTATTTACAATCCCCCAACTATCCATATTTTATTTACAACCTAAACCATCAACTGAAACATTTACGACAAAGGGCTTTCTTTTATTGGAATTTGATTTTATATAGTTCAGCAACTTCTTTCCTGGCAGCATTACTTGGTTAGATATTATTGCCTCCATTCCAAATTATAAGTCGTTCTGTTGTTTCTAGATACATAACTTTTGTTATGTGTATGGATATCCACTACGTCTAGATACATACCATTTACTATGCATCTAGAGAAGCCAAAACGACTTATAATTTGGAATGGAGGGAGCATAATTTGAATTATCAGGACACCTGATTGTATCTTTTGTACTGTTCTTATTTGCTCTTGCATTCTGTAATTTTGCATGTCTTAGTTATGGTTTAAGCTAAAGCATAATGCAAATGCAACTAACGTTTTATCCTTTGCAGGACATTAAGAAAAAAGTACAGTTCCATTCTTCTCTAGTGCAAAAGCTTGCTTTGGAAAAGGAGATGACGGTATCTAACTAACATTTTCATTCATTGTCTTACCATGTGCATTGATATATATATAAATGAATCTCATGTTGGTGTTGTGGAATTTATGTGCTGTTGAGTAAAAAACTGAAGTCACTTGCTATTTGCTTGCTTTTTAAGATGTATTTGTTTCTTCTGTGGTATTGAACAGGGTCATGTAGGTTGTGTGAATGCTATAGCATGGAACTCGAGTGGTTCGCTTCTTGTATCAGGATCAGATGACACTAGAGTAAGTTTCTAAGCCTAGATTGGTTAGCTAACATGATTTTTTTTTCATGATTTTTTTTATTTGTTTGGATTCACTTCTCTATCTGAATTATAGTACCTGGTAGTGGCTTTGAGAGATTTATTTATGAACTTATTTTGTCTTTTGCATCTATATGCCTTGGTGTTTTCCCTTATAGAAGGACTAAGTCATAAGGTTACATGCCTTGATGTAGGTAGTGCATGGTAGTCTTTTCTTTATATGTAGGACAGACCATTGTGCTTAATTGTATTGTGGATCTTGTCTTCAGAAGGTGGCATGGTAGTGTGTGTATACTTTTACAAACATGAGAAGTTATCTTGATTTTCATTTGGGTATCTGGAGTTTAAGCTGTGGATCAAAGGAATATAAAAAGAAATTTTTAGAAACGAGACCGTCTTCTTGTGAAAAGAGACTTTGCTTCAGTAGCCCTAAGATATTTCCTATGTGACTTGCTTTAATATTTTATGGTATGACCTTGAACTAGGAAAAGATTCTTTGACCAATGGTTTATTATTGGTGACTACTTGTTTTGCAGATAAACATCTGGAATTATAATAACCGAGAGCTGGTGCATGAAATTGACACCGGCCATTCTGCAAACATCTTTTGCACAAAGTTTGTTCCAGAAACATGTGATGAAGTAGTAGTCTCTGGAGCAGGAGATGCAGAGGTACACCTAACTCCTGCCTTTTTTCTTTTATTTTTAATAGTTTTGTACTCCCAGTTATATTGGGTCTTTCTTCAGCTCAGTTACTAGTTCTTTTCCAGGTTCGTGTATTCAATATGTCACGATTAAGTGGCAGAAGGCCTAGAGAAATTTCTATGGAACCAACAGCGGTTTACCAGTGTCACTCGAGAAGGGTCAAGAAACTAGCTGTAAGTTAGCATGCTGATGGGCCATTATTTCGTATTTGAAATTCTAGAGCATAACAAAATTCTCATTTAATTTTGACTAAATTCTGAAAGAATCCTGGATGAACTGCTTTTGGAAAACTTGAAGTTATTCTTTAGGAGAACAGCTGACAGCCTGACATATTGTACCACTCTAAATTTGTTCTCCGTATCTGCATGTTTAGACATTGATGTATTTCACTTCCTGTCTTCCATTTGAGATGTGTTTTGCTCACCCTGCACTTATATTTTCTACTTTTTTGAGCCTCTGCATCATTCAGTTATACTTTTGTTTGTTGCCACATGTAGGTTGAAGTTGGCAATCCTAACGTTGTGTGGAGTGCAAGCGAGGATGGTACTCTGAGACAGCATGATTTTCGGGAGTGTAGTTCTTGTCCTTGTGCAGGATCTGCTAACCAGGAATGCCGTAATGTGCTCGTGAGCATTCTGTACTTCTTTCCTTGCCATGTTCTACTTGTGGTTGCTTCACTGCATTCTTGGCATGGAACATGGCATTTTAGTCTGTCCAGCTTATGCTGTTCAACTTTTGTCATAACTTTTCCCTTGTTTTAGATATTTCAAGAAATAATAACAGCAATCCAAA